>JAVSCE010001787.1:0-14106 GCA_032199065.1 Smutsia gigantea | reverse complement strand
AAATTAAAGAGGACACTAACAAATGAAATTCATCCCATGCTCTTGACTAGGAAGAATAAATATTTTCAAAATGGCTATACTACCTAAAGCAATCTACAGATTCAATGCAATCCCTATCAAAATATTAACAGCTTTCTTCAATGAACTGGAACAATTCTAAAATTCATATGGCACCACAAAAGACCCCGAATAGCCAAAGCAATCCTGAGAAGGAGGAATAAAACAGGGGGAATTATGCTCCCTGACTTCAAGCTCTACTACAAAGCCACAGTAATCAAGACAATTTGGTATTGGCACAAAACAGACCCACAGACCAGTGGAACAGAATAGAAAATCCAAACATTAACCCAAACATATACAGTCAATTAATATTTGATAAAAGTGCCTTGGGTATACAATGGGGAGATGACAGCCTCTTCAGCAGCTGGTGTTGGAAAAACTGGACAGCTACATGTAAGAGAATGAAACTGGACTACTGTCTAGCCCCATACACAAAGGTAAACTCAAGGTGGATCAAAGACTCGAATGTAAGTCATGAAAGTATAAAACTCTTAGAAAAAAACATAGGCAAAAATCTCCTGGACATAAACATGAGCAACTTCTTCATGAACATATCTCCCCGGGCAAGGGAAACAAAAGCAAAAATGAGCAAGTGGGACTATATCAAGCTGCAAAGCTTCTGTACAGCAAAGGACACCATCAGTAGAACAAAAAGACATCCTGCAGTATGGGAGAATATATTCATAAAAAACGTATCTGATAAAGGGTTGACATCCAAAATATATAAAGAACTCATGCACCTTAACAAACAGAAAGCAAATAATCCAATTAGAAATGGGCAGAGGACATGAATAGACACTTCTCCAAAGAAGAAATTCAGATGGCCAACAGGCACATGAAAAGATGCTCCACATCGCTAATCATCAGAGAAATGCAGATTAAAACCACAATGAGATATCACCTCACACCAGTGAGGATGGCTAACATCCAAAACACAAACAACAACAAATGTTGGCGAGGATGTGGAGAAAAGGAACCCTCCTACACTGCTGGTGGGACTGCAAATTAGTTCAACCATTGTGGAAAACAGTATGGAGGTTCCTCAAAAAACTCAAAATAGAAATACCATTTGACCCAGGAATTCCACTACTAGGAATCTACCCTAAGAATGCAGCAGCCCAGTTTGAAAAAGACAGATGCACCCCTATGTTTATCGCAGCACTATTTACAATAGCCAAGAAATGGAAGCAACCTAAGTGTCCATCAGTAGATGAATGGATAAAGACGATGTGGTACATATACACAATGGAATATTATTCAGCCATAAGAAGAAAACAAATCCTACCATTTGCATCAACATGGATGGAGCTAGAGGGTATTATGCTCAGTGAAATAAGCCAAGCCGAAAAAGACAAGTATCAAATGATTTCACTCATATGTGGAGTATAAGAACAAAGAAAAAATACTGAAGGAACAAAACAGCAGCAGACTCACAGAACCCAAGAACTGACTAATAGTTACCAAAGGGAAAGGGACTGGGGAGGATGGTTGGGAAGGGAGGGATAAGAGGGAAAAAGGGGCATTACGATTAGCAGATGTACTGTTGGGGGGGCATGGCGAGGTCTGTACAACTCAGAGAATACAAGTAGTGATTCTATAGCATCTCACTATCCTGATGGACAGTGACTGTAATGGGGTTGGTGGAGGGGACCTGATGAAGGGGGTAGTTTAATAATCATAATATTGCACATGTAATTGTAGGTTAATGATACCAAAATTAATTGTATATAAAAAAATCAAATTCTCTACTTGAATACATTCATGAAAAATTATTTGAAGAAAGGAACTTTCTCAACCTCTGAACATAGTTTGACTGTTCTTTAAACATTTCATAACAGCAAATTATTGAATTTTCCTTTGTCAGTTACTTCATACCTAAATTCTTTTTTTTCTTTTTTTCTTTTGGTATCATTAATCTACAATTACCTGTGCAACATTGTGGTTACTAGACTCCCTACATCATCATGTCCCCTCCACATACCCCATTACAGTCACTGTCCATCTGCGTAGTGAGATGCTATGAAATCACTAGTTGTCTTCTCTGTGTTGTACAGCCCTCCCCGTGCCCGCCCCCCACATTATGTTTGCTAATCTTAATACCCCATTTTCCCCCTTGTCCCTACCTTCCCACCCATACTCCCAAGTCCCTGTCCCTTTGGTAACTGTTAGTCCATTCTTGGGTTCTGTGAGTCTGCTGCTGTTTTTTTCCTTCAGTTTTTTTCTTTGTTCTTATACACCACATATGAGTGAAATCATTTGATACTTGTGTTTTCCCACCTGGCTTATTTCAATGAGCAAAGTACCCTCTAGCTCCACCCATGTTGTTGCAAATGGGAGGATTTGTTTTCTTCTTATGGCTGAATAATATTCCATTGTGTGTATGTACCACATCTTCTTTATTCATTCATCTACTGATGGACACTTAGGTGGCGTCCATTTCTTGGCTATTGTAAATTGTGCTGCGATAAACATAGGGGTGCATATGTCTTTTTTCAAACTGGGCTGCTGCATTCTTAGGGTAAATCCCTAGGAGTGGAATTCCTGGGTCAAATGGTATTTCTATTTTGAGTTTTTTGAGGAACCTACATTCTGCTTTCCACCACGGTTGAACTAATTTCCAGTCCCCACAGCAGTGTAGGAGGGTTCCCCTTTCTCCACATCCTCACCAACATTTGTTGTTGCTTGTGTTTTGGATGGTGGCCATCCTTACTGGTGTCAGATGATATCTTATTGTAGTTTTAATTTGCATTTCTTGGATGATGAACATAGATACAAAAATCCTCAACAAATTATTAATAAACTGAAGTAAAAAAATACATCAAAAGGATCATTCACCATGACAAAGAAGGATGTATTCCAGGGATGCAAGAATGGTACAATATACATAAATCAATAAATATGATATACACATTAACAAAAAGGATAAAAACCACATGATCAACTCCTTAGATTCTGAAAAAGCATATGACAAAATTCAACACATTTCCATGACAAAAACTCTTAACAATATGGGTACAGAGGGAATATACTTCAACATAGTAAAAGCCATAAATGACAAACCCACAGCTAATATCATATTCAATGGCAAATTCTGCAAGATTTTCCTCTAAGATCAGGAACAAGACAGGGATGTCCACTCTTTCCACTTTTATTTAGCATAGTATTGGATTTCCTAGCCACAGCAGTCAGAAAAGATTAAGAGATAAAATGGAATCCAAATTGGTAAGCATGAAGTAAAACTGTCACTATTTGCAAATGACATGATACTATATGTAGAAATCCCTAAAGACTCCACCATAAATTTATTAGAACTAATAGCTGGATTCAGAAAACTTACAGGATACAAAATGAATACACAGAAATCTGTTGCATTTCTATACACTACCAATGAACTAACAGAAAGAGAAATCAGGAAAACAATTCCATTTACAGTTGCATCAAAAAAAACCTAGTAATAAACCTAACCAAGGAGGTGAAAGACCTATACTCTGAAAATTACAAGACACTCCTGAGAGAAATTAAAGAAAACACAAATAAATGGAAATCTGTTCCATGCTCATGGATAGGAATAATTAATATTGCCCAAATGGCCATCTTGCCCAAAGAAATTTATAGATTCAATGCAATTCTTATCAAAATACCACCAGCATCTTTTAATGAACTACAGCAAATAATGTTAAAATTCATATGGAACTACAAAAGACCCCAAATAGCCAAAGCAGTCCTGAGAATGAACAAAGCTCGGGGAATTATGTTCCCAGACTTCAATCTATGCCACAAACCTGTACTGATTACAACAGTATGGTACTGGTCCAAGAACAGACCCATAGATCAATAGAACAGAAAAGAACTGTGATATAAATCTATGCATGTATGGTCAACTAATATATGATAAAATGGCCATGAATATACAATAAGGAAATGACAGTCTCTTCAATAATTGGTGTAGGGAAAACTGGACAACTACATTCAACAGAATGAAACTGGATTACTGTCTAATTTCATACACAAAAGTAAACTCAGAATGGGTTAAAGACCTTAATGTAAGACATGAAAGCATAAGACTCTTAGAAGAAAACATAGGCAAATATCTCTTGAACATAGGCATGAGCCAATTTTTCTGGACACATTTCCTTGGGCAGGGGAAACAAAATAAAAAATGAATCAGTGGAATTACATCAAACTAAAAATCTTCTGTTCAGCAAAGGACACCATCAACAGACCAAAGAGGCAACCTACAGTTTTGGGTAATATATCATAAATGATTTATCCAATAAGGAGTTAACATCAAAATACAAAAAGAACTCATATGAGTCAACACTAAAAAGAAAAATAACCTGATTAAAAATGAGCAGAGGACGTAAACATTTTTCCAAAGAGGGCATACAGGTTGCCAACAGGCATATGAAAAGATGCTCCACATTACCAATCATCAGGGAAATGCAAATCAAAACCATAGTGGGCTATTACGTCACACCTGTTAGGATGACCACTATCCAAAATACAAAACATAAGAAATATTGGTGAGGATGTGGAAAAAAGGGAACACTCCTACACTCTTGGTGGGAATGTCAGTTGGTGCAGCTGCTGTGGAAAGCAGTATGGAGGTCCCTCAAAAAACTAAAAAATAGAAATACCACACAACCAAATAATTCCACTTCTAAGAATTTACCTGAAGAAACTAAAATCCCTGATTCAAAGAGATATATTCACCCCTATGCTTATTGCCATATTATTTACAATAGCCAAGATATTGAAGCAACCAAAGTGTCCATCAATAAATGAATGAGTAAAGAAGAGGTGGTACATATATACAATGGAATATTATTCAGCTGTAAAAAAGAAAGACATCCTGCCATTTGTGACAGCATGGATAGACTAGAGGGTATTATGCTAAATAAAATAAGCCAGGAAAAGGAAAACAAATATCATATGATTTCACTCATTTGTGGACTCTAAAAGGAAAACAAGACAATATGAACAAAATAACAGTAGTCTCATAGACACTGAGAAGTGACTGGTGGTTACCATGAGAGAGGGGTTGGGATGGGTGTTTGAGGATGGTGAGGGGGATAAAGGGGCATGAAAATTCTCAGTCATAATATAAGTTGGTCATGGGGATGGTAGTACAGCATGGAAAATATAGCCAGTGATTCTGTAACATCACCCTATGTTGACAAATAGTAACTGCTCTAGTTGGGTTGAGGATTTAATTATTTGGGCAACTGCTGAACCACCACTGTGTTGTGTACTTGAAACCAATATAAGATTGTATCTCAACTATACTTAAATAAAAAGAAAGCGAACACAAATTGCTTAGATGGGGTAATATATATGAGAAATGTGAAATGAATCATGTCATAAATTAGGATTTATCTACTGTTTATCTAGTCTACATACTGATATAATTAATTATGCTAATTTTAACTTATTCCATTTCTGGTCATTGCATGAGCATTCTGTGAGATAGGAGATAAAATTCAGTGTTGTTACATGCATTTCAATTTCATGTGATTTTCTCTTATGAAGGTAATAGAGGATCTTTAGTAGATAGGCCAGGGGGTTGGCTAGAGGTCATATTTGACTTTCACCTGCCTCCCTTTGGCTAGCAGAGAAAATTGATTAATCTATACAGGAAAAATACCTCTCAGTGTTTACTTACCACCACCATATTAAGTCATGTCAGATAATGGGTTAAAGTACTAACTAGAGCTCTGTATTGTGGCATTTTCCCTGAATTGATAATCAATTTGGAGACAAACATGAGGCATTTATGAATCCTAGATTATATATATATTCTTTAAAACAACAATTTACATCTTTGATGAAACATGGCACAATAGATGAAATTTCCATTTTTAATAAGTTGTTCCCTCAAACGATTCAATAAAATGTACATTACAATTATATTTTTATAAAATAGCAATCTTTCTTGACTTCAAGTATTGAGTTACAAGAGGTCCTCTTTTCTTTTTTCCGTTAGATATTATGGCATTTCATGATGTCTGAGCCTTTAATATGATTAGATGACAACATGTGAAGTTAATCTAATACCGAACCAAAACAGCAATATCCAAAAGAAACCTAGAGAAGTAGAGAAAAAATAAAGGTATTTCAGTATGTTTGTGCTCTGTATTTGTTACCTTTACCAGAAGCCATATTTACATATAAAAGGACAAAATAATGAAGACATAGTCTAAAAATGAAATTAATATGCCATATATATGCTGATAATAATTCTTTGAATTTCAGTGAAGATATGCTAAATCCAGCAGCAAACTACTGTACTTGTAAGTACCAATCATAAAATTGAGTAGAAATATCACTGGAAAAAAGAGAGACCTCATTCTTTTTTTGAAAGAAGAAAATGAGCAAAGAGAAAATACTGAAAATTCCAAGACTTATACATATTAAAAACAAATATGTTTAAGCATTAGTAGAGAAATCATAGTTTGTGGCACAGTTGAAATTTTACCTTCCTTTAGGACAATATCATGTGCAAATTGCTTTATTTAGAATGCATTTGAAAACAATGCATTTGTAATAGCTTGCACACAGTTTAATTAAAAAATATGTTTCTTCTTTCTCATCATCTTTTCATCTGAAGGAACTGTTGCCACTGCTAAATTGTAGTTCTGTTGTTAATATAGTCTCAGTGACTTGTAAGTCCTGTCATAGTACTCAATTACTGTTAGATGGAGTAAAAAAAGGGGGGGCACATAATCTGAGGAATAGAACACAAAGTAATACCATAGTACTATTATAAAAGGAGATGAGACTTTTTTTATGAAAGGAGATAAGATTCAGGCTCTTCAGTGTTTCAAGAAGAAATACAGGTGTTGCTGAAAATTGTTACTCCTGCTTTCAGGTGTTAAGTTTGGGATTCTCTTTGCTCAAGTTGCCTTCATGTTGGTCTATGCTGTACTTCTCCCAGAAGTAACATATGGTTTTGAACTGCTTGTGAATCACAGAGTGAAATTCCTCAGTCCAGATTTAGACAGAGGGAATTTGTTGAATTTTAGTGGTAATTGGATTTTCATCAATTTTAAGTCACCAGATAGTGGTATCAAGTTCTCATTTTTAAATTGTTTAGAGATGATTATTTTATTTAAACATGACCAAGAGTCCCCATTACATTTGAAATGATGGGAAATATGTACCATTTTACATTAAGTGTCTCTGAGGAAAACAAGAGAGAGAAATTTAATAGCCATATGAGACACTGTAAACAGCAGTCCACCCCCCCACACACACACATACACACACATATTTTGTGGTTATAAATATTTAAGACTATGGATAAGTTTGTGTTATGACATATATATTGTTTGGAAATTTTTAAATGTTTTTTAAGTGGTTGAATATTTCTTACAACATAAAATCAAGACTGTGCATAATCAGTTAGGTATCAAGAATAAAAGACACACTGATTTCAGGGAAGTTTAATAATATTAAATTGTTTTGTGTCTTGTATATCAGAATAGTGTGATTAATACCTTCACCAAATGGCTATTTTTCTTTGTATATACTCTTAGTATGTTAGGAGCTTGCGTGAACTTTTACAATATTTTAATTTAAAACTCAGACATTTCTTTGGGAGCTGTAATACAAGCAATCAGTTAATTATCCAATAAAGATTAAAGGTGGCATGCAATATAAAATTCAATTAAATTGCATATGATCACTTAATATGTTGAGAGTTGTTTCTACAGGCAACCAAAATTATAATTATGTGTAGCTAACCAAGTATTGTTTTATCTTCCATATCTGTATTTCCCATTGACTTACAGAGCTTTTGTGCCATTTTAATATGATCTCAGCTGCCCTAAAAGGCTATTGCTATAATCATCCTCTTACTTTTTTTTATTGAAGTATAGTAGATATACAGTATTACACTGATTTCCAGTAGTCATCCTCTTATGTTACTACAATACTGGTGCTGGTAGTTTTATTGAATCAGAGGGAACTGGATGTTTAAACATCAGGATATTTCTAAAGCAATTTAATTACCAACATTGAAGAAGATGACCAAGCCACACACAGGTCATGTTTATGCCCCTGTTTAATTGAGCACCCACACATTTTAGACACAGACTACTTAGTTCTCCAGTGAAGCTCATGGTTTCTCTGTATACTCTACCTATTTAAAAGAATATGAGTACTAGATTTTAGCTTTTTACTGATTTTGGGTTTCCTGCCTGTGATGAAAGGACAGAAATTGTGCATAGTGCTAATTATCTAGGTGGAATGATCAATAGGCAGTTGTGTAAGTGCAAGAGTCCTTTCTTAACAAGATTCTGTACAGATAAATTCAATCGTCTAGTAGCTGAAATACTACAAACTACAAAAGATGGCAGGTACCTCCTGGGTATAGACTTAGGAGGGAGAATAGTGCCTTGGAGATTTCATTCTTTTACACTTTGCTGCATTGTTAGAAATTATTACAATGAACACATGACATAATGATTCTCTTATAAAAAGAAAACCAACCAAAGGTGTTGCTAGTCACCAAATTTCACTCTCTGTCAAATTTAGCCAGGTCAATGTTTACTTGTTTTCACTTTTCCATACTTCCCTTCCCCACAGCCTCTACACTTCTCCAGAATTCACCTACCTACAGTTATATTTCTGGTAAATTAGCAATTTATACTTTTGGATTAATCTGCTAAATTAATCCTTGTTATTGTATTACTAGTGTTGTGTTATAGTCTCTAAACCCCTCTGACATATTAGCTCAGGTAACTTACAGCCTAAAACAAAAGCATTAAGGTGCCAGAATTTTTTAGTCAGGAGGGAAGCATAGGTGGTGAAATATTTGGTAACTCCTAATGAAACTATCTAATTACCCATTTTTTGGCTGCCTGTAAGGCTAGCCTTGATACTATGCTGCTGTAGCACTTTGAAATCCAGGATCATGGTTATGAACTTTATTTTTATTACAATTTAAAAATATACCAAACTACAAAAAACTTCAGAAAATATAAAATCTCTTACAGACCCACTTGTGAGTTGGATTTTTACTTTTCCTCTTAAATGATGATTTTCTAATGTATAAGATTTCATCCATGCATGATTGATATACTAATTTTGAGGGTTTTGGACAAATCCATGCCTGATTCATTCTTGGGAAGGGCAGAATTCCATTATACCAAAGGAGCAATTTTCGAATTCAATTACTGAAGGAAGAGATAACACACTGGGTCATTAACAATTTAGTGAAGATTAGGTTTTATTAGTTAAAAGAGTTTGGTGAAGACAAAAAGTGAATGTTTGATATATTAATTTATTCTCCTGATTTTTAGAAAAGCACTATGTGTTGCTGTTTTTTCTAAACTATGGATTTGATTTTACATTTTGAAAAAAAGCCCTTTGGTACTAACAAATCACAGTTACTAATTGCTCAATTAAAAGTTACTCTAACTTGGGAAAGCTTGTTACCAGTGCCTTCCTTCATGCCTTTTCATACACTCTTTGACAAAGGAAAGTTAACACAGTACACGTTTTGTTAAGTAGTAGTACTCTATGAAGCTTTAGGAATATTTGAAAGAAGTCAACCATGATTTAGTTACAGTGTTGAAGGACTTGTTTTTCTTATCAACATATTTGTGTTCAATAGAAAAGTTATAACTTTTCTAATAAAAACTGATGCTGGCATTGGTGCCTATACTAGCTTCTGTTTTTCAATAGCCAAACAGTGTCTCCAAGTTGTTATTTGTGCCTTTAGATGTATCCCAGCAAATTTTGGAAAACGTCTTGCAACGGAAATATGGAGAAATATCAGTGGCAAATGGCACAATCATCACTATTTTCTCAAGGGATAAATGGCACTGCTAATAAACACGGGTGGTTTTTCTTTTACACTGACCTTCATGCTGCTCCCTGTCTTCTCAGCTATCCATGATCATGTTTATGTTTTGCTTATTTGTGTTTAGCTTGCCCCAAATCTCCTAGTACTTTCACAGGAAATCATCCAAATTTCCTAATTCCTCAGCTAGTACTCTTTCCACTAAACTGTGCTGTTTTTCTCAATTCTTGGCTCATAACTGTTGTGTCAGGAAGGGTTACTTTGCCATTTGTTAACTCTCTAAACAGCTCTCTTAGAGCTGGAATTTAGGTGATTTGAGGCCAGCTATTTTTCTCCTTCCATATCCAATCATGAAGAAGATGAAAAGAAGTAGTTTTGAATAAACTAAAATTATCTGTGATTTTTAGATTTATATATCACAAAGCATATAATCACCCTTGTCTCTATTCTATATTATTTAGTCCTAGCCATCTCTCAGTTAGACTGTTATGAGTTAGAATAATAAGAATTTAGAGTGGAAAGGGATTTTCCTGGCTCAAATCCATGTTTCAATACTGTCCTCCCCTAATAGGTTCTTAATGGTATTGGTAAAATTGCCTTTTCTGCCTGCATGGGCTTTTGCCTAGAATCATAGAAATTCAGCAAGTTGGAAACATTCCTTTTGTCTAGTCATAGACTTTAATCATGGAAATGTTCACATTTCCCCCACATTTCTTCCTGAGTTATGGGGGAGAGGGGAGAAATAAGAAAGAAAGCAAATTAAGACAGAAGTTAAAGATTAAAAGGAATGTTTCAGAGTGATCTGTACATAGTGACAGTTGGGGAAGCAGAGTTAAATTTGACAAAAAAATAACTAAGTTATACTACCTTTTCCTATTGTTTCCAGCATTGGCTGTTTCCTTAATGATTTCCATAAAATTTTAGATCAGAAAAGGACTTTTGCCACTATTTAATATAAATACTGCAGAAGCAGTATTACATTTATAAAGTGATTACCAAACCCAAAGTCAGGTAGAATTGGGGTTGAGTCCTAAACCCTCCACTATTGGTTTTGTGAGCTAATACGAATCATTGCACCTCTCAAAGCATACATTTCCTAATCTTTATGCATGCATGAAAAGAAACCACCTGCCCATAATAATGTGGGAATTGTGTGAGATAATCTATGTGAAAATGCTTCTTAAACTATAAAAAGCTATTCAAAGGTAAGGTATCCAATCCAGCATGCTGTGGACCTCTGTGTATTATCTAAGTATATCCTATTACCCTTCCTTGCTAACTTTTCTCCTTTTTTTACTGCCTTTTCTTCTGTTCCTTAAATCCACTAAGTTCATTTCTGCCCCAAGGGTTTTGCACAGCTGTTTCCTTTTCCTTTAGTGTTCTTCTCTCTGATCTTTATATGGCTGGAGCCTTCTTGCTATTAGATGTCATTTTGATCAGAATTATAATCAACAATCCTGGATTATAAATGTCAAAGTTGTTAACAGACTAGATCTTAATTGTTCCCACCACACAAAAGAAATTATAATTATGTGATGTGATAGAGATATTAGCTAAGACTAGGGCAGTAATCATACTGCAATATATAAATGTGTCCAGTAGTAATCATACTGAAATATATAAATGTGTCGAATCCACATTTTGTATACCTTAACCTTATGCAATGTTGTCTGTCAATTATATTTCGGTGAAAAAAAAAAGCAACAGAGCATTGATTTTGAGTTCAAAACTCCTGATACTTCCTTAGCTACATGGATGGGGCAGTTCAGTTCTATGCATTTTACTTTCTTCCTGTATAAAATCTCTGCAAAAGTATGTACCAGATGCAATTGTTTTGTGGATTACATTTGATAATATTAGAATTCATAAAATGTATATATAAATGGTTGCCATTTTTTAATATCACTTCCTCAGAGAGGCCTTCCCCTGACCACCCAATCTAGACTAGCTACCTATTCAAGCCCTTAGCAAAATTTTAAGTTTTTGACATAGTACTTCTTATTCACCAATATATTTTGTGTACCTGTCTGTCTACTTATTTATTTACTGTCTCTTGGTCTCTTCTCCCCACTAAAAACTAAGTTCCATGAAGTTATGGGCAATGTGCTTCTTCTTTAATGCTATAATTCCAGTGCTCCTGAATTTCCTGATACATAATATGTGCTCAATAAATATTTTTGGCTGAAGTTATGACTCTTTTGAAACTGAAATCCCACTGTTTTGAGCTTCCAGTTTTATGCTTGAGACTCAAAGTAGGGAAATAACAACCAAGAATAATAGGTTAGTTAATGTCAGAATTGAATTGCTTGATTCACTCACTGACAAAGCCCAGGGCCAGAAGTAAGGAGTCTTATGTTCAAGTCCCATTTCTCATTCTCATTTATCTATGTGATTAATAGGAAAGTAATTTAATTACACTAAGCCTCATTTTCCTCATTTGTAAAACTAGGAAAGAGGTATGAGATGACAACTCATTAAAATCAAAGAGGGCTTTTGATTTCCAATTTAGCAAGGCAGTTAGAAGCGTTAGACCATAGACATAACTGTAAGGACTCTGGAAGGTCCCTTTGAACTATTAAGAATCCTTAATCTAGTCTTTACACTTAGGAGAAATGATGGAGTATCATCACACTCTGAAGCAGTGCTAACGTCATCTCATGATATGTTTAGACATTTCTCTCTAGGACAGCCTTAAAAATCTTTTATTTTTTATCCAATTGTGTTCCTTCCAGTCGTTTTAATCTCACATGATTAATGGCCCCTTGTCTCATCACTGTATCTATTAAACTGTCAGTAAAGTTAAAAATATTATGAACATGAAAATTTTAATTATCAAACTATTGAAGCACTTCTTTGATATTTTAGGCAGCTATTGATATTTTAGGTTCTCTTTGAATTCTTCAAAGTACACTATGTCTTAATTCCTGGAATGCATCTATTGCAGTTAAGGATTAATAGATAATGTATATGTTGAATTATCTGTGTAGTTTTTTTTCCAGGCTGTATATCATCTACATGTTTGGTACAGTCATCTTTTCCTGTCTGGAAATGCAGTACATTTGGCTGCTCTGTGATTGGCCTGAGCCCTTTTTTATAATGATCTTTATTTCCTTCTCTATAGAGCTTAGAAGCCATAACAATTAGGTGTTGTATAAATTAAAGGTGGAATGGAGGTTTGGAAAGATAATTACTCATTTTATTCATTAGTCTACATGCTGAAGGAAAAAAGTCTATAAATTAAAAATAAACATCATTTGGTATTTTTTCCTTCCTACTTTCAGTATTGGAAATATTTCTTACCTACATTCAAAGGTAAAGGACACATTTCCAAGTGATCAGAGAAATAAAAGTTGGGGAACTTACTGCCTCTGTAAGAAATGTAAAACTAATGTCCTCTTGGATATTATTAAATCAAACTCAGGCAGTGTGTTTGTGCTTGGCAGCGTCAGGGAATGAGGTATCTGGGCAAAAGTCCTGGTCAGAATGAGTCTTGGAACAAATCTCAAAACCATTTGGCCTCCATGTGAATATTGTCTTCTCCTAAAACAAGAGGAAACCAGGTTACCAGGTCAGCAAGCTAGGAAATAATTCCAAATTCTGGAACACAGTGTTATAAAATATTGAAAGGATTAAGTTTTCTCTTGTGCTGTGGATTCCTGTCAGCCAAGGATTGTTTTTTTTTAACCCCATTAGATACAGTGAAATATTTTTGAATGATTGTGAGGACAGTGGTGCACAGTAAGAGGAGTAACTTTGAAGTCTCAAATGCTGATTTTTTATTATTTTGTGCTCCATTGAGGAAGATGATGCATGAACACATTGACTTATTATTTTTAATCATGATTCCATAGGTTGTAAAAGCCAACAGGGGAAATATAGTTTGAGTGTAAATGTATTTTTCAGATAAGTGAAAGAGATAATCATTAATTTTCACTTTTCAGTCATAAGCATAAGAAAGTAAAGATGAACAGTGGGGAAAATAAAAATATGTGGCAAATTTCCTAATTCTTTAGCACTAATGGTAAAAACACATGAAAAAAAATCATTTATAATATTAGAGAATGAAACTATGATGTTAAGTTAAAAATGAGCAATTATATATCAGTGTCTATATGCAATATATATATATAAACCCCTATATAAAGTACACATGACTGTAGATAGGGTGTGCACAGAAAAAAGATGCACCATATATTTATGTTACTAAAACTAATAATTTGTGGACAGCGTTTAAAAATTTT
>JAVSCE010001786.1:0-31086 GCA_032199065.1 Smutsia gigantea | reverse complement strand
TTTTGACAATCTGAATTCTGCTAGTTGCATTCCTGTGGTGGTGGTGAACATGATCTCTGTTCCTTGTATTTCCTGTACATTTGTAATGTAGAGGTTTTATATTAATCAGTTTTGGTTTTTTAAAAATAAAGATTACTTAGTAAGTAGTGTGTTCTAATACGATTCTACTTTCTTTCCCTTTTTAGGGATATACCTTTGGGTTTTGTAGTGATTTGTCTTTTTTGTTCTAATGGTTGACTTTATACCGATACCTTTACAATAGCCGTGGTTTGCTCTTTCTGGATAGCTATTTTCTATTGACTTCCTACTGTGACATTTAAATTAGCTGGTAGCCTGTTCTCTCCTCCCCTTTTCTCCCCCTAGCTTGGGATTTGAGGTAGGATCTTTTTGCTCCCAGTTAACTGTCTGTAAGGCAATCAGGAGCATATTCCACTTTTCAGATAATCCTCCCTCCCCTAATTTTTCTGACAGCTGTAATAAAATTACTTTATCAGAATATACAGCAGTCACATACTCCACTGTCTCCTTTGTTAATGCCATTTAGTCTTAGTTCTACACGTAAATATATAGTAATGCTTGCCACTAACCCTCATGTCCTGTCTTTCCTGACATTTTGGTTTTCTGAGGCTCAGCTTCTAATAGATGCCTCAGGAAGCACTCATGGGAAGTAGTTCCTGAACATGTTCAGAACAGCTTATCTGAAGCCTTTATTTTAAAGTCAAGTTGGCTGATATAAAATCCTTCCCCCATCTTTTCTTTGCTCAAGTATCATTAATATTTTACTATGTTGTCTTTTCCCTTAAAGTGTTACTAAAATCTTCTGACAATCTTATTTTTTCCCCCCACACTTAACTTGGTATGTTTGCTTAGACACCCAAAGGAATGTTTTTTACCTTTATTTTTTCAATTCCAGTAGTTTTATAGTCCTGGATTGGTTTTCCAGGGGTACGAAATGCTACTGAAATATATAATTTCAAGTGTTTTCTTTTTTTCCACAGTAAAATTGTCTTAGAGTATAGCTTTTGCTATTTGTTCTACTCTTCCTTGACTTTGGGAACTCCCGTTATGTGTATGTTAGGTCTTCTTTGTCTGTCTTCTATATTGATCACTTTCTCTCAAATCCTTTTAATGTTTTCATAATCCATTTGAATTTAAAAATTTTCCTCCTTTCTGTCTTCTGGTTCTTTTAAGGCAAACTAATTTTACTTGCTCTGTGTTCTTTTATTTACTCACTTCTGAAATGATTTTTGTCTTTTGCCTCTAATTCTTTTCTTAGTTCTTTACTTCCATTTTCAAATCTTCATTTTTCTCCAATTCATTTCTGAGTTTAAAATTTTTGATTTATGCTGGTCTTTAGCTTTTATTTATTTAATTTCTTTTAGCTCATTTTGAAATATTACATTATAGCTTTCAATTTGTTTTGTGTCTTTCTGACACAATTTCATTGTCTATACTAGGGATATGATTCTATTGCTTATTTTTTCTTTAAATAATTATTTCAAATTCAACTGTGATTCTTTTCTGTTATTCACTATGAGTTTTCCTATACTTTCAGTAGGGCCAATATAGCTTTTCTAGCCTCACAGTTCCAGAGTACCTACTTAAAGTATTTTCATAAAGTTGCAAAAAATACGGGTTTTTCACATCCTAATATCTTAATTTTTTTGTCCCCATTGCCTCCCTCTGAATCCCTCACCCATCTAAACATTTCCTTTCTTATTTGCTCATTTAGATTTATCTCCAGCAGTTTCTCCTCACTATGGGGCTTTGTCTAGTTTGTTAGTTCATGGGGATCAGCCTTCCCCCACTGCAGAATAGTCCAGCACGTTGCACATACATGGGTCATAATCCCCTCTGCATTCATTAATGAAATTAGCCTGCAAAGTCCTCTGCCAGTTTCTGTGGGTGTCCTCAGAATGGCCCTCTGAGCTTTCCAGTAACTACTTAATGGCAATTCTTGAAGCTGTTGGTAGTTCATCCCCACCACCTGATATAAAGGGTTTCTGAGGATACCTTCTCACCTGGTTTACTGTAGATGCCTGTGAGTTTTTGGTCCTGCTCTATTTGTCTGTCTTTATTGTTAGAGCAAGACGGTTATTTATACTGTTAACCACTACAACCACCCCTGGAATCTGTGTAGGCTTTTTAAAGCAAAATTTGGTAACCTTTGAGTCTTCCAAATTGGGACCAAAGTAGCAAAATCTTAAACCATTAAATCACTGGCAACTGCCTTAAAAATAGTTTTCTTCCAAAATAAGTTTATAAAATGTGCTGTAGAGAGAAAAGTTAGAGGGTATAACTGCCTGAAAACTGGAATTGAACACTTTACAGCCTCTGTAGCATTAGCTTTCTAGGCTTGTTGTTAATGCCAAAATGTAATGGTTGAAATCATCTGAGTATCAGGAAGTTCATATCTAAGCTTATTTCTGAGGAAATTGTATAAAAAGTGACATATTTTTGCTATTTTTTTTTGGTTTGGTGTGATATTCCCTGAGTTACAAAGAGATAATGCTATTCTATAGTTTTAAAAGCATTAAACCATATTTATACTTTTAATGCAATCTAATAAAGATAAAATCATTACTTAATTATGTACATTTTTCTCTTTCCAGTTTTTTCACCATTGAAAAATTTGCATGTCTCTAATTATAGTCATTTGAAAAAAGTGCTGCCAGGGCTTGACATAATATTAATATAGATTTCCAAAAATACTAAATTTCCTTCCTCCAACTTGAGATTCCTTCAATTGGCCATGGATTTAAATTGCATACTAACAGGTTACAATTTTAGAATTGGCCTCTTCCCCACCCTTGCTTTTAGGAATAGCCATTATCCTAAAGCCATATAAGAAATAAGTAAAATTTTTTCAATGGACATATTGGACACATTTTCTTTTTAATTCTGGAAAATAGAGTGAGATCATTTTCAGATATTTCCTCTTGTTTTCTGCAAAGAGATTGAGAAGAAGTAGTTTCAGACACAGAGCTTGGTCATTAAAAATTCTTTGCAAAATGGTAGCAGGCTTAATGTATTGCTCTAAGTGAAAGTCACCCAAGAAGAATAAAGGCAAACGTGAGCACTTATTAAGCAAATTGACCAGCAAGTGTTCTGATGAATGTTGCAACAAATTTGAATAAGCTAATTTTGTCCATTAGTGTGCTTTTAGACCAATGTGATTGCTTTGGTCTAATTATGTTTTATTTTGTTTATTCAAATGTAGTATGACTGCAGAATTAACTATTGCAGCAATTATCTGATTAGCAATTTTGAAATGGGTGAATGGCATCTGCTCACCAAGAAATGCCTGGTATTTGATAGGGCTGTGGGCAAGAACACGTACAGTCTAAGGAGAAGCCTGTGCTGTTTGCAGTTTCTCATCCACTGCAAGTGGGTGCTCAGAGGCCCTCACTGGATTAGCATGGGCTGTGGACGTGGGCTCTGGGTCCTCAGATGTAGCGCACCAGATTGAGGTCTGATGTGCTACAGAAGTTGTATTTGCCACCCAGTGTCACTATTCTGGAGTCCTGTAGCTGTGAGTGGTGAATTCTGCAACATTTCCCACTTTTAAAGCTTGGGGATTCAAGAAATCTGTGCCCGAGTGTCTGCCAAAGCTTGTCAGGGGACCCAGTGCGAGGCCGATTTCTAGGTGTAAAAGCCAGGCAGATTTGCTCACTCAAGAAAATCTGTTTTTGCAGGTTTGCTTTGAGTTCCAAGAGACAGATCCTGGTAATATTTTTTTGCTGCACTAATGCCACCGTTTTCTTCTGATAGCTGACTGTTGAAGGGAAAGGGAGTAACTGGTTCTCCAGGTGGGGTCCTGGACCTGCAGGACAGCATTACCTGGGACTTGGGAAGTGCACTCTTCCCTCCCACCCCCATCCCCGACCTATTGAAACTGGAAACTCTGGGAGCAGGGCCCAGCAATCCATTTTAACCAAGCTCTCCAGCTGATTCTGGTACAGACTAAAGTTTGAGAATTGCTCGTCTGGAGGGAAAAATTACTGGGCTTTGTCACAGTGTTGGGCTGTGATAGTTAAGAAGTTAAAGCCTGTGTGGCCTCTTGACTGTCAGACCAGGGTGCAATTCTCAGTTCTTGTGTTGCACTAAAAAGATAGATAGGAGTTTCGGTTGGTCCAGACAGGAAAATAGACAATTGCAGTACCTCTGGACAGTGCCCTGATAGAGGCTGCAAGGGGCCTTCAGAACTTGTGCCTGCGACGGGGGTGAGGGGTTGGAAAGGTCCTTCTAGAGGTCATATTTTAACAGGACAAATATGATCATATCCCTTTCAGATTAAAACCTTTCAAAGACTTCCAGTGCTCTTAGAATACAGCCTGTCCATGTAGATCCCATGCAAGGCCTCCACCGTCTCCTGTTGATCTGCACTGTGCACACAGTACCTGCCTCGTCCTTTGCTCTCAGTGATTTCTTCCCTCCTTAAAAGGTGCCCAGCTCCTTCGAGCTGCGGCCTCCACAGGAGCCAACCCCTGCCCACTGCCAGGAGTCCCCCATTTCTCCCCTTGGCTCCTAGTGCACAGACCCCAGCTCCTATGTTTCCTTTCCAATCCTGTGGACCCCCGGGGTAGGTCAGGTCAGCGCTCATCGTACAGTGCACTTTTTCACACTTATAGCATTGTAATTACATAGCTATTGGTTTATTGTTCACAAGTAGAATGAAATATGTATTCCATTGAGGGAGAAACCTTACCTTGTTCGCTGCTGCCCAAGGGCCCAGCACACAGCCAGCATTCAGTAAATATTTTTAGATGAATGAATCCGTGTGGTGGGGGGCGTCCCATCTTTATCCCTGAGACATGTGGGCTGGTTATGCAGTTCTGATAGAAGTATCACCTAATGATATTTATTTACAGTATTTTATTTATGGGAGCAATTGCCTCCACTATCTACTTACCACTGAAAGGCGAGTCCCTTGCACAGTGGCAGCAGAATCTCATAACTTGGTTTGAATTTTGGGTCTGACCTATGGACCACCCGAGAGAAGTTCTTGAATATTATACTCTTCCATGGATATGGGAAAGGAGAGAAACCCTCTGATATTGGAGATGTTCATACACCTGAGCCAGAAGCCAGCAGCTGGAGTGGTAAAGGTGGCACCTAGGAAGTTTTTAGGGAAATAACTGTTGCCCCCTCTCCCCTCAGGGCTCCCAAGAAGAATTGTCTGCTTTGCTCATGGAAGTTGACGTTGGGGCATCAGATTTCTTCCATCCACAGAGATGCACTCCTTTGCCTTGTTTAATCAGTTTATCTTGGCCAGGATAAAGCTAGGGTTTTTCATTCCTATCCTAGAAGGTAAAAGCATGGGATCTGCCTCCCAGAGACAGATGCTCTAATGCTTCAAAGTGGGGCATTTGTCTCAAATAAGAAACTAATCCTGCCTGATATTAAATAGAAAGATTGCTGATAGCATACGTGTGTGTAAC
Organism: Smutsia gigantea; assembly: GCA_032199065.1. Classification (NCBI taxonomy): domain Eukaryota; kingdom Metazoa; phylum Chordata; class Mammalia; order Pholidota; family Manidae; genus Smutsia; species Smutsia gigantea. The sequence continues at coordinate 25,645 of JAVSCE010001786.1, read as the reverse complement.
TTATAAAAATACATATATTGAGAGTGAGGACCCAAAAACTTTTTTTAAAGATAGGGGATTAAAGATGCTGACATGCTGTGGGAATCTTGCTTTTAGTAGAGGAACCGATAATCTGCCATTTCTAAATTAGTTGGTGGTTCTGTTTGTTTTTTTTACATGGGAAGCTCAGTGTATTCAGTTGTACCTATTGTAAACTCCTGTTAGATTAAGTGAATGTAAAAAACACAGTACATTTTGGAACAAAAACCACAAACACAATTTCTCAGAAATAGCTAAAAATCAGAATAGCTGTCATCTGCTGAGCTGGCCAGGAGTATTGATAGTGTGAATAGCTATAATCCTGTGTTTGGGTGCCTATGTCCTTTATCTTTATCAGGTACCATTTTCCCTTGTGACTGCAGCTCATGTCAAGTCCCCTGCTTTCCTGCCCATTCAGAAGCCCAGCATGGCTCTAATGCTTCCTGTGGTCCTCTCTTGTCCTCCTTTGTTGCTGTCAAGCACAATAATTAAAGCAAGTAGTAGTAACAGGACCATTTATTGAGTGCAAAGTACACACAGGATTTAGAAATGACATAAAATTCCTGAAATATTTTATCCCCAATTTATAGACATCAAAACTGAGTCTGGAGAGATCAAGTACTTTCTCCAGCATCTCACAAAGCTTGGATTGGGATCCATGTGTCTGACTCCAAAACCCACCCTTTTTTCATTGTATTCCTGTTCCTTCACTTGCTCATGGAAGCTCAGAGAAGCACCTTCATTTCATCTCCACTCTCGGCTCACTTCCAGAACTTAAAATATTTCTGAATAACCTTATAAAAGTTGGAATATTAGCACAAACCCCAGGATACTCTTCACCCAGAACCATCAGTTGTTAACATTTCACCACATTTGCTTTGGCTATGTATATATATATTACTTCTTCTGAACCAATTGAGAGTAAGTTGCTAACATGCCCCCTGAAGACCCCTCTGAAGGAGACTTCGCCTTGTATTTTATGAGAACATTGAGGCTGCCTAGAATGAGTTCCTTCTTCTGCCTTCCACTCCAGTGTGGCCTCCCCCCTTCCTCTAGGGTGGGGCCTCCCTACAAGGAGGGACATGCTTCTCACTTTTGGTCTCAACCTTAGTCTGAATCCTTTACACTAAACCGAGACCCTAAAACTCCATCACCTTCCTGGAAATTGGTTCTCTCCAGTACCTAAAAAACAGAACTTCTTTTCTGACAAGGTAATGCAAAGGCAATACAAAGAGGCTCCCTGTATGTTTCCACCTGTTCTGTAAGAGGAGGGGAGAGTGGGGATTGGCCTCAGCTTGTTATCCAGATCTGCAGCTAAACTGTTTTGCCCCCACTAATTCAAGTCTGTTTGCAAGACAGTTATCAATGCTGGTAACCTTTTCTCTGGCAACTGCGTGAGATAAAATTCCTCCTCCTCCTCCTCCTCCTCCTCCTCCTCCTTTAAAAAATTTTTTTTAATTAATACTTTTGTTTTTACTTCCTTTGGTATAAACCAGTCCTGTGGCTGTAAAATGACATTTTGAAAGTGAAAACAAGGAAAAAATACCTTCTGTCTGTTCTGCCTATGGGATGGAAGGGAAGGTGCAATTTTCTTTATCTGGCAGGTCCATTAAAGGCGGGCTTTAGAATATATTCACTAGTAAAATGTATTGATTTACCCATTATGATGAAAATTAGCTTAAATATCTATGTAAGCCAAGAATAATTCCTAGCATTTTTCAGAGCTAGGAAACGAGAGAGGCTTTTAAAAAATGTAGATCTCATTTAAAGACAGACTTTAAAAAATGCCTCAAGAAAACAACCCAAATGTTAGGATGGATAAATAAACAAGGGTGGTATAAGCACACAATGGAATATTATTTAGCCTTAGAAAGGAACGAAATTCTGACACATGGTACCACACGGATGAACCTTGGAGACGTCATATTGAGTTAAATAAGTGATACACAAAAGGATAACTTACATGAGGTCTCTTGAGAAGTTGAATTAATTAACAGAGACAGAAAGTAGAAGGTGGTTGTCAGGGGCTGGGGGCCAGGGGGTGGTGACACAATGAGGAGTTGCTGTTGAATAGGTACAGAGTCTTACTTTGGGATGATGAAAAAGCCCTGGAGATGGATGGTGGTGATGGGTGCACAACACTGAATGGACTTCATTCCACTCAGCTGTATAATTTAAAAATGGTTAAAATGGTAATTTTGTTACGTATATTTTGCTATAGTAAAAAAATTTTTAAATGCCCCCTACTTATTGGTATTTAACTTGATGTTATTAGAATTAAGCGTGATATAATTAGAAGTCGAGTTTATGGAGTCTTCTTTTTTTTTAAGTTTTCATTTGCTGCTAGCACAACCTCGTTTCCCCTCCAGAGCCTGGGAATTGGCATTTTGAGGAATTCTCAGTTTCCTGGTAGGAGGAAATGGTCTGGCGATCAGTTAGTATTGGAGCCTTCTGCCCCGACATATGCCTGGGACAGTGTTGATGTGAAGGCAGTTTACACCCAAGAGGTCCTTCTGCAGAATCTCATGACCGGGCTCTAGCGTCCTGTCCCTGGAGCATGCAGCCAGGAGGTGAGCCACGAACACACAGGGCTTCCTTAGCGTTTGTGCAGATCTCAGGGTGAGGCTGGCCTTTGACTGGGTGGCTGACCCTCCTGCGCTTTCCTTGCCCTAGGCCTTTCTCCTTTGTTCTGCAGTCATTCTTTAAGGAAGTTAATGTTGAAAGAAGTCAAGAGCGTCACCACTCCCCACCCAAACCTTGCAGATGGTGCGGTCTTGTTTGGGTGTTTATTGTATTCGAATCCATAGTACTTCTTATCTGGGTGAGATTTCAGTAAGTGCTTTTCAGAACTCAAAACACGGAAATCTACACACTTAAAATGGGAGCTGTGCTGGGCGATTGGGAAAAACCCACTGGAAATGAGAAAGTTCCTCTTTTCTGCTGCGGGGATGGATCCTAATATATTGTGCTTGTCAAATCCAGATCTTATCTGTCTGACTCCCCAAAGACTGACTTCATGAAGGAGGAGAAAAGTTTCCTCTCTGTACTGTTTGTCTGAGATCAAAAGGGGAAGTCCTGCTTCCTCAAACATTGGGTTGTATTTTTCTTAGGATGAGTGAGTAGGAAATAACAATAAATAGCCCTACGAAAGCCTTTGCTGCTGGTGATGTATGTATATCTAGAAGAAAATTTGCAAAATAAGCTGAGAAGGGTCCTTCTTTCAGAGTTGAATGAAACAAACGTCTCCAGTTTATTGTTCACTTAATAATATGTAAGTTACAGGAATCAAATTCCATGTTTAGGTCCTTTTACTATTCTGTGTTCAAACAGTAGTTTCAAAACAAAGTAGTTTATTATTTCCATCATAAGAGAGTCACTGCTATTCATTCTTTTTATTAAGGTATCATTGATACGCACTCTTATGAAGGTTTCGCAAGAAAAACAATGTGGTTACTACATTCACCCTTATTATTGAGTCCTCCCCATACCCCATTGCAGTCACTGTCCATCAGTGTAGTAAGATGCCACAGAGTCACTATTTGCCTTCTCTGTGCTACACTGTCTTCCCCATGACTCCCCCCACACCATGTGTACTAATCATAATACCCCTTAATCCCCTTCCCCCACCCCTCCCCCTTGGTAACCACTAGTCCCTTCTTGGAATCTGTGTCTGCTGTTGTTCTTTTCCTTCAGTATTGCTTCATCATTATACTCCACAAATGAGGGAAATCATTTGGTACTTGTTTTTCTCCGTCTGGCTTATTTCACTGAGCATAATACCCTCTAGCTCCATCCATGTTGTTGCAAATGGTAGGATTTGTTTCTTTTTTATGACTGAATAGTATTCCATTGTGTACATATATCACATCTTCTTTATCCATTCATCTACTGATGGACACTTAGGTTGCTTCCATATCTTGGCTATTGCAAATAGGGCTGCGATAAACATAGGGGTGCATATGTCTTTTTGAATCTGAGAACTTGTTTTCTTTGGGTAAATTCCTAGGAGTGGAATTCCTGCTTCAAATGGTATTTCTATTTTTAGTTTTTTGAGGAACCTCCATATTGCTTACCACAATGCTTGAACAGTTTACATTCCCACCAACTGCTATTCATTTTTGTGACAGATCTCTATAAGGGGGTTTCCTTATCTTGACCCTCGTATCACCTGAGTACTTGATTACAGATCCTAGACTCTTAGAGCTTTTGATGGCCTCTTTATAGTTTTTCAGATGAAGAAACTGAGGCCTAGAGAACCTAAGTGACTTGCCCAAGATATAGAATCCAGAACTTCTGTATGTCCCCACCATTACCAACAAGGATGTTGTTTTTCTTCACATACTTCACTAAATGCTTAAGAGCAAATATAGGAGGTTACGTATTTTATCTAAAACATGCAAACATAAGTATCTTAGCGGATATCAAACAATTAATACTTTTGCTTGTCTCCTCCAACCTGGGAAAAGCTTTGACAGATGTCATATCTTCAAAAGGCATTTACTGGAAGCTTGAATTTTTGCTGACAGGCCCTCCTAGAAGTTTCCCTGGAAGCTCGCAGAATGTGTAACTTCTCCTTGATGTTGGGTGTGCTTTTCAAAAAGCAAAAGCAGCCTGAGAGCTTCTTCTCTTGCCACCAGAGGGCATGCTTGTGAATCAGTAACCATGAAAGGAAGGAGTTGAGGGTTCAACTACAGTGAAACTCCTGTAGGGGCCGTGTTGAGGGACCTGCAATGAAATGCTTCAGAGCAGAGACCGAGGCCTGCATGGTTTGCTGGGGATCACAATAGCCTCCAGAAAAGCAGACAATGCAAATGCTGCAGGAAAGGTGTGATGAACTCAGGTGATTTATTAGCCCTGGGTTTGTCCATGTGGTTAAAGCAGAGAATAGAGGACTGACTTGGCCCCCAGGAGGAAACTGCTCTCAGTAGCAGAGGCAGGAAGGGTCCAAACCACAGGTGAACCCACTCAACACTCAGGCTGAAAGCCCACAGAAAGGCAAGTGGGTGAGAAGGTGGGGTGGGGTGGCCAGGCTGGGCCCTGCCTTCCCAGAGAAGGGCAGCCCTGTTTGTGGTGGGACATCCCTTTCTAGCACCAGAGAGCCTGGTGAACCACCCACTCCTGCTTGGCTGTCCATGGGAATGAGACCCATGGACTGGCTCCTCTGCCACTGTGAAAAAGAGTAGATCCAAAGAAAGAAGGTCTTGAAAATCATGTTTTTGCCCTGCCTTTGGTGACTTTGAGCCCCAGATGGGCATATGTGTGTCTTATGGCCACGTGCACCAGCTCCTGAGGTCAGGCAGCTGCAGCCTAGGAGCCACCGGCAGGTACGCTTTAGCAGCTTTCTTTGCTAGTCATTTCTGTCTCTGTCCCTGCCTCCCATTCCTTCTTCAATGTCCTCCTTGGCCACCTGCCTCTGTGGATACTCATCTCCCAAGTCTTCATCTGAGTTCTCTGGGGGGTGTTCCATTTAATTAGCTACTCCCTCCTGTGCGCACTGACACTAAGAGTTCTCCCCTTTTTCCCCTTTCTCTTGCCCCAGACTGGGCCTGAGGCTGTTGTCCCCCAGCAGCACATGCAGTCAAGGTGCCTGTTCTCCCACATCCCATGTCTGCAGTACCGTGGGAGTCTGGTGTGGGGTAGGGCTGGGACATTGGTGATTCTAGTGTGCAGGTTGGGAATGAGTGATGTAAATTACACGAGTATCCCTCTTTACTGCCAGTGACAATAATGTGTGCGGAATATTTGGGGGCTGGTTCTCTGTCAGTTTCTGCTCTACCACCTGCTGTTATGTCCTTGGAGATTCTAGCATTCACCTAGAAGGCCATCTGCAACATCTGGTCCAGAATTTCCTGGTTCTCAGTCCGTCACCAACCAAGTCCTTGCCATCTCTGCTCTACCCCAGCCACCTTGGGCCTTTCATTTCCTTCTTGGTCCCTTTATTCTTTTACTCCCCACTCCTCCCTGGATGATATGGAGGCACCCTGTTACCACCCCTAACCACCCTGTACGCTGATGGGTATGATATGTCTGTGGCCCTGACCCTCCCCATACTGCCCCTTCCCCCCCAATTTCCAGAACCTTCCAGCTGTCACCCGCTGGTTCAAATGCCTCTAAATCTTTTTTGCCTCCTCAATCTTGGCACTGCATCTCCCCATCACCTAAGCCAAAACCTGGATGTCCTCTGCTCTTCCTCGCTTCTTCACTGCTCAGATCCCGTCTGTCCCCAGACCCCTTATTCTCTCTTCTCTGTCTCCACCACCTCTGGCTTCTGCTCTCAGCAACTCTTGTCTGTATCTACTCACTCCTAGCTGCCCTTGTCTAGTCCTGTTTTGTCAGTACTATCCTTCACTGCTCCAAGAGGGGTCCCCCCAGATACATCAGTAGCCATGAGGGCGTGCTCTCCCCCTTAAAGGAGGCCCTAAGGTGGGCCTGCCCAGTCTTTCGCTGACCTCGGACCTCTGTGCTGCAGCAATTCTGAATGATACTGTGACTCCTAAGCACACGCCTCACCCTTGCTGTAGTATTTGCTCTTGTGCCTCCCACCCTCCCCCAACTGATAGACCTCTCACCTCTGCAGCGTGGCCAGGTCATATCCTTTCTTTAATTTGACTCTAGGAATCCTTTTCTGACCCCTCTTCTTGCCCACCCACTCTTGTTTCCCTTTTTGTCTGCCCTTGCTTCATCGTTCAGTAATTACGTGAGCCTGTCTTCCCCTCTGGGCTCTGAGCCCCAGCTTTGTATTCTACTCCCAGCCCCACCCAGGCCAAATGGTAGGAGCTCATTACCATTTCATCAATGAAGACATGTTTCAGAAGTGCTTGCTTTGTTACTGATCCATCTTTCTTTGCCACAAATGAGTAACGTCCCAGCTTTTATTTCTCTGTCCTTCAGTTCCCTTCTGTCAATTAGTTCATAATCTTTAGACCAACATTGAAATATACTTAAGGAGCTGCTTTGTGAAACTGTGCTGGAGCTTAGTCTTTGTTATTTTGTGATGTTAAACTGACTTTCCAGTGGCTGATCACTTTGCAATGGTATATTGCTATTGCTCAAAACCATAAACTGTCTTAAATATTGAAACAGATTTGTATAATGTCCTGTGCCTAATGTAGTATGGAGACCTGGCATATACAGGTAGAAAATTTCTTTCATTTTTAAAAGCTAAGTACAAATTTTCATTGTACCAAGGACTTGCTTTTTCAGGCCTTGGACATAGGAATTTTATCTGAATCAGAATCATAGGATCCTTTTTAGGACTGTTCCTAAAGTTGTCCATGATTTCCATGCTGTTTAAGATTGGCAGTAGTAGGGATTTGGGAGGTGTGTTTGGGAGTATGTAGTTGTATGGTAGTTCAATGTATTTGAAAGCTCATGTTTTTTCCCTTGGAAGATGCATTTTATTTTGCTTTCTATTTTAGAATACATAATATAGTTGACTCTTGAGCAACACAGGTTTGAACTGTGCGAGTCCACTTATATGTGGATATTTTTCAGTAACTATATTGGCAAATTGGAGATTTGCAACAACTTGAAAAAAAATTTATTTTCTCTAGTTTACTTTATTGTAAGAATAGTATATAATACATTTAACATACAAAATATGTGTTATTCAACTGTTTATATTATCAGTAAGGCTTCTGGTCCATGGTAGCCTATTAGTAGTTAAGTCTTGGGAGAGTGAGAACTTTTATGTGGATTTTCAACTGCTTGGAGGGATGGTGCCCCTAATACCCAGCTATTCAAGGCTCAACTGTATAATATAAAACAGTTTATAAAATTATTTGTCACCAAGCAGAATTGACTTTCGAGAAGACTCATTGACAAGCACCCCAGACCAGAGCAGCACTGTTTGTAGGGTGGCATCCCCGATTGCCTCCCCCTATCCCGAGCCTCCACATTTCCTGTGATGGTCATTCATGTACACTCATCGAGCACCTTCTGTATTCTTTGTGCTTTGTGAGACTTTGAGGCTAGAGATGGATGTAGATCTTGCTTTAGATTCTGAGCGCTCAGTTTGGGGAGGTAGGCCTGGGGTCCTTACAGGACTAGCTTCTCTGGAATCACCACCACATGACTCCTTACAGTCTGAGAACTTTGCCTTTGCCTTCCCTGTCTTGGCCCCACACACAAACATGGTCTGCCTGGGTTGACTCTCTGGCCCTTCCTCATGGAGCTTTTCAGGGTCCTTTTAGGCCAAATAATAGCTACTCCCTTGGAGTCCTGGAACATGTTTGTTTCAGTATTTTTATTTCATTTGCATTGGATTTGTCTCCTACAAGAGGCTGAGTTCCTCATCAGCATCCAGTCCATTACTGTAGCAATAATTATGCAATCGATGCGTGTTGAAATTAAAGACTTTATTTTAATGGTCATGGAAGTGTGGCCAGTAGAATGGGGGTCCATTCGATCCTGTAGTACATGGCGTCCTTCAGCGTGTGTGTGTGCGTGATCTCGACTGGGTTTGCAGGCTCCCTGACACTGGCTGGGCAGGAACGGTATTTAAGACTTGGTGGTTTTCACTGAGCTTATAATCTCCCTCCCCCTTCCTTTAGTCTTTTCCAGTATCATCTACTTGTTTTAAAGCCTCATGGGTGTTGTGGGCAATTACTAGGATCCTTCCATCTTTGTTTTTATCCAGTTTATTCCTACAGGGATAGAAAAGTATGTCAGAAGCAGTAAGATATACAAATCATTAGCTTTTTTTTTTTATGAATTGTGGTTAAACAGTGCGTGAACCAGAGAGTAGTTGAACTTCCATGAAGCTTTAAGCATTTGCCTTAGTCACAGCTCTTCCTACTCAACTTCCCCAAAACTAGAGGAGGCCTTTCTATGTGGGCTTTCTTCCCTGCCATTATTTTACCTGGTTCCTTATATTTGTGTTCAAAGGAGAAAAGGTTTTAAAATTACTTCCTTACTTTTAACTGTAGCTATAAATCCAGTCTCTGCAGCTTTAGACATCTATGGAGGGTATAAAGACCTCCGGAGGGTCATGGAGACTCCAAATCGCAGTAATGGTTGTGTTGCCAGGGTCCAACCACTACGGGTGACTGGGGAATACTCTGTGCCCAAGCAAGTTGCTCCCACTTACACAGGTCATTGAGAGCCTCTCCAGTAGAAGCCCAGTCTGGACTCTCAGTTAGGCTTTTAATGGACAGATCACAAAAAAATACAGGTATACCTTGAATATTTAATTTTCACTTAAGAAAAGAAAGATGGACAGCTGCATTCTCTTTGATGTTAGATAAGCAAGATCTTTGCGATTTGGTTGACTTTGAGTTTGGGTTGACTGATAGGAGTTCTCAGGGGAGTTTTGAGCTGCGGTCCTCACCACACCCCAAATGCAAGGTCTGCAATGTCAAATTTCAGTTTCCTTATATGTGGGGCTTGTGAAATGACTGTAATGCAGAATCCCTGCATTTGTGAATTGGAGACCCTCCCCCGGTCTTTTCATTTCTCACCCACTTTTAATTCAGCAGTGGTCTTTTTAGTTGAGCCACCCTTATATAGTGTTTCTTAGTTATCCAAGAATCAACAGCTGTCTTCCAACACAAACATGTACTTAATTGGTATACCAGAATGTCACGTTCAGCTTCCATAAACAGATTTAAGGACAAAGCCACATGACTCAGATGGTGTGAGAAGAAAAGCAAAGAGGTCAGAAAGAAGAACCCATAAGCCTCGAGCAGTGAGTCTCTTGGGCAGTGTCGTCATGGTTTAAAACTTAGGGGCTGTTCACCCCAGAGAGTTAGAGGAGCTTCTACTCCAAATGCCTACTTGGAGGCGAGCAGAGGAGAGGGAGGCGAAGATGCTGTTCATACCCCTCAAGCACAATGTGTGGAACAAATAAAAACACTTGACAGCAATTAATTTTTTTTTTAATGACATGGTTTAAAGCAAAGTTGAGGGGCTCACAAGCGAACACCTGGAGTTTGGAGTGGTCAGATGAGATGGAGCCAGGGTAGCTAAGAAAGTTTGAGGGTTCACCTGGGCCTTGAAAAATTCTTGATTTTTTAATTTAATTTTTTCATTGTGGTAGAATACATACAATAGAAAATGTACCATTTTTAAGTGTGCAATTCAGTGCCATTAAGTCCATTCAGAATGTTGTGCAACCATCACCACTGTCCATTTCCAGAACTTTTTTCTTTTTTATTATCCCCAAACAGAAACTCTGTACCCGTTAAACAATATCTGTCCATTCCTCCTTCCCCTTTAACATTTGGTAATTTCTGTTCTACTTTCAGTCTCTGAATTTGTCTGTTCTATATTATTCTCACCTATATAAGTGCAATCATACAATATTTATCCCTTTGTATCTGGCTTATGTCACTTAGCATAATGTTTTCCAAGTTCATCCATGTTGTAGCCTGTGTCAGAATTTCATTTTTATGGCTAATATTCCATTGTGTGTCCATACCACATTTTGTTTATCCATTCATCTGGCAGTGGACACAGGTTGTTTCTACCTTTCAGCTATTGTGAATGCTTCTGTAAATGTGGTTGTACAAGTATTTGTTTGCATCTCTTTCCAATTCTTTCAGGTGTGGTTGGATTTCATACTAACAAAATGTTATGAGGATATTCTGGCATTTATCATGAACTACCATTAAAATAGTGCTTTGTTGACTATTTGTAAGTGCCCCTCTTGTCGTCCCTTATTTATGCTCTTTGAAAGCAAGGACTGTCTTCCAGGCCCAGCACTCAGCATGGTACCTGGGATAGATACTTGCTGAATAAGAGTTCCTGGATTTCCTAGCCCACAGCCATCACTCGCTATAGTAGTTGGTCCCCAGAAAGGTGGGTTTTGACACCTATCTTTTTTTTTAGCTCATTAATTAACATATATTTAGGGAACAGAAAACAGCTCTTAATATTAGCCTTAGCCAAACATAACTAAGGAAGTATATTTTCTAATGGAAAGAGACCTAATGTAGATAAAACCCAACTCAACAAACGTTGAGCACTATGTACCCCATTTCATAATGTGTAATTTCAGAGCAATTTCAAAGCTGTTGGAATACCTTACTGGAATTTTAGATATAATAAAGGTAGTGCATATATTTATACATATACACATATACACGTACACCTTTTAACATGAATCTCTAGTCTTCTTTTATTGTGAGAATATTATAACATTCAAGGTACTTTGGAAAAAAGAGAGTAAATAATAACCCCAGTCCTGCTGTAATATGTGCTCTTTTCATTTTATAGTGTGAGTTTGAGGGTTGAACATATAATTTGTTTTGAAAAATAAAGCTCTGAATTCTTCCTGTGGTAATTATTTTAAAGTTTTCTTTTTTAAAGCTCTGGAAGTAAAGCATAAATAAATGATTTCCAATTTGGAATCTCCTTTTTCTTTGTCAGAGGATCCCCAGTAGTTTTAGTGGATGAATTAAACCATTCCCTTTTCTTAGTGGAGCAGCTGGATTGACTTGGGCCCTCTCTTGCAGATAGGTCCGTGGACTGTAGACATTTGTTATAGGAGCTGGGTGTTTAGGAACCTGTCCTTCTTTTAGTCTTTCATTATGTTCAGGATTGAAAGGAATGCTTTTATGACTGTGCTAGGGGAAAAAGTACAATTTAGGATTCTTACTCTGAGGGCGGTAAGACCCTGGATAGGTAGAGCAGGTAGGATCTAGAAGTAGATCACTATCCAGCATCCTCAGTACAAGCCAAGTGGATGATGGGCTGGCCATGTTGGAGGGATTTAGTGGGACAGGTGACTGCGACCTGGAGACTTAGGGAACCACATTCATGAAGACTGGGCTTTCCACATGACAAGGAGGTGAATAGATGGGGTGTCCTGGGAACACAAGCAGGTAGGTGGGCATAGCGAGGAATGAAGAATGTTTGTGCAGGATCCTTAGCCAGTCAGCCTAAGGATCTGTCTTACTGGAGTGTCAGGTTAGGTCCAGAGAAGACAGCTGGAAGTTAATCCCACAAAAGGGCTTGTTAAGTGTACACAATGTCAGTGTTATCTGCTGCCGCCTCTGTTACGGTTTTTGAGGCCTAGAGCAGGACTTTGATGAAGGAGGTGTTTTAGGCTAACGGATCTCAGGGTTCTGAGGTTTGGTGAGATGGGCGTGGAGTGAGCAGAGGCTGGCTGCATGGAGGTCCTTTAGGAGGGATGTTATCTCTCTGAGAGGTGGTAATTGGCTAGCCTGGGATGGGGCAGCAGGAATGGAAAGGCACACAAGGATGTGTGGCAGAGGTTTGAAGGAGGGATTGTGAGGATTTGCTGCCAAGGAGAGAAAAGTCAGGCAGGGACCTGTTTGGGAAGTGATGGAACCTTCCACATCTGTAGGAAGTGAGTAAGTCAGGACTGAGGAAGAGTGATAAGTGGTTCTGTTTTTAGAATAATTGTTGTCTACTATTTATTAAGTGTTTTCTGTGTGTCCAAGCCCAGTTCTTAGTGCTCTACATAACTGTTTTGAGATAGGGGCTGTTACTCATTTGTAGAGCCCCCTTTACAAATGAGGAAACTGGGGCGGAGTTGATTAGTTACTTGCCTAAGGATTACACACTTAGTAAGTTGCCGAGGCAGGGTGCAAATCTCCAGTCTTAACTAAGAGCCAAGTGCTTCCCTAGTCTGCTTTACTGCTTCACTATAATAACTAGCATTTATTAAAAACTACCCAGTCCTGTGTTAAGCTCCTTGCATGTGTTTACCGCATTTGAGTCCCGTGAGAACTCTGAGGCGAGGGCATTTTTATCATCATTTTCCAGATACGAAAACTTGGACACAGAGAGGTTGAGGGGCCTGCCTCAGGTCACACAGCTAGGCCTTGCCTATATTGGCACAGTAGGTCTCATGGAAGTCAGCAATATTTATTCAACTGAATTGTAATATCTGCATATGCCCCTAAGATGCTCTCAGGAGAAAACTGAATTGCTTGAAATACATTGCAATATAAATTTGTTAAGAATTTTTGGATTGAATTAGCGATTGACATCACTCATGTTCACTTGGATCTACTTCCTTTTTAAAGGGCATAAATAATTGAAATTATAGTATCACCATTTATTGCTGTGCCCATTTTCTTTATTTAACTCCTTTTGAAAATAATCCCATGCACTTTGTTTCCATTCTCCAGCTGCTCCATTTAGATGCTGAGCCTAGTGGGCACAGACAGTCTCGGCTACGGCACTTCCTGTGCTGTCGGTGCTGAGCGACATTTGATGATGGTAATTGACCTTGCCGTTTCCTCTGTGGACCAAGGCTCCTGAATGTCTTCTGCTGTGGGGCATCCTTTGCATGACCTCATGGAACTATAGTTGATGCCATGGGTAAAAGTTACCCAGATGAATTACTTGGATAACAAACTGGAATTGAGACTAGTCAGCGCCACCTCCTGCAGGGGATAGGTTCAGCCCTCCTTCAGAACATCTTGGGCCTGTGCCTCCCCACAAACCCCCTTCCTTTGTCTTCAATGCCAACAGGTTTCCTGTTTTCTTTGATAGTGGACTTTTTTCTTGCTAATAAACTTTCACATATTTGACATCGATCCATTACTCGGCCTTCTCCTGCCATAGCTTTCCAAGGAGAGATCTACGCTTGCAGCCTCCAACTTTGGAGCAGACAGAAATTCCCACTCAACTGAAATTGTGCTCTTGGATTTCCTGTGGTCTCTTTCTAACCACATTTGGGAACTTTTGTTCACTCCCTTTGATCTTGCTCAGGGTCAGCCCCAGGACCCACCTACCTTCTCTTGGAAACCTTCTGATGTTCTGCTATCCTATCCTCTTAGCTTCTCTTCTTCCTTTCTGGTGGTGGCTGTGTGTGTGTGTATGTGTGTGTGTAAATCTCTCTTGCATGTTTCCTAGAGCCTCTGAAGTGGAAGAGCTCTCTAAGACTGGCACTCTGTGTGTTCCATTTTCCTCCATAAGCCCTTTTCCTTGATTATCTGATCCTGTCTGTTAACTTCAAACATTACGGCTCCTCCTCCACCATGTGATTTCCAGGTTGTTAGGTGAGAAGTCCCTCTACCACCCAGGTAGCCCCTGGGAGCAGGGCTCTTGCCAAGGCCGTGCCAATGCCTTTCTGATCATGTCTTCCTCTCCCCACCCCAGCCACCCAGAGCTTGTGGAGAGTTTCCTGGTTCAGCTTACCTGCTCTTGCTGCCTTTGCGTCCCACCTACCCCTTTCTTCACCTGGCCTGGCTTTTTCTCCTCCTCCAGAAGTCAGGTCAGTTCTAGTCTCCAGTGTGTGTGGAGGTGGCACAAACCCCACGTGTCTGAGCCATTCCCCCCATGATCCTGCAGAAGTGATTGAAAGCCCCCCAGGGAGTCCTGTTATCCTGTTGCCCCAACCCACCTCGTCCAGAGTTGTTTTCTTCCCTCTCCCTCTCCCAGGTCATACGTGAGTTAACCTTTTATATTTTTCATTGCACTATGACCTATAATCCTTAATGTTTTCCTCCTCTGACAGTATAGTGCATCTTCCTCTTTAGTCTCAAATCCTTAATGTAGGTTCTTGTTGTTTCTGCTTACCTGAGGACTAGAGCATTTCACTGATTTCCTTGACCTAGTTGACCTCTGGTGTCTCTCTGTTCATGTCAGTTTTCTACTGAAAAACCTCTAGACCCTCTACACAGCAACTCTCTGTGGTATATGTCTGTCTTCTCTTTCACCTCTTACGATATTGTGCAGGTCCAGCCACGTCTTCCTTATTCTTAAAGTTCAGTGGTCTTGTAGCTCTGTTTCACTTATTCTGATATTTGAGCAGTGTGTTCTTTAGACTCTGCAGTGTGTAAGGACCATGTGTCACACTTACATGGGCTTTTCCCAGCAGCTAGCCTGATGCTTTGTGTATCATGATTAATGAACATATCTTTGCATTCATGCAACACATATATGAATGAGTGAGTGAATTGGCTGCTGTGATTTTTCTAAGTTTCAGGTTGTTTATTCAGAGTCTGAAGTTTACATCTTTACACTAGTTTCCTATCTGGCAAACCTCTGTAGGCATTAGGTTGATCAGGCTGCAACCCAGAATATACTATGAAATACCTCATGGTCTGATCTTTAAAGTGGGATTTTCATTTTTTGCCTCATTGTTTGAAACTCAGATAGTTCTCCTTTTGATGAAATCACCATATAAGGAGAATTGCATAGAAATAACTGAATTCACAAGGCTTTAAGAAAAAGCTAAGCTATGTCATGGTCATGTACATTTTGCCAAAAGAAGACAGGACCATAATTTTTATAGTGTGAGATACTGTTTTTGCTGTTTTTAAGCTGTGTGACAGCATGTCAGTACCATTGTGATGGACCATATTCAGTATGGAAACTTGACCCAGCTGTATGTTTAACCCAGAGAAGTTCATGGCATCCAGCAAGTCTTGGCTTGCATACCAAGTATGACCCTCAGGATTAATTGAGGGTTGCAGAAAATAATTTAATTTTCTAGATGAACTTAAAATTTAAACAGAACTCTTTCTAACCATAAATAGCAGGGCAGCTTTGTCCTATTTTTATTGTAGAGTACACAGAAGATGGAAATCAATATTGGAAGAAATGCTTTATTTCGCCAAAGAAAAAGATCATATTCAACACAATTCTCATTTTTCTTGGCAGGCTCTTCTCAGCCATCTGTGAGTCCAGGGGAACTGTCTCCACCATCCATCCATCCGGCAAAATCAGAGTTAATAGTCAGTGTTGGCGACCAGATTAGGCTGTTATGCACTGATCCAGGATTTGTCAAATGGACTTTTGAGATCCTGGGTCAACTGAGTGAGAACACACAGAGTGAATGGATCATGGAGGAAGCAGAGGCCTCCAATACAGGCAATTACACGTGCATCAATGAAGGCGGCGTGGGCAGTTCCATTTACGTGTTTGTTAGAGGTAAATGCTTGGCTTTCTTTGATGCTCTGCTTTAGGGAGCTTAATATCCTGTTCTTAATTATCTATGACATACAGATGGCTGAGCCATAGAGAAAATACTACTGCCGGGTCTAGAAAGCCTAAAAGAAATTTTCTCTGTTAGCTTCCTTCATCTTCTGGTACACAGTGGCTTTGGTGACTGTGGCTGAAGGTCTGCAAGGCACGACCCTCTTCCTAAGGAGATCACAGGATGGTTAGCCCATTTGTCCTGGTGCTGTGCATAAACCCTGAGAATAAATTAAGCCCTTCGGGAAAGCGGCATTTTAATGCCTTGAGATGCTAGGTTCTCTCACTAAGTAAAAACACTTCAGGGAACCAAAGGCCTCTAGAGGCCTAAACAGGCCAACACTTCAAAGGAATAGACTCCCTTTGAGGGAGTAAATTCCAGAAAAATAACTCAGTCAGCTAAGTACCCCATGGCCTTCCTAGGTTCTTAGTAGATGTCAGTTGATTCATTAAAAAAATCGTGACCTCTTAGAAACAAAGGAAAAACATAGTTGGATTTCTGTATCCCATTTCCTATGATGAATTCAGTGGTTCATCTGTGTTTGTGCTTTGAATATCCTTGTCAAGAGGATGTTTGTCATTGGGGAGCTTCATGGGACAATGAGGAGGAGTATCTTTTTGTTGGTGTAAAAAGCCCAGTACTTAAAGCTTGAGAGACGACTTGGATTACAGAGGAGAAACAGTCCCAGCTCTACTCCTGGGTTTGTATAATTGAAACAGGCCAGAGCAGGCTGCATCCATGGTATTGTAGAAGGACAGTGAATAAATTTACCCTAGATTGTAGATCTGAGCAACCTAAAGAGTCTCAGTTCGTCATTACAACGTATGGATGAGATGACCTACTCTGTCTTCCGTATAATTGTTGTTCAGGAGGCAGAAATGTACAAATTCCAGCTCTATCGGGTTGATAAAGTTGGCTCCCATGTTTGCCCTAAAGAAGGTTGTCAGGAAATTGACTCTGCCTCTTCCTAGTTTATACATTATTCTTTCCTAGGCAGGTAGCTGAAAAGAAATACACATTGATAAGTCATCGCTTAGACTCTGGTATGGTTCCATCATTGTTGACCCAACCTGTGTGCTGTTCCTTGACATTCAGGAAGGTACTCTATTTATAATTTTTAGGTGGTAATGAAGTATCATTGTGTTTATCAGTAGGGTGAGTAGACAACTGAATAAATGGGGAGAACTGCTGAATTAGCTAAATCAGTCTCACAGAGCTCACAGGGGAAGTCATCTTCAATAACTTAGAACTATAGACTTAATTACTACTGATATAGGATGCTTGGATACTTAAGCAATTTATGTTCCAGCAGTGGAGGAAACCGGGCATTGTTATAGGAGCTAGACTCAAACAACTGAGAAAGAGTAGGTGGAAAAATAACCAGTTATGGCCTCAGACCGTAGTTCAGCCATCATGAAGGTAATTTATTTGCAGAACCAACTAGTAAGATTGGGAGGGACATAACTCATTTTGGAAAGCTCTTTTTCAGAATTGGTCAAAGGGAAATGTTAAGTATCTTTAAATGATGTCAAATTGATTTTATGGAATACCTGATTTCTAGATGGAAAAGACATTATGAATGTACTCTGCTGGCCCAACAGTATATTTATATGATCTTTCCACAGTAGAGGTGGCAGGATAGTGTGTGTGCAGAACGAGGCTTGTCTTTGCTTGTATGAGGTCCCAGTCTGCCTGAGGCTTTCCCAGTCCATGCCTTGTGTGTAGGCGCAATTAACAATACCACCTTTAACTCACAAGTGTCCTGGTTTGGACCATAAACTATATGCTACAATGTTCTTGAAACTCTTACACTCCCTTTGTGCATGTGAATTTCTTTGATTTTCAGAAGTTTACATTTATACATAAGTTTCAAGGAACATGAATATAGAGGAAGGTCCACATGTTATTTGTACTGGGTGGCCCACAGATAGTTTTCTAGGTTCTATTTAGAAGCTGAAAGATCCTGGAGACTGGGAACTCTGCAAAGGGGCCCCACATACAGGGGTTGGAGGAAGAATGCCTTTCCCTGGCCCGGCGCCATCAGACTGGCTTATTCTTGGCCCATGCTACTTGGAGTATTACCTGTTGTAGAAGAAAGACTACCACTGTAATAAAATACTCTCAGAGTTTTAAGAGCTCATGTTGTGGCTACCAACCGGATTGGGGTTTTGAGTTCTTCTCAGCCATTTCTGGGCTATGTCACTTAAGGAGAGTCACTTGTTGAGACTTCAGTTTCTTCATCTATAAAATGATGATGATAGTGTCTATCATATAGGGATGTTTTGAAGAAGATAAATGATAAATGTTTTAAATAAAATATGTAATGGTCCAAGCTTTGTGCCTGACACGTGGAAACTCTCATAATAATATTAGCTCTTGCCCGTTAGTATTACTTGGATAAATTCTAGTTTTGTTTGCAAAGAAGCCATTTAGGCTACTAGGGGTTGTTGTTATGAAAGGCAGCGTTTTAGATCTTTTAAAAATGTTTTCAGTGCCAGTGACCAGCCATTCACACTGCCAATTTCTCATGTGCTGTAGATCCTGCAAAGCTTTTCCTCACTGACCCGCCCTTGTATGGGAAGGAAGGCAATGATACACTGGTCCGCTGTCCTCTGACAGACCCAGAGGTGACCAATTACTCCCTCATGGGGTGCGAGGGGAAACCTCTTCCCAAGGACTTGACGTTTGTCGCCAATCCCAAGGCCGGCATCACTATCAGAAACGTGAAGCGTGAATATCATCGGCTTTGCTTGCACTGCTCCGCAAGGCGTGACGGCAAGCCAGTGCTGTCGAAGAAATTCACCCTGAAAGTGAGGGCAGGTAGGGCCCCTTTCTTATTTTCTTTTGTGAGTCAGAATCTGTTGATCAAAAGAAGACTTCTTGCTTCTCGCTGGTCTATCTTAGTATATATAGTCAGACAGGTAGCTGGCTCTTTATCAGTTCCCCTGGCTTCCAAATAATGTGAACTTTTTGTGAGTTCTTTATTTCACAGGTCCAACCCCACATGACCAGCCATGACCTCCACTAGTTCTGTCCATACATTGGCATTTAGACCTCAGGACACCCCAAAGTTTCACAATTGCATGAAGTGTTCCTTCCAAGAGAAACCCCTTGGGGGAGCTTTACACTGTTTGAAAAGATTAACATACAAATTATTCACTCCTTGATTTACTATTGATATATGAACTGACTTTCTCCTCCACTTTTAAATTTTAATGCATTCTCAAACTGTTCACAGTCTGGGGCAGGGAGCACCAACTGACTATGGACCTGTTTCTGTGGCATTATGTTAAATATTTTGGTAGCTGGAAGATAATCCAAATTTTGTATCTGAGAGATATCTAATTCAACATTAGCTGGCATTCAGCTATTGAGCAGTTTTTATTAAGGCTTTTGAAAAAGTATGCTCATTGGAATTATGGAAAGTTTGATTATTAAAACCTGGGGTTTTTGGAAACAAGCAAGACACTATTTTTACAGCACATAGGAAAGAAGCCTGTTTGGTTAAAATTGTATAATTAGTTGTAGGTCACATCCTCCTGAAACCATCAAGGTTGCGTGAGGCAAGATTAAAGCCGCTTTGTTGTTAGGGCTTCTGCCGGTTCTGAAATAGCATTGTCCTGAAGCATTATTATCTAAAGCAGACATCCCTATCTTTTTCACTCCATGTTAATCAATTTACTTGAAGGATGCATGCTCTAATTGCTGATGTCTTCCCATATGCAAGTAATACTGATCGGTTAGTACCAAACTTCATATTTTATTTGAAAGATGACAAAATAAGCTATGTGCATTTGAAGAAAAGTGGTGACTTAAAATATGCTATAATAGAACAAATTATTTGAGGACCACATTCTTTTTATTCTAGCCATCAAAGCTGTACCGGTTGTGTCTGTGTCCAAAGCAAGCTATCTTCTCAGGGAAGGGGAAGAATTTACAGTGACGTGCTTGATAAAAGATGTATCTAGTTCTGTGGACTCAATGTGGATAAGGGAAAGCAGCCAGGTGAGTGGATTGTTTCCCTCATTTTCTCAATATGTTGTACTTTCTATGTGAGAGATTTTAAAGTTTTTCTTTAAAAGAGTCTATTAATTGTCCTGGGGATGGGTCAGTAGGCCTGTCAGTCTGGGAGTCTGTGGAGATGCATATTTCTCCCTTTCCTAACACCATATGTAGATGTGCACATTTGCTATTAGTAACAAATAAATGTCATTTTATAAATTTTGAGAAAATTGAAGAGAGAACTTTGGACTCATGTTATTACTTCATGCCATTTCTTTGAATAATTTTAGTAGGGAAATTTTTTTTAAAACCAGTGGTTAACTGCACAAAACCTTTATTTTTAAAGCTATCGTCAAAACTATTCATACCAGATTATTTAAAATGTAGGGAAGAGTCACCAATCATTTTTCCTTCCATGTTTAAAAAGAATAAATGTTTTTGCTTTCTCCACAAACTGGCCTATCCATTTGAGAGATGTGTTTCTTTTTGCATGGATCTGATTTCCTCCTTTGAGGCTGGTTACCTGAGATCAAGTTGCTAATGGTTTTCTATTTGTTTTAGTTGCTATTAATAAAATGGTTATCTTTAACCTGAAACATTTGGACATATTTAGGTTCTCATTCATTTAACAAATGCATATTGAATGTCTACTACATGTCAGTACCTTGTTAGACATATCTTAAAAATAAATAAATTTTAACAAGTTATATTTGTTATTTTTTTTCTCTAAATATTGCAAGGTCTTTAAAACATCTAATTTCCCTTATTTTTTGCTTTAAAATTCCCATTGACTTGGGTTTTCAATAATTTTTGTTTGAATAATCTTGACCATCTAGTTAATTAGCTATGACAGTGTTTTTTTCTTTGATGTGCATTGTTGTGGAAAAAAAGAAATACTATGTTTTCCTACTTCCTCTTTCTCTTCTTCCTCCTCATGCTCTATATTCAACATTAGCAATTTCCTGTGTGCTTAAAGACTTCTTTGCTAAATAAGTAACCATGATGGTGATTAGCATAATGCAAAGTATTAGGATGGTATTCATTAGACCAGTGATGAATGGTGCCTTGCTAAGTGAAGCCTGCCATTGATGGGGAGAATGGATCGTCCTGTAGACTTGTTCTTTGAAACCAATGACTTAGAGAAACAAATTTTAATTTTCATATCATGGGATTCAATAAAAACAATAGCTTGTACATGGGTTTTTCACTACCCTTATAAACACAATTCCGTATTAACTCCACATAACTTTCTATAATCCTTGATTTCAGATGAAAGAACAGTTTAGACTGTGTATATATTTGAGCCTCTTTATAACTAGAAATTAGTCTTTTTGAGATGAGAAATTAAATTGCCCCAGGCAGTTTTGTTCTAAGCCATTTTTCCCAGGAGCCTTGCATGCCATTCCGAATTAATCCACTGGCGCTGGTAGATAAGCCTTCAGTGTTGGGAGCTCTTTGGGGAAATCTCAGTGTGTACCTCCAAGGGTTAAGGAAAACCAAATCACGTGCAAACAATATGTAATGTGTGAGTTGCAGATGGGGCTCATGGCTCTATGCCAAGGTGCATCCATGAATCTTTTATTGATGTCCGTTGGCTTAATTTGGATACTGAGCACTGTTAGACTATCAAATTATTTTAAAAATCCATAGTATTTGGTTGTGACCATTTAGAATAAGTTTAACTCACAATGAAATTTAGGGTAAGGTGACTGTTGTAGAGTTTTACAGCTGTTTGTTGGAAAACCTAAGAGGGTCTTGGAGTTTATTCAACACTTGTGAATCTTAGTTAACTTTTGTAATGCTTCTAAACCTTTGTATTTTTACTTTTAATTATGATCTTTGACAGTATCCTAAATTATGGTCTTGGTTTAGGTGTTAGTATTACATCATTTATGATCATCTATTCCTTTTGGTACGACATGTTCTTGTTCTTGTTTAGCTCCCTGTTTGGACTCTTGGGCTCTTGCAAGGACTGGAAGGAAGACACCAGAAATATAGAATATGGTGTAACCTATCCACTGTCACTCTGCCTTTGCAGAGAAGTCTATGACGTGATAGTCTGGGAGAGGTTAGAGAAAATGTCACTTTACTTTGCTGTTGTATCTTTTTAACAGTTGCTCTTATGCAATGAAATAGTGGATTCCTGCCAATTATTAGAAAACTGTCTTAGAAGAGAGGATCTACAGATCTACATATTGTTCCAAATGGGAAAGGCCTTTAAAGATCTTTTTCCCTTTATTCCCTTTTAGAAAAAAAAGCTGAGACTAGTGGTATCCTTGACTTGCCCAAGATCTCAGTTAATAAAGCAATTTTTTTTTATTTCAAATGCTCAGCTTTGGCAGTCATCTTTGATGTGTGCTTATTTTAATGTAAAAATGTTTCCAAAAATACAATAACAGAGAAATAGGTATAATTCTACTGTCATATATAGCAGTGATGTGCAATAGAAATATAATATGAGCATCGTATGTAATGTAAAATTCTTTAATAGTAAGTCTTCAAAATCCTGGACATATTCTATATTTACAGCACAACTCATTTTGGACTGGACTACCGCATTTCAAGTGGTCAGTTGTCACATGTGGCTAGTTCTTAAAAATTCTATATTGCCTGCCTGCATTTTTTTCCTGTTTCTTTTCTTTGTGCTCCGATGTGTGTGCATTATCACGGGCTGTAGTTTTAAGGTACACTCTGTTTATGTTTTTTAAGTAATATAAACATTTTTCTTATTTTCACATATTCATAATTTTGATACCTGATATACATTTAGGTCATCTCTGAATTTTCACTGTAATAAGTATCTTGGAGTTTTTGTTTTGTACTGACTTATTTCTTAGAGATGAATTTTCTGGAGTTGATGAG
Source organism: Smutsia gigantea (assembly GCA_032199065.1). Lineage (NCBI taxonomy): Eukaryota > Metazoa > Chordata > Mammalia > Pholidota > Manidae > Smutsia > Smutsia gigantea. Next base: position 2,868 of record JAVSCE010001786.1, on the reverse strand, counting down.
GGTTATGACCATACTGACAGTTGCTTCCCAGAAGGGATTGTTCTGATTTGCAATACTGTCAGAATGTTCTGGTGCTAATTGGTTCACCATAGCCTGGCCAGCAAGTCACCCTTGATCTTGTTCTATGTCAGTATCAGTTCCTGTTTACTTTCCTTTTTTAGTTTTTTTTTTCCCATTGTAGTAGAAATGTGTTCATGTAACAGAAAATTTGGAAGATCTACATCTAACTAAATTAAAGCTCTATGCTACTTCCTTTAATTTTTCAGAGAGTGGCTATAGTTTGTATTATGGTTTCTTTCCCATGACATCTCCATACAAAAAAAATCTTCCCATGTCTTATCTACAGACAAATAAAAGTAGAATGCTATCACAAGAATAAATCTGTAACTTTTTCTCTTCGGTTCATGCTTAAATAATTTGGGGCTTGATTTTGTTACCGTATATACTTTGGAATTCAATTGCCAGAAAGTTTTCTGGGTAAGAACTATAGGATGTTCTGATTAGTTTTAGATGTTGCGATTCTATTTTTCTTTATTCATGGAAATAACATAAATGTTAACAAAATAGAACATGATTGTTATTAGCATTATGTTTTCTTTCAATCACTGGGATACAGAATAGGAAAAATATAAGAGGAAATACTGATATGATGTAAGCATGCTGAAACATTGTAAAATATCAGTATTCTGTAATATTTCTTATATACTAAGTTTTAAATTAAGTTATAAACTCAATTTGGCAGTGTTAAAAAATAGCACTGCAGAGAATTTGGTATTATGTATGCTATGGTTATTAAGAAATGAATTTTCATGTTTTTTTTCCTCATCATTAGTAATAACTCTTTTGATATAATCCTGTAGTATGAAGTATCCCAATGACAGACCTGTCATGATGCTTTAGTATTCTTATTTAAGTAGTGTATAATAAATGCTAATATGGAGAAGTTAATTGCTGCTGTTTTTAATTTATCTAGGAAAGATCCTGAATATAAATTGTATGGTAATCTTTAATTTTTTTTTCCCCTTCTGAAACCAGCAGACTAACGCACAGGTGAAGAGTAATAGCTGGCATCAGGGCGACTTCAATTTTGTGCGTCAGGAAAGGTTGACTATCAGCCCAGCAAGAGTTAATGATTCTGGAGTGTTCATGTGTTATGCCAATAATACTTTTGGATCAGCAAATGTCACAACAACCTTGGAAGTAGTAGGTAAATATCTCTATGGGAATGTATAAATTACTGGCAGTAGTGAAAGAAGAAATTACTACATAGTTTCCTTTTTATGTTAATGGAATGTTGAACAGATTCTTAGAGATTTTATTATCACTGAATGAATGAGTGAATGAATAAATGAATGAATAAAAGAAAGAACATTATCATTTATAGCCTGTTCCAACTAGAGCACAAAAGCAAATTCTACCAATTTTATAGAGGTAAGTGGAAAGCTGTAACAGAAGTTGTTTAAACATTTTCTGCTACCGATCCTTCCCCTTTCCGTCAGACAAGTAAAATGTAAGTTTTGAGCTTCTTCAAAAATTCTAGTCCTTGCTGAATGACTTGAGTTTGGAAATGGAATTAGAATCTCTCTGAAAGTTTGCAAATGCTTAGAGCCTAAAGTATGTCTCTGGATCTTTTGGTGATGCCCCTCAGCCTAGGGTTTCTCATTCCACTGCTCATGGGCTCCAGTTCACTTGTAGCAGGAAGGGCTGAGCTGGGCTTCTCTCTAGAGCGCCTCCCACCTTGCCCAGTCTGCCAGCCTAGAGGCCATAGCATGAGCCTAAGGAAGGAGGTGCGCTGCAGCCTGGGGCACTGGTCCTGCAGAGCATCAGCCGAAACATGGCACCTGTGCCCCTCACCCCAACATATCTGGTATATACAACTGGTTTAGCCTCTTCTTCCCCACTCTAGAAATCTCACTAAATATTTTTCAAGCATCTGCTTAATGAAAGCAGAGTGTAGTGAAGTACTGGATTTTTTGATTCACTGAAAATAATAATTTTTAGATTACTTCATGTATATACTTTTTTGTCTTTTGAGTATTGTTTGAATTTAGTCTTATTTTCTTGTCTTTAATGCAACCATATTCTTAGTGCTTGACTTTGACTAAATACATGTATGATGGTGAAATTCATCATCATGAGCAATAATAAAATGATACAATATTTATTTTCATTTCTCTACTTTCCTCCGTGTTTCTTCAATAATTTATGGAGAAATGTTAAAGGTCTGTGATTTATCCCACAATAATCTCATATAATTTGGGCATTTCTGCCCATGTTGTAATGGAAGGGATCTCACCAGACTGAATGTGGAAAAGACACTTTACTTGTAATTATAGAGTTAGCACACAGAAAGAGTATTACTTTGTCCCTAAACGTGATTGTGAACCATTTATTAATTTGAATAGAAGGCTATGCTTTTAAAATATTAAACTCCATAAGTGCTAATTTGCTAAGTTGATTAGGGAGCATGTTGATATATTGGCTTCAGCTCCAGAAAGCAATTAGTAAGGATGTTTTGAGTATATTGTTGTATGTAATCAAATTTTTAAAATCCATTCATCAATTTCCAAGAATATAACTCTATAACTGGAAAGACTTGGGGCCATGAATTCTGAATCTGGTTTTGTATTGTTTCAGCAGGGGGTTGGGACACGACAGGAGCAGGAAGAGACAAAGAGAAACATAATTTCTTTAGGGGCTGGGAGTAAGATTTGGACATAACATGGAGTGGTGGAGAAAACAAGATTTCATGATGGCTCCGACCTGGTTTCGAGTTGGGGCAGAACCACTTAACTTTCTAATGTGCCCTACTTTAACATGGCCTGCATTTTCTCTTCTGAGAAACACAGCCTCTCACTCCCAGGGCTG
>JAVSCE010001785.1:0-16314 GCA_032199065.1 Smutsia gigantea | reverse complement strand
AACTTCAAGCTTAAAAGCAAAGATGAAGGGACTGGTTCCCTACTGCCAATACTAAGCTTACTCTACGCATCATTTTCTCGTTCAATTTCATTGAATAGTTTTCAGAACAGATTTCTTCAGGGCCAAGGGATTCCATTACCCTTCACACCTGTCTTTTGATATTTGGGTTTTAGAATAATAACCTTAAAGAGGAGATTTTAATATTTAAATGACAAGCTATATAAGATCCGGAAAGTGAATCAGATCTTAGCAGTTGCAAATAAACACATTTTCAAGCCGTTGAAAGACACCAGGATGATGAACGACACCACCCCACTGACACTCTCGTGACAGACCTCAAGTCTACATATACCCACCACTATCAGTTCATGCCTGAAACCCACATGCCCTGTGGAAATGTGACAATTAAATACAACTGCAGCAAATTCTTAAATTTTGTTTTGAAACAATCTTAAAGTCACAGAAGGGTTGCAAGTACAGTATGACAAAGTTTTTTTCCCCTGAACCATTTGAAATTTGCCAACCTGATCTCCCAACACCCTCTGAATACATTAATGTGTATTTTCTACAAATACTTTGTGTTTTCCTACATAAACACAATACGACCATCAAATCAGGAAAGTAACACTGATACGTGACTACCATCCTTTAATCCCATTCAAGATTTGTCAATTATTCCAGTAATTTCCTGTGGCAGAAGGATCCAGCTGACATCACCGAGTCTCCTCTCACTGCAAACAGTCTCTCCATTGGACCTTGGCTTTCCTGACTCTGACACTTTTGAAGATTACCAGGTTTTCTTCTAGACTGTGCTTCAATTTGAGTTTGTCTGGTGTGGTGATTCAGATGATAAACTTTGGCAGAAATCACAGAAGGGATGCTGGGTTCTTATCAAACATTCTGCTGGGAGGCACAAGCATTCATTGTGTCCCGTTACTTAGAATGCTCATTGGGTCATTTGATGAGGGTAGTGGTTGCACAGATTCCCCACCATAAAGTTAGTCTGCTTTCCTTTGTAATTAGTTAAGTATCTATATGGCAGTACTTTGAAGTTAGGTAAATATCCTTCCTTTTATCAAAAGTTTGATTTATTCCTTTTTATTGTTATAATGTGGACTCACAGATTTTCAGATTTATTTAATGGGTTATTATTATGTAACCCTTACTATTATTACGTAACCCTTACTAAGGGTTACGTAATAATAATAATGCTCAAACTGTTCTAAGTTTGATTACTGGGACCCTGTTCAAGATGGTTTCTGTGACTTTTGTTATGTCCTATGGCATTTAGAAACCAAGATCTGGGCTACATTGGCTCATTGCTCCTGGGGTGATTCTGTTCCTTAGCCCTCTCTGTCAAGAGAATAAATGTATGTCCACATTTGCATTCACACACACACATTTTAATCTATATATCTGTATCTACCTCTATATAATGAAAATCATTACTTTATACCAATACTTCCAATTCCAATCCAACACCAATGGTTAATACTAATTTTTTCCCTTTCAATTTTTGTAACCCCCTTCTCTGTTGTTAAGAAATCTCTTTCTCATTATTCTTAATATATTTACCTATTTGATCACCTGCTCTATTTGACTGTAAGCTATCTCCCAATGCTGTCATCCCTTCCCTTGTGCAGATGGCCTCTTAAACTCACTGAGTGCTAGGCTGCGCCCCTCATATGAATGGCCTCCTCACAATGATGGGCTTCTGATACTCCATGCTTGAATGCCTCCCGTGGATGCACACCAAGGATGGAATGCTTGGGAAGGGAAGGAAAGGAAAGAAGGGAATGAGGGAGAGGAGGAGGACACCTGCACACTTTTTTTTTTGAGAAGGAGAAGAGGCTTTAAAGGAGACCATGCTGATTATCTTGTCAGATAGCCCTTCATAGATAAATATGAAATTGTCTGAGTTATTATTATAACTGCATAGAGAAAATAAGAATAATATAAGACATGGTTTATACAGATGAATAGTTATTTGTCATTAATGCCATATAGCAGGACAGGAGAGAAAATATTAAGATTTAATTTGTATAAAATTTCATTTTGTTTAATGAAATCATACAATTTGATACAGGGCCACAGGCTCATTTTTACTTCTGACAAGATACCCAAATACTTAGGAAGCTGCCTCAGTGATGCTCACGAAATTTTTCAAAGATTAGGTATCGAGTTTGGCAACTGCATTCTTTGCTCCCACAGTGTAAGTACAAAATTCTATTTATGGCTCTGTGCAGAGTACAAAAGGACATGCATATTTTGCATGAACAACTAGGAACCAAATTTCCAAAATTTGGCCTGTATGGTCCTCTAAGTGTCTAGAGCCAAACAAGTGTGCCGACAAAGCTCAGCGGGGAAGCCAAGGGCTCATACCGGGCCTGACTAGAAACACCCAGGGCGCTTGTTTTTCTGGAATTCTGAGAGGTGTGGTAGCTTGGCACCCCAGGTCAGAAAGTCTGCAAGGAAGAAAGCCAGTCATAAATAACTCAGCATACTGAACAATACACCCCAGGCTGCTTTTCCAGCAGTGCAGCAATTAAGACATTGTTTCACGTGGAAAAAAATATATCCAGAGACACATACAGATTTCATAAAATTTATAGAATTTGGAAAGGCTCCTTAAAAAAAAATTGCAAAAGCATAATTAGATATAAGATCTTGGGAGAGACCCTGAAACTTAAGCTTTATCAGCTTTATGGTTAATCCACCCAAGGAGGTACCTTACTCCCTCTCCTCTCTGGGACCTAGAGTAACAGTAACCAAGGGAGAAGTCCTACTGAAGTTGAGGGGGTCGGAGGGCTGGGGGAAGGAGTGGTGATGGGGGGAGGCTGTTGTTGAACAGCTGCTATGAATTCCAAATTGACAATTAATGCTCCATTTAATGAAAATTATTTCCCATTTGCAAGCTGACATTCCACATTTGGTGAACTACTAGTAGCTTTTCAGTTGTCTACGTAAATGAATGCTTACTGAAGCAGGCATTTATAATTGGCAATGTTAGAAACTTATGTTTAGGGGTGAATTACTTAACAGAAAACAGAATCATTTCAATGGTTCTAGGTAGTTTTGCCTTAAGCATCTTTGTTGCAAGCATTTCGCAGCAAACATTTTTGCCCCATAACTAATTGACAGTAAGGTAATTTTGTGGTAAAAGATTAAAAATAACCAGTTGACAGTTTGGTTTTTTGACAGTTTGTTAGTGACATCAACTGGTGGCAGCTGGGTTTCATTCCTCCAATGACTCAAGACTCCCGTGCTCATATTATATAAACCTTAGCCCTCATCACGGTCTGTACAGTGGAGAAGAGTTCTGAACACATGTTTCCCATAGAACTGTGGACTGTCTATGAACAGACATGTAATAATATGTCAAGAACAAACAACAGCTAGAAGGTTTTCACAATGCCATACAAAGCTCAATGACAAGTATGCATCCCAGTATTTAGAAAATGGTACCTCTTTTAAGAAATTCAGATGGCCAACAGGCACATAAAAAGATGCTCCACATCACTAATGATCAGGGAAATGCAAATTAAAACCACAATGAGATATCACCTCACACCAGTTAGGATGGCCAACATAGAAAAGACTAGGAACAAGAAATGCTGGCGAGGATGCGGAGAAAGGCCAACCCTCCTACACTGCTTGTGGGAATGAAAACTAGTTCAACCATTGTGGAAGCAATATGGAGGTTCCTCAAAAAACTAAAAATAGAAATACCATCTGACCCAGGAACTCCACTCCTAGGGATTTACCCAAAGAAAACAAGATCCCAGATTCAAAAAGACATATGCATCCCTATGTTTTTTGCAGCACTATTTACAATAGCAAAGATATGAAAGCAACCTAAGCGTCCATCAGTAGATGAATGAATAAAGAAAAGGTGGTACTTATACACAATGGAATACTATTCAGTGATAAGAAGAAAACAATCCTACCATTTGCAACAACATGGTTGGAGCTGGAGGATATTATGCTCAGTGAAATAAGCCAGGCGGAGAAAGACAGGTACCAGATGATTTTCCTCATTTGTGAAGTATAACAATGAAGCAAAACTGAAGGAATAAAACAGCAGCAGACTCACAGACTCCAAGAAGGGGCTAGCAGTTACCAAAGGGGAGGGGTGGAGGAAGGTGGGTGGGGAGGGAGGGAGAAGGGGATTGAGAGGGAGGGAGAAGGGTATTGAGAGTCATTATGATTGGCACACATGGTGTTGGGGGGGATTAGGGGGAAGACAGTGCAGCATGGAGAAGACAAGTAGTGACTGTGGCATCTTACTGCACTGATGGACAGTAACTGCAATGGGGTGTGGGGGGACTTGATGATATGGGTGAATGTAGTAACCATGATGTTTTTCATGTGAAACCTTCATAAGAGTATATATCAATGATACCTTAATAAAGAAAAGCAATAAAAAATTATAGAAAAGAAAATACCTCTTTTAACGAAGGAAGAAATTTTAGTGAAAAAAAGGAAGTACAATGCCCAACAAGGAGATGAATCAACAAGAAAAAAAATTAAAAAGGTCTAATACTACAAACAAAAAAACAAAAGACTTTGAAGACAAGTGCTTAGGTACTATAGAATCCACAAAACCAGTTATTTGCACAGTATTGCCATGAGTCATCATGTATTTTAAATGTATTTAAATATTTTGTATTTTGCAATGAAGTTTTAAATTTTATTATTCATTTTTCATGTTGCATTATATCCTTTTTAATGAATGACCCTCTTTTATTTTTGTGACTTTATCTCTTATGGCAAGATCCCTTACAACCAATTAGTTATACAGCAAAGACATTTGCGGCAAGATGCTTATGAGGAAATACCTGTGAAAATATGCATTTCAATGTTTTCACTAAAAGGAAGCTCTAAAAACACAGTATTGAGGTAGGGCAGGGATATGAGACAAGCATCATGATTAAATTTTTCTCCCTATGATGAAAAAATGCCAAGACATACACGTTATAGTAAGACCAGGAGGGACCCCATCTTAAGGCCAAAATTCCATTTTAAAAACCAGGGAGTTAGAAGGTAAGATTCCTAACATACTTTATGGTAATCAGCCAATAATCTACTCTATCTTAAGGTGGGGCAAGCAGTCCTAAATAATATGTCCCCATTGCTTGAGGGTAACCACTGTCTTGGAGAAGAACAGGATCAAGAAAACTGCTTGTGTTTTTCTTACAGACACCTAAAGGACAGACTCTGGATGGTGAACAATGTCTGTCACTAGAGACAGACATCACGAGACCACATGTCATCCTACACCACCCCCACCCCACCCTTTGCCCCATTCTTGAAAGCCTTAAAGACAGAATCCTAAGCCCTTAAGTGAGCCTTTTCTCTGCGGTTTCCCACACTCCCCTTTCTTCAAATGTGTACTTTTTGCCTTAAATAAAGACTTCTCGCTGCTCAACTTACTGTATTTTGTCTCTAAGCTCTTTTCGTGGTAAGCATCTTTGTTACTTCATTCAATTTTCTAGACTTAAGTACAAGTCTTCTCTCTCTGTCCTATTTCAGACAAGAAGGTAAAAGCTACTAAGATCTCTGATTTGGGCTTCCCATCACCTGGGTGACCCAGATAGGACTGCAGCTCTACAACTATGCTCTTTAGTAAGCTGCCTGAAAATCTCCTTTCTTTGCTTTGGGAAGTTCTCAGAACATAATCTCACTCCATCCAGTGCTCTGCGGCTCCCCCAAATGCTGGGGAGGTAGAGGCTTAGTTCCCACACTGTGCAGATTCAAGGAGACACTGGACACCAGGTGACTCTGGCTTTAGGAGCTGGCAAGGGATCTGCCCTATGCCCAGCAGGAGTTCAAGGAGCTTCCCTTTCCTCCCTCTGTTCTTCCTTGCTCTCTGCTGCCTGCGCAGCTGCTGACATTCGCTGGTACTCTTACTTTAATGAATTCCTTCCTTACCTATGCTTGTCTGATCTGTTAGAGAATTCTTTCTCCTTCAGAGTCAAGAACCCTCCCCTGTCCAGGTAGAAATTTCACCTTGTGTACAGGGAGAAACCTCCCCAGATGCAGCTGCCTGACAACTGTACTGGCCCCACGGAATAAGGGTATTTGTATAAAAGACTGCTATCCAGAATATATAAGGAACTCCTACAATTCATCAAAAAACAACCAGCCCAATTCTAAAATGGGCAAAAGCCAGAATAGACATTTTTCCAAAGATAGACAAATGGCCAGTGAGCATATGACAGGATGCTAAACGTCCTTAGTCATTAGGGAAATGCAGATCCAAACCACAATGAGATACCTAGCACTTCATACCCACTAGGCTAATGTCAAAAAACTAGACATTTACAAATGCTGACAAGAATGTGGAGAAATTGGAGCCCTTGTATGTTGCTGACGGGAATGTAAAATGATGAAGCTGCTGTGGAAAGAAGGGTGGTGGTACCTCAAAAAGTTAAACACGGAATTATCATACAATCCAGAGACTGCACTTCAAGGTTAACTCAAAATAGTTGAAAATGGGCTCAGAAGTTGTACATCAATGTTCATGTGTATCATTCACAGTAGCCAAAAGGTGGAAACAACCCAAATGTCCTTCAACAGATGAATAGATAAAATGTGGCATATACATATAATGGGCTTTTTCTCAGCCTTAAAAAGGAATGAAATTCTAGTACATGCTGCAACATGCATGAAGAACCTTGAAAGCATCATGTTAATTAAGTAAACTAATCCAGACATAAAAGGACAAATATTGTATAATTCTACTTACATTAAGTACCTAGAATAGAATATTTTACTTTGAGAAAGTACAATAGAGGTCACCAGGGATTGGGAGGAGGGGGGAACAGGGAGTTTCTGTTTAAAGGGAGCTAGAAGAGTTTATGTTTGGGATGATGAAAAAGTTCTGGAAGTGGACAGTGGGGATGATTACACAATACTGTGAATGTGCTTATTCCTACTGAATTTTACACTTAAGAATGGTTAAAATGGCACATTTGTTATGCATATTTTACTACAACTAGTTAAAGGCAGGTTAGTGTCAAGATGAAATTCCACAACAGGTAGAAAAAAAAAAATCAAATGCACAAAGGACTTGATTTAAATACTTAAATTATCAGGGAGTCACTAATGTGAAAAACGCAGTAATTTGAAGAGGTTTTAGTGAAAGAAATTACTTGTGGAAAGGCAAAAAAAAACAGCAACTGGATGTGTCAAATCTATCTTCAGTACTACCATTAAGAAAGTCTACTTAAGGGAGTCAGTAGATTCCACATAGAACACATGAAATCTGTATTTTTTAGTTGACAATATTATTTCAATGAATTTAATTGCCATTTTTAAAGAAAGCATGGTGCTGTAGTCTCTCTTTTCCGTAAGTGCAGCCTTGCCTTTATTGCTATGCACCAATGACAACAATAATGACTTTATTATGGAAATCACATCTCATTTATGTGCCACTGAAATTTATTCTGTGTTTACAATCTCCTAAAGTACTCATTTTAATTTTACCTCACTGACCTTCTGATTCTAATAATTTGGATGTGCAATGAAAACAAGTTCATCAATGTAAAACAAGGAACACGGCTGTGAAATAATGTAGATTTAAGATATTTATGGGCCTATTTCCAACAATGGGCATGCATTATTCTTAAATTAGAAATAAAGGTAATCAAAAAAAGCTATCAAAGAGTCCTTATTTCCAAATTATGGGCTATATTCTGATATTAATGGATAGTTGGAGGCAAAGAAGTTTCACTGGTCTGACCCATTTCTTGGTGAGTAAATATTAATTGTATTCTTGAGCTTTCTTAACAAGGGTTAACACTAATCCCATGAGGCATGGTCACCACTGGTGTTCTTAACATACAAACCTAACGTCATAGAAGAAAACATCAGGGCACATATTGCAAAGAACTGCCAAATCAGCATTAGGCAATTGTAGGTGAACAGTATGGATTAGATTTGCAAATTGAATGTTCTAAGAAACACTGCACACCTCATTTGGGTAGCGTGCATTCCTAAACTTTGGTTACACTAATGCTGTACCTGGTTCCAATTTTAGAATTTTCTTCTTGCTTCAGTATTTCAACACATTTCCATAAGAGCTCTTAAAAACCCATTTGGAAAACAGGGAACCCACTCTAAATACTGTGGCTCCTGTCTGTAGATACAGTTGCAAATGTTTATTGCAGCAGGCTTGAGTTTGTATGTTTCCACTCTCCACTATGTGCCAGGTTCACTTTATTTAGCTATCCTTACTAAATTTATTATCTATTTATGTCCATAAGTACTTTAGGGCAATTTCCAAATACGCATCTCCATCTCCCCTGAGCTCTAGATCTCCAGATGCCTGGAGATCCCCAAAGCTTCCCAAACTCAGTTTATTCAAAGTTGAATTTAGTATCCATCCTCTGGATCTTTCTCTTTCTTCTAATTACTAGCACCACCATTCACACAGATTTACCCTATGCCTCATTTTCTCTCATATGCTGCACCTAATTGGGAGATGGAGACCACCACATAAAACAGTTACACAGAATCCAGTGCAAAGCATGTATTCAATGAGCCTTACATGCCATCATCCTTATTCTAATCATCATCATAACTTCAGTCAAGTTAAGGAAACAGTGCATGGCTATAGACAACCCCTTCTAACATATCTCAAGTGCCAAAATATCACATAAACATGTTGAACTTCTTTCGTACCTGAATTTCCCAAATTCACTTGGCTATAGAACCCTTCTGTTTGCCTGACATAATCTGAGGATCACACTTGGACAGCTGCTTTCAGTGTGCAGACTCTTAAGTTCCATCATATCCAGGCTGGCACTGGAAACTTCCTGACCAACCTATTTAAAGTGGACCTCTCAGCATCTTCCATTTTCCTGCCTCTTCCTTTGGTATTTTCTTTTCGTTTCTATTCCATTCTACTATATTCTGTTCTATTCCATCACATCCCACCCCATCCCACTGAAAAATGCTGACATGAGTCTCACCAATGTGGTGTGACTCACAATTTGTAAACTTCTACTCGAAAAGGTAATTTAAGTAGCTTGAGGGTATCTTAGACATAAGATCAGTACAACACACATAACCAGGGTGGAGGCCTACACCCACCATCTTCTGACATGGATTTATCATGATTCTTACTGATATATTGAGGAAGCAAACCTAATTTGGAAGGATCTGTATAGATGAGATCCTGATGCTACAGGAAAAGGAGTTAGTCATTACTGGCCTAGAGTAGGTCTTCCAGGGGTAAAAAGGAAGAACGTGAGCAAATTCTTAGAGTAGTGTCAAAGTCTGCTTAGAATCTAAATAGCAGGACTTTGCCTATGGCTGACTTAGGGCTTTCCTGGATGCTTAAAGGACAGTCCAGTGTCAGGCCTACTTTGAGTGTGGTTTATTGGGATTGGAAAAAAAGACAGTATAAGCCTAGAATTATGGTCTTGCCTTGCAAAAAGCTATATATAATTTTCAATTTGCAGGCTATAATTTTGAATCTAAGGAGAATAATCGAGTTAGATGAGATATACCCACATGGACCTTGCACAAACTGTTCTTAGAGTAATTCCATGTGCACCATGTATTTCCAAGTTCCTAAATAATACCCCACTAAGGGGATCAAATAGGTCTGTGATTCTTAAGGTAAACGTTAAATGGTCTTTCTTCTGAGGAAAATGTCTTGGCACTATGAGAAGGAGCATTATCATTTGGGTTCACAAAACAGAATGATTCATAAAACATACTTCATAAATGTTCCATAAAATGACATTATGATGAAAGTTTTTAGAAGGTCAGGGATCTAAAACAAACATGAAGTCAGCCAACTAACAACTCAAGACCAGCTTAACCTAGCTATCCAAACATTACCAGTTCACTCACCTCCTGGCATGCTCAGGCACCTAACTGTAATTTCCAACACTTAGTTTTTATAATACAATGTGTAGAATGCACCTTTCAACCTGCCTCCATCTATATTTTGAATATTACTAGATGGTCTCATAATTTTTGGAAATTAGGTTACTATTTATTTGGCCATGAATAGCCAGTTGTTTTATAGACAGTTTCATAAGACACCACACAGCAGTCAGTAAGACTTAATAGGCTCAAATTCAACAATGCAGTTTTGAGTCAATTCTGACACAATGTCTCAAAGAAATTAACGCTAAAAATAACTCTGTGTCAAAGAAAATATTTTCAGTGTGTTAAATTTATCAGGCATAGACAAGGAAGGGCATATAAAAATACCTAAGGTATGGTCCTTCCTATCCAGAATATTATATTTACAATAAATGCACAGCACTTCAGAATCGAGTCTTCTATGCAAAGTGTTGTCCTTCTATCAACATCATTAGCACAATCCATCATCATTCGGAAGTTTGTTAAAAATGCAGAATCTCCTACCTCACGACAGAGCTCCTGAAACTGCATTTTAACAAGATCCCCAGGTGTACATTGTACATTCATGCGTACATTGAAAGTTTGAGAAGCATTCTTCTATCACACTCATGGGACATAAAGGAGCTTAACGTAATTAACAAATTAATTCATCTTTACATCTCTTTGGCAGTGAAGCCAAGGGACTATGTAACTCCAAGGGGAATAAGATCCAGAGACTTCACAGCATATGGTGATCACAGCAGCCTGAAGAACCAGAGGGAAAGCAAAGCAGCTGGAAGCAAAAGGGAATAGAGAAGCAGAGATCTGTCATATATAGAAGCTTCTGCTAGCAACCTGAACATTCTAACTGCAGAAGGGGAGAGTGCCAGCAAATAAAGTGAGAGAGGACACCACACATCTGCAGATTGGTGGAAGGAAAGGAGAAGGGGTGTGCTGGGATGGGTGCTTGAGGATGGGAGTTAAATACTCAGTCCTGTGGCATCTAAACAACCCTGGAAGGAAAGGATTTCTGTGAGAGAGTGTGACAGACATGCTTCACAACTGCCCACGCTACCCAAAAGGTCATCCCATATGCCACATGCCTCTATCTCCACACCCCAGACACAGGTGACTAGCTTTGAGGAGGATATCTGGCCCAAAGACAGCCATTCTTCTGGCTTGCCTTGACTTGTAACTTGGTGAGTCTACCCTGAGAGTTGAGCAGAGCCATTAGCTTTTTGCTCTTGAGAATTTGCATGGATAGTTGCCAGTTAACAGTGGGCACTAGGGCTGATGTAAATTCAGGGCAAACAGCCATGCTAGAGTAAGTACCTGATGAATGTACCTATGAAAATGGACAGACAAAGGAAGAAGAGCAGAGGGTTGGGAGGAGCACTCATGCTCACCACAGGAAGTGAGAGCCCGTGTGCTGGGAGATGAAGAATGTGGTCTTGGTGTTCCCATTCCAGTTTCAGGGTCTCTGAGGACCAACAGTACCTCATTTCTTGCTTTTGAATGACTACAAGAATGTGGGGGGGTACACATGCTTCAATAACCCCCCCTTTAGTTGAGGTCATTTTGGTGGGTTTTTACATGCAGCTATAATTGCCAAAGTAAAAACAAAGCCAGTGAGTGAGTGATAAAGAGAGAAAGGGGCAACGAACACACAAGTATTCTTTTAAACAACACTGCTCTGGAAGATGGAGAAGCATCTCACTGCCATGTCTACCAGTTTTAGAGCTCAGTCTGCGCCACAGCTAGTGTGGCCCTCTAGTTCTACGCACTGACAACAGCCACAGAAGCAGCCCAAGGACCACAGAGTAATAAGGATGAGGCTCATCTTTTAGTACTTAAACTGTACCCGTAAGCTTATATTACTTGAAAAGATGGAACAAAGAAAAATGTGTACATTTCTGAAAAATACTTCTTCATCTACTTCAAAACAGATTATTTTAATTCATTGAATATTAGATTGTCTAGATTTTGGAGAAGTCAGATATACTATATACACTAAAATACAGACGTCTATTGTATGTAATTGGCTCTTGGTCAATGAGACCATTGCCTGGGCTCATTAAAAAAGTAAAATACGGCTTCTGGGAAGACGGCGGCGTGAGCGGGGTGGCGGAAATCTCCTCCCCAAGCCATATATATTTGTGAAAATACAACAAACACAACTATTCCTAAAAGAGAGACCAGAAGATACAGGACAACAGGCAGGCTACAGCTACATCTGCGAGAACTCAGTGCCTCATGAAGTGGGTAAGATACAGAGCCGTGACCCGAGCACTCCCCCACCCAAGCTCACTGGTGGGAAGAGAGGATTCAGAGTGGGGAGGGAGTGGAAGCACAGGCCTGCCAAATAACCAGCCCTGGTGATCTGCACCAGGAGCACAGATACACATCGCATGGTGTATTGGAGATCAGAGAAAAAGAAGGGCAGGAACTGAGACAGAGACTGCAAGTAGATACCCTCAGCCGGCTCCCTGGGACAAAAGAAAAGCGGGCGCTTTTTTTTTTTAAGTCTCAAAGAGACAAGGGCCCAGTAGAGAAACAAAATCGTCCCAGTGCACTCAGCCCAGTGGGCTGGGAGTCTTGGGGAATTTCGGACCCCTTGGCAGGCGGCTGGGCAAAGCAGCCATGCCTAGGCTTCCCACAGAGATCAGCAGCCTGCCATTCGTCACCCACCCTGGCCCAGCCAGCGCCGCAAAGGTACAGGATCTGCCACTGCTACGGAACAGTGGAGGAGCAGCCCTGCCCACAGCAACCTCAAACGATCTACTCCCGGCTGGCACGCAGCTAGGCGGGAAGGACCCCAGAACCCATAACAAGGGCTAGAAAGCACCAAGGGGACCAGAAGGCACCCAGCGAGACATCAAACCCCACAGTGCTATAGGCTAGGCTGAGGGCGACCTCGCACACAGGCAGCTCCCGGGATTATTCCAGAGACTGCCTCCCAGTGTGCGAGAAACCAGTTCAGGCCCTGGAGAAGGGCAAGGAGAACAACAAGCAGGAAGGGACTTTGTTCTCCCAGCTGACACACGTGGCACCTACCAGCGACCACTTCTATCACCATGAATAAACAGAGGAATATGGTCCAGACAAGGATCACACAGACAACCCCAGAGAGAGGACTGATGGGACAGATTTAAACAATCTTCCTGAAAAAGAATTCAGCATAAAAGTCATAACCATGCTGATGGACCTACAGAGAAATATGCAAGAGCTAAGGGAGGAAGTGAGGAGAGAAAATACAGAAATGAAACAGTCAACTGATGGGTTGAAGAGCAGATTGGACGAGGTGCAAGAGACTGTTAATGGAATAGAAATCAGAGAACAGGAATACAGACAAGCTGAGGCAGAGAGAGATAAAAGGATCTCTAGGAATGAAAGAATATTAAGAGAACTGTGTGACCAATCCAAACGGAACAAGATTCGCATTATAAGACTAACAGAAGAAGAAGAGAGAGAAAAAGGGATAGAAAGTGTCTTTGAAGAAATAATTGCTGAAAACTTCCCCAAGCTGGGGAAGGAAATAGTTTCTCAGACCATGGAAGCCCACAGATCTCCCAACAAAAGGGACCCAAGGAGTACAACACCAAGACATATAATAATTAAAATGGCAAAGATCAAAGACAAGGACAGAGTATTAATGGCAGCCAGAGAGAGAAAAAAAATCACCTACAAAGGAAACCACATCAGACTATCATCAGACTTCTCAACAGAAACCTTATAGGCCAGAAGAGAATGGCATGATATATTTAATGTAGTGAAACAGAAGGGGCTTGAACCAAGAATACCGTATCCAGCATGACTATCATTTAAATTGGAGGGAGGGATTAAACAAATTCTAGACAAGCGAAAGCTGAGGGAATTTGCCTCCCACAAACCACCTCTACAGGATACCTTAAAAGAACTGCTCTAGATGGAAGCACTCCTAAGGCTAAAAAGATGTCACCAGAGAAAATAAAAACATAGCAAAGAAAGCAGACCATCCAAATACTAACTAAAGGCAAAAAGTAAAATCAGCTATCCACAAAAATAGTCAAAGGAAAAAGAGTACAGAATAAAACACCTAGCATATAAAGAATAAAGGAGGAAGAATAAGAAGAGAGAGAAAGAATCATCAGACTGTGTTTATAATAGCTTAACAAGAGAGTTAAGTTAGACTGTTAGATAGTAAAGAAGCTACCCTTGAACCTTTGGTAACCATGAATCTAAAGCCACCAATGGCAATAAGTACATATCTATCCATAACCACCCTAAATGTAAATGGACTGAATGCACCAATCAAAAGACACAGAGTAACAGAATGGATAAAAAAGCAAGACCCATCTATATGCTGCCTACAAGAAACACACCTCAAATCCAAAGATATACACAGAGTAAAAGTGAAGGGATGGAAAAAGATATTTCATGCAAACAACAAAGAGAAAAAAGTAGATGATACAGTACTTGTATCAGACAAAATAGACTTCAAAACAAAGAAAGTAGCAAGAGATAAAGAAGGACATTACATAATGATAAAGGGGTCAGTCCAACAAGAGGTTATAACCATTATAAATATCTACGCACCCACCATAGGAGCACCTACATATGTGAAACAAATACTAACAGAATTAAAGGAGGAAATAGACAGCAATGCATTCATTTTAGAAGACTTCAACACACCACTCACTCCAAAGGACACATCAATCAGACAGAGAATAAGTAAAGACACAGAGGCACTGAACAACACACTAGAACAGATGGACCTAACAGATATCTACAGAACTCTACGCCCAAAAGCAGCAGGATACACATTCTTCTCAAGTGCACATAGAACATTTTCAAGAATAGACCACATACAGGCCACAAAAAGAACCTCAATAAATTTAAAAATATTGAAATTCTACCAACCAACATCTTAGATCACAAAGGTATAAAAAGAAATAAACTGAACAAAGAAAACAAAAAGGCTCACAAATACATGGAGGCTTAACAATGTGCTCCTAAATAATCAATGGATCAATGGCTAAATTAAAACAGAGATCAAACAATATATGGAGACAAATGACAACAACATGAAGCCGCAACTTCTGTGGGCAGTTCTAAGAGGAAAGTACATTGCAATCCAGGCCTATTTAAAGAAGGAAGAACAATCCCAAATGAATAGTCTAAAGACACAATTACAGAAATTGGAAAAAAAAGAACAAATGAGGCCCAAAGTCACCAGAAGGAGGGACATAAAAAAGATTAGAGAAGAAATAAATAAAAGTGAGAAGAATAAAACAATAGAAAAAATCAATGAAAACAAGAGCTGGTTCTGTGAAAAAATAAACAAAATAGATAAACCCCTAGCCCTAGCCAGACTTATTATGAGAAAAAAAGAATTTACACACATAAACAGAATCAGAAATGAGAGGAAAAATCATGAGAGACCCCCACAGAAATAAACAGAATTATTAGAGAATACTATGAAAATCTACATGCTAATAAGCTGGAAAACCTAGAAGAAATGGACAACTTCTTAGAAAAATACAACCTTCCAAGACTGACCAAAGAAGAAACAGAAAATCTAAACAGACCAATTACCAGCAATGAAATTGAATCAGTAATCAGAAAACTACCCAAGAACAAAACCCCCGGGACAGATGGATTCACCGCTGAATTTTATCAGACATATAGAGAAGAAATAATACCCGTTCTCCTTGAAGTTTTCCAAAAAACAGAAGAGGAGGGAATACTTCCAAACTCATTTTATAAAACCAGCATCACTCTAATACCAAAACCGGGCAAAGACCTCACCAAAAAACAAAATTACAGACCAATATCCCTGATGAACATAGATACAAAAATACTCAACAAAATATTACCAAACTTAATTCAAAAATACATCAAGAGGATCATATACCATGATCAAATGGGATTCATCTCAGGGATGCAAGGATGGTACAACATTCGAAAATCCATCAACATCATCCACCACATCAACAAAAAGAAGAACAAAAACCACATGATCATCTCCATAGATGCTGAAAAAGCATTTGACAAGATTCAGCACCCATTCATGATTAAAACTCTCAACAAAATGGGTATAGAGGACAAGTACCTCAACATAATAAAGGCCATATATGACAAACCCACAGCCAATATCATACTTAACAGTGAGAAGCTGAAAGCTTATCATCTAAGATGGGGAACAAGACAGGGATGCCCACTCTCCCCACTGTTATTCAATATAGTACTGGAGGTCCTAGCCATGGCAATCAGACAAAACAAAGAAATACAAGGCATCCAGATTGGTAAAGAAGTCAAATAGTCACTATTTGCAGATGACATGATATTGTACATAAAAATCCCCAAAGACTCCACTCCAAAACTACTAGAACTAATATCTGAATTCAGCAAAGTTGCAGGATACAAAATTAACACACAGAAATCTGTTGCTTTCCTATACACTAATGATAAACT
>JAVSCE010001784.1:0-154064 GCA_032199065.1 Smutsia gigantea | reverse complement strand
ATGCCCACTGTGTGTAGTTACTTGTCTAAACCTTTACAAGTAGAACTTCACTTGCTTCTCACAATAATGCTATGAGATAATGTAGCACTCAGTATAGTGCAGTGTCTGCTGTAGTAACATGTAACCCCTAATCTTAGTGCCTTAATATAAAAAGAACCCATTTGGTTTTCACACAAAATCTGTTGCTTATGTAGAAGGCACTTTACCAGAGCATGTGTGGTGTGGTACGTGTGGTGTGTGTGTGTGTGTGTGTGTGTGTGTGTGTGTGTGAGTGTGTGTGTGGTGTGTGTGTTTGGTGTGTTTGGTGTCTGTGCTGTGTGGTGTGGGTGCTGTGTGGTATGTGTGTGTTTGGTGTGTGTGTGTTGTGTGTTTGTGGTGTGTGTGCATAGTGTGTGTGTGCTGTGTGCTGTGTGTGTACACATAGTGTGTGTGGTGTGTCTGTGTGGTCGTATGTGTGTGGTTTGTGTGTTTGGTGTGTGTGTGTGTGGTATGTTTTTGGTGTGGTGTGAGTGGTGTGTGAGAGAGAGCATGCACCAGTTAGTTGGTGTGAGAATATTTGAGGCATGGGTTTTGTCAGGGACCCTCAAACAGTTCACACATAGATAACCATCACCGCATGAAACTAGCCCCGATCTGGGGCGTCTGGGGACTCCCTCGCACCCCAACCACGAGCCCTCACCCTCAGGTTCAACGCTAACAAACTCCACCGCTAGCAGCAGCACTCAGGTGTCTGTTGGAGGCCGGCTCCCTCTCAGGGAGCTCCCCACAGCCAGCCTCCCAGCAGCCGCCGCCTGGTGGTGCTCGGAGCTCTCTCGGGGTGCGCATGGGAAGCAGACCTGGTGGCAGGCAGGAAGGCGCCCCGAAGGTAGCCGTGGCTTCTGGTAGCAGACATTGTCATAGCAATTCTCACCTGCCCTCGTCCATTGTATTTCTGTGACGTTGCCCCCCGATCTTCCCTAAATGCTGTCTGAAAATGCCCACTTGTCTGTCACTGTCCCATGGGAAGAAGTACCTGTCCTGTTGCAGCAGCTTTCCCGCCACCACCAGCTGGCCCGAGCAGGTGCCTTGCTGGGCACGAACAGGTGTCAGCTGTGGCAGGCGGTGACCCGCTCAACTCCCGAGGCCTTCTGCTGTCTAGCAGGTGGCTACCTTTCAGCCTGGCCACCTTGGGCGAGGGATTGAGCCTCTACTAGCCTCCGTTTCCCCATCTCTGATGAAGGAAATGATAGCATAGCTTATTGGGTGGTGCTGACAATTAACTGAGATCTCAAGTGCCAAGTGCATTCACAGAAAAAATGCCTCACCGATGGGGGCTCTCAGCAGAGAGGTATTCTGGGGGAAGGGAATCAGGCAGAGAGGGAGGCTTGAGGGTCAAGTTAGACAGCCCTTTAAAAAAAGGTGGATGCAGATATTTGCCCTTGAAGCTGCCCTGGCTGAGGCCATTTGGAAGTGGGAGAGGTCTGGCAGATTGAGGCGTGGAGAGAATGCAGGAAAGGTGAGAGCTGCTCTCTTTCCAGAGCCCTGCCAAGCTCCATTCTCTTATCCTCTGAGTCGTCTCTGAAACCCACCATTCTACTTTTCAGAAACAGTGTGTTAAATTGTGGCAGGTAGCTATCAATGGCTCTCCATGAAACTGACTGGCTCAGTTAGGGAGAGGGACTGACCGGAAAACATATTCAAATGAACATTTCCTGGGGAAACCAGAGCAGACCAAGGATTTTCACCTCTTCAGAAAGACAGAAAACACTTGCTTTCCACATCACCCAAATGTCTGCAGCTTTGGTGCCAAACCTAACATGCTGAGCTGGAGTAGGCGAGTCAGGCTGTAGCCCAGCCATGCGGTTGGGCAACCCGAAGTTCAGGAGCCCTTTGCCCACATAAATCACAACAGCTCCATACCTGGTGGAGGAAATTAGCTCAGAGAAATGCCAAGTGTGATAAAAAATGAAACATATTGACATCCCAATAAAATAACCTCTTCTTCCCTCCATATACTTCTTGGGTCCCTGGAGAGGCAGATATTCCAGAAACAGCATTACATTTATGTTATACCCTAGGTGCAAAAATACCAGACCAGGCTTGCCAGCCTATCCCTGCCAGAGGGCGGCCCTGACTGACACCCAGCTTGCTTCCACGTGGCTCAGGGTTAATTGCTATGTGGCTCTACCCAAGTGTCCTGCAAGCTTTAAGGGCGGATGAGCTAAAACTATTGAGATTTGGAGATAAAGTGGTAGAGTCACACAGGACAATCTCTGGGTTTCTGAATGAAGATTGTTAATGTTTGGAATATTGCAAACATCCCTTGACAGGGATGAGGACATCATGCTTTTTCTGTGTCCTGCCCGTGACACTCACAGCAAAGGACACTGCGGCCCTTCCGCCCCAACCCTGTGATTAAAAGCCAAAGGGAGGGAATTCAAGATGGCGGCGTGAGAGGTGAGACAGAGAGCTCCTCCCAAAACCACAAACAGTACAAAAATATAGTTAATAAATACAACTAACCTTCAAACAGCAACAAGAAAGAAGGCTGAATAAGACTGCAAACAGACCTCACGAACAGAGCAGACCTCACGAAACAGGGTAACGTAGGAAAGCCTTAATCCGGTGGGACCCAAACACTTCCCCCACCCCAGCTCACCAGCGGGAGGAAGAGAAACGGAGCGCAGGAGGGGGTGAAAGCCTGGGACTGCTGGACACCTAGCCCAGGACATCTGCTTTGTGAGCGGAAGCCTATAGTGTGTGGTGCTCTGGACATTGGGGAGCTTGGATGGGTGGAGTGCTTGAGAAATTGACATTCTGGCCGTTTGTGGAGGACGGGATCCATACCCGGCCGCTCTGTGTCAGAGGAAAGGCAGGGAGTCTGAGAGGCTTCCTAGCAGCAAGAGGACTGCTGAAGGGGCGAGGTTTGCACGGAGCTTGCTGTGCGAGAGAAGGGAGAGCTGGACAAGGTTGTCTGGGCACACTCTGCCCAGCTGGTTGGGAACCTTGAGGAGCTTCAGGTGCTCCATCCCCCTGACTGCCGACTCAGCTCGGAGGCCCCCCACTGTGACACACAGACTGCCTAGCCTTCCTACTGGCCTGCAGGCACCTGCTCACAAACCTGCAATCACTGCGCCGGCATCAGGCCAGCCAGAGGGAGGCCCCACCTACAACAGCTAGAGATGCAAAGCACAGAAGTTTACCCATGTGTGCTTGGCCCACTGCCTCTCACACTGGAGACAGGCACCACAGATGGGAAGTAGGAAACAGCTCTTTCCTCCTCCCAGGCACCAGCTCTGCTCCCCTATGACCCTCAACCTCACTCTAGGGGCAGAGCAGCTCAAGACTTTGGAGTTTCTGCACACTAGTGGGCACCACACAGAAATATGAAACGTCAAAAGAACATGGTTCAGACCAAAATCTCACAAACCCCAGAAAAAGGGCCAAATGAAACTGAACTCACCAATCTTCCTGAAAGAGAGCTCAAAATAAAAATTACAAACATGCTTATGGAGGTACAGAAAAATATTCAAGACCTAGGAACGAATTTAAGATGGATATTCAATCATTAAGAAATACCATATCTGAAATAAAACGTACAACAGAGGGATTTAAAAGTAGATTAGATGTAGTAGAAGAGACAGTAAATGGAATAGAAATTAGAGAAGAGGAATACAAAGAAGCTGAGGCACAGAAAGAAAAAAGGATCTCTAAGAATGAAAGAATACTGAGAGAACTGTGTAACCTATCCAAATGGAACAACATTCGCATTATAGGGGTACCAGAAGAAGAAGAGAGAGAAAAAGGGATAGAAAGTGTCATTGAGGAGGTAATTGTTGAAAACGTCCCCAATCTGGGGAAGAAGACACTCTCTCAAGCCATGGAGGTGCACAGATCTCCCAACACAAGGAACCCAAGGAAGACAACATCAAGACATATAGTAATTAAAATGGCAAAGATCAAGGATAAAGACAGACTTTTAAGAGCAGCTAGAAAGAAAAAAAAAATCACATACAAAGGAAAACACATCAAGCTATCATCAGACTTCTCAACAGAAACCTTACAGGTCAGAAGGGAGTGGCATGATATATTTAATGCAATGAACCAGAGGGCCTTGAACCAAGAATACTCTACCCGGCAAGATTATTATTTAAATTTGAAGGAGGGATTAAACAATTTTCAGATAAGCAAAAGCTGAGAGAATTTACCTCCCACAAACAACCTTTACAGGGCATTCTGGAGGGACTCCTATAGTTGGAAGTATCCCTAAGGCTAAACAGATGTCATCCAAGGGAAGACCAAGAGTACAGAATATGATTCATAACATACAAAAAAAGGAGGAGGAACAGGACTTCCGGGAAGATGGCGGCGTGAGCAGTGCGGCAGAAATCTCCTCCCAACACTATATTTATCTACAAAAACACAGCAAATACATCTATTCCTAAAAGAGAGACCAGAATACACAGGAAAGCGCACAGCGTGCAGCTACACCCGAGAGGACTCGGCACCCCAAGAGGCGGGTAAGATATGGAGCCGAGACTTGGCGGGACCCGAGCCCTCCCCCACCCCAGCGCACCGGCGGGAGGAGAGGATTCAGAGCCGGGAGGGAGTGGAAGTACCCCCCGCGAAGTAGCCACCCCCGGGGATCTGCATGGGGAGCGCTGACCCACATTGCGCAGTGCAGCGGAGATTGGAGAGACAGAGGGGCAGGATCTGAGCGGGGAACACGCCAGGGTGCTTGCAGCCGGCTCCCGGGAAGGAAAAAAAAAGCGTGCGCTTTCTTCAGCGGTCTTAAAGAGACAGGAGCCCAGCGGAGGAGCTGGATCGCCCTGGCACACTCAGCCCAGCAGGCTGGGAGTCCTGGGGAGTTTCAGATGCCATAGCTGGCGACTGGGGAAGCGTAGCCATACTTACACTTCTCACTGAGATCAACAGCCTCCTATTCGTTCCCACCCCTGTCAGAGCGATAAAGGGCCCTGCGAAGAACGCAGCCACGGCTGCAGAACAGTGGGGCAATAGCGCCACTTACAGCATTCCCACAGAATCTACTCCCAGTGGGTGTTTTTTTTTCTTTTGTTTTTTGTTTTATTTTTTGTTTTTTCTTTTCTATCTTTTTTCTTTTTTATTTCTTTCTTCCTTTCTTCTTCTTTTTCTCTTTTTAAAGTCTTAAAGAGCCCAGCTGACATACGTGGCAACTACCAGTGACCAATGCTATAGCCATGAAAAGACAGAGGAATATGGTTCAGACCAAAATCAACCAGACAACCCCAGAGAGGGAGCCTGAAGGGATGGAAATGCACAGTCTTCCTGAAAAAGAATTCACAATAAAAGTCATAAGCATGCTGATGGACCTCAGAGAAATGTGCAAGAGCTGAGGGAGGAAGTGAGGGAAGTGAGGAAAGATGATGCAGAAATCAGACAAGCGATTGACGGGCTTAACAGCAGACTGGATGAGATGCAGGAGACTGTTAATGGAATAGAAATAAGAGAACAGGAATACAGAGAAGCTGAGGCAGAGAGAGATAAAAGGATTTCTAGGAATGAAAGAATATTAAGAGAACTGTGTGACCAATCCAAACGGAACAATATTCTCATTATAGGAGTACCAGAGGAAGAAGAGAGAAAAAAAGGGATAGAAAGTGTCTTTGAAGAAATAATTGCTGAAAACCTTCCCTCGTTGGGGAAGGAAATAGTCTTACAGTCCACTGAAGCCCACAGACCTCCCAACACAAGGGACCCAAGGAAGACAACACCAGGACACATAATAATTAAGATGGCAAAGATCAAAGACAAAGACAGGGTATTAAAGGCAGCTAGAGAGAGAAAAAAGATCACCTACAAAGGAAAACCCATCAGACTATCATCAGACTTCTCAACAGAAACCTTACAAGCCAGAAGAGAATGGCATGATATATTTAACGTTATGAAACAGAAGGGCCGCGAACCAAGAATATTGTATCCAGCACGATTATCATTTAAATATGATGGAGGGATTAAACAATTTCCAGACAAACGAAAGTTGAGAGAGTTTGCCTCTCGTAAACCACCACTACAGGATATCTTAAATGGATTGCTCTAGATGGAAGCACTCCTAAGGCTAAAAAGATGTTACCAGAGAAAATAAAATCATAGCAAAGAAAGCAGACCATCCAAAAACTAACTAAAGGCAAAGAATAAAACACCTAGTATAGAAAGAATGGAGGAAGAGGAATAAGAAGGGAGAGAAATAAAGAAACATCAGACAGTGTTTACAATAACTTAACAAGAAAGTTAAGTTAGATTCTTAGATAGTAAAGAAGCAACCCTTGAACCTTTGGTAACCACGAATCTAAAGCCAGCAATGACAATAAGTACAGATCTATGGACAATCACCCTAAATGTAAATGGACTGAATGCACCAATCAAAAAGACACAGAGTAACAGAACGGATAAAAAAGCAAGACCCATCTATATGCTGCTTACAAGAGACTCACCTCAAACCCAAAGATATACACAGACTAAAAGTGAAGGGATGGAAAAAGATATTTCATGCAAACCACAAAGAGAAAAAAGCAGGTGTTGCAGTACTTGTATCAGACAAAATAGACTTCAAAATGAAGAAAGCAGCAAGAGATAAAGAAGGACATTACATAATGATAAAGGGGTCAGTCCAACAAGAAGATATAACCATTATAAATATATATGCACCCAACACAGGAGCGCCAGCATATGTGAGACAAATACTAACAGAATTAAAGGAGGAAATAGACAGCAATGCATTCATCTTAGGAGACTTCAACACACCACTCACTCCAGAGGACAGATCAACCAGACAGAAAATAAGTAAAGACACAGAGGCACTGAACAACACACTAGAACAGATGGACCTAACAGACATCTACAGAACTCTACACCCAAAAGCAACAGGATACACATTCTTCTCAAGTGCACATGGAACATTTTCCAGAATAGACGACATACTAGGTCACAAAAAGAACCTCAGTAATTTCAAAAATATTGAAATCCTACCAACCAACTTCTCAGATCACCAAGGTATAAAATTAGAAATAAATTTTAGAAAGAAATCAAAAAGGCTCACAAATACATGGAGACTTAACAACACTCTCCTAATTAATCAATGGGTTAACGACCAAATCAAAACAGAAATCAAAGAATATATGGAGACTAATGACAACAACAACACAAAGCCACAACTTCTGTGGGACGCAGCAAAGGCAGTTCTAAGAGGAAAGTATATTGCAATCCAGGCCTATTTAAAGAAGGAAGAACATTCCCAAATGAATAGTCTAAAGACACAATTACAGAAATTGGAAAAAGAAGAACAAATGAGGCCCAAAGTCACCAGAAGGAGGGACATAATAAAGATTAGAGAAGAAATAAATAAAATTGAGAAGAATAAAACAATAGAAAAAAATCAATGAAACCAAGAGCTGGTTCTTTGAAAAAATAAACAAAATAGATAAACCCCTAGCCACACTCATTAAGAGAAAAAGAGAATCTACACACATAAACACAATCAGAAATGAGAAAGGCAAAATCACGACGGACCCCACAGAAATGCAAAGAATCATAAGAGAATATTATGAGAATCTATACGCTAAAAGCTGGAAAACATAGAAGAAATGGACAACTTCTTAGAAAAACACAACCTTCCAAGACTGATAAAGCAAGAAACAGAAAAACTAAACACACCAATCACCAGCAAGGAAATTGAATTGGTAATCAGAAAACTACCCAAGAACAAAACCCCCATGCCTGATGGATTCACCTCTGAATTCTACCAGACATATAGAGAAGAAATAACACCCATTCTCCTTAACGTTTTCCAAAAAATAGAAGAGGAGGGAATACTTCCAAACTCATTCTATGAAGCCAGCATCACTCTAATACCAAAACTGGGCAAAGAACTCACCAAAAAAGAAAATTACAGACCAATATCCCTGATGAACGTAGATGCAAAAATACTCAACAAAATATTAGCAAACCGAATTCAAAAATACATCAAGAGGATCATACACCATGATCAAGTGGGATTCATCCCAGGGATGCAAGGATGGTACAACATTCGAAAATCCATCAACATCATCCACCACATCAACAAAAAGAAGAACAAAAACCACATGATCATCTCCATAGATGCTGAAAAAGCATTTGACAAAATTCAGCATCCATTCCTGATTAAAACTCTCAGCAAAATGGGTATAGACGGCAAGTACCTCAACATCATAAAGGCCATATATGACAAACCCACAACTAACATCATACTTAACTGCGAGACACTGAAAGCTTTTCATCTAAGATCGGGAACAAGACAGGGATGCCCACTCTCTCCACTGTTATTCAACATAGTACTGGAGGTCCTAGCCACAGCAATCAGACAAAACAAAGATATACAAGGCATCCAGACTGGTAAAGAAGAAGTCAAATTATCACTATTTGCAGATGACATGATACTGTACATAAAAAACCCTAAAGACTCCATTCCAAAACTACTAGAACTAATATCTGAATTCAGCAAAGTTGCAGGATACAAAATTAACACACAGAAATCTGTTGCCTTCCTATACACTAATGATGAACTAACAGAAAGAGAAATCAGAAAAACAATTCCATTACAATTGCATCTAAAAGAATAAAATACCTAGGAATAAACCTAACGAAGGAAGTGAAAGACCTGTACTCTGAAAACTACAAGACACTCCTAAGAGAAATTAAAGAGGACACTAACAAATGGAAATGCATCCCATGCTCTTGGCTAGGAAGAATAAATATTGTCAAAATGGCTATACTACCTAAAGCAATCTACAGATTCAATGCAATCCCTATCAAAGTACCAACAGCTTTCTTCAATGAACTGGAACAAATAATTCTAAAATTCATATGGAACCACAAAAGACCCCGAATAGCCAAAGCAATCCTGAGAAGGAGGAATAAAACAGGGGAATTATGCTCCCTGACTTCAAGCTCTACTACAAAGCCACAGTAATCAAGACAATTTGGTACTGGCACAAAAACAGACCCACAGACCAGTGGAACAGAATAGAAAATCCAAACATTAACCCAAACATATACAGAAAATTAATATTTGATAAAGGAGCCTTGGATATAAAATGGGGAGATGACAGCCTCCTCTGCGGCTGGTGTTGGAAAAACTGGACAGCTACATGTAAGAGAATGAAACTGGACTACTGTCTAGCCCCATACACAAAGGTAAACTCAAGGTGGATCAAAGACCTGAATGTAAGTCAGGAAACCATAAAACTCTTAGAAAAAAACATAGGCAAAAATCTCTTGGACATAAACATGAGCAACTTCTTCATGAACATATCTCCCCGGGCAAGGGAAACAAAAGCAAAAATGAACAAGTGGGACTATATCAAGCTGAAAAGCTTCTGTACAGCAAAGGACACCATCAGTAGAACAAAAAGACATCCTTCAGTATCGGAGAATATATTCATGAATGACATATGTGATAAAGGGTTGACATCCAAAATATATAAAAAATTCATGCACCTTAACAAACAGAAAGCAAATAATTCAATGAAGAAATGGGGAGAGGACATGAATAGACACTTCTTCAAAGAAGAAATTCAGATGGCCAACAGGCACATGAAAAGATGCTCCACATCGCTAATCATCAGAGAAATGCAGATTAAAACCACAATGAGATATCACCTCACACCAGTGAGGATGGCCAACATACAAAACACAAACAACAAATGTTGGCAAAGATGTGGAGAAAAGGGAACCCTCCTACACTGCTGGTGGGACTGCAAATTAGTTCAACCATTGTGGAAAGCAGTATGGAGGCTCCTCAAAAAACTCAAAATAGAAATACCATTTGACCCAGGAATTTGACTCCTAGGAATTTACCCTAAGAATGCAGCAGCCCAATTTGAAAAAGACAGATGCACCCCTACGTTTATTGCAGCACTATTTACAATAGCCAAGAAATGGAAGCAACCTAAGTGTCCATCAGTAGATGAATGGATAAAGAAGAGGTGGTACATATACACAATGGAATATTATTCAACCATAAGAAGAAAACAAATCCTACCATTTGCAACAACATGGATGGAGCTAGAGGGTATTATGCTCAGTGAAATAAGCCAAGCCGAAAAAGACAAGTATCAAATGATTTCACTCATATGTGGAGTATAAGAACAAAGAAAAAATACTGAAGGAACAAAACAGCAGCAGACTCACAGAACCCAAGAACGGACTAATAGTTACCAAAGGGAAAGGGACTGGGGAAAATGGGCGGGAAGGGAGGGATAAGAGGGAAAAAGGGGCATTACGATTAGCAGATGTAATGTTGGGGGGGCACGGGGAGGGCTGTACAACTCAGAGAAGACAAGTAGTGATTCTATAGCATCTCACTACGCTGATGGACAGTGACTGTAATGGGGTTGGTGGGGGGGACCTGATGAAGGGGTAGTTTAATAACCATAATACTGCACATGTAATTGTAGGTTAATGATAATAAAATAAATTATATTAAAATAAATAAATAAATGCATAAGATCAACATCTTAAAAGGTAAAAAAAAAAAGGAGGAGGAAGAAAAAGAAGGAGAAAAAAAAGAACCTTTAAGTTGTATTTGTAATAGTATACGAAGTAAGTTAAATTAGACTGTTAGAGAGTAAGGGAATTACCCTTGAACCTTTGGTAACCACAAATCTGAAGCCTGCAATGCCAATATCGGTAATCACCCTAAATGTAAATGGTCTGAGTGCACCAATCAATAGACATAGAGTTACTGAATGGATAAAAAAACAAGACCCATCTATATGCTGCCGACAAGAGACTCACTTCAAAACAAACGACATAGACACACTGACAGTAAAGGGATGGAAAAAGATATTTCATGCAACTAATAGGGAGAAAAAAGCAGGAGTTGCAGTACTTGTATCAGACAAAATAGACTTCAAAACAAAGAAAGTCACAAGAGACAAATAAGGACATTACATAATGATAAAAGGGTCAGTCCAACAAGAGGATGTAACTATTATAAATATCTATGCACCCAACACAGGAGCACCTACATATGTGAAACAAATACTAACAGAATTAAAGGGGGAAATAGAATGCAATGCATTCATTTTAGGAGACTTCAACACACCACTCAATCCAATGGACAGATCAACCAGGCAGAAAATAAGTAAAGAGACAGAGGCACTGAGCAACATATTAGAACAGATGGACCTAAAGGACATCTACAGAACACTGCATCCAAAAGCAACAGTATACACATTCTTCTCAAGTGCACATGGAACATTTTCCAGAATAGACTACATACTAGGCCACAAAAAGAACCTCAGTAAATTCAAAAAGATTGAAATGTACCAACCAGTTTCTCAGATAAAAAAGGTATGAAACTAGAAATAAATAACACAAAGAAAACGAAAAAGCCCACAAACACATGGAGGCTTAATAACATGCTCCTAAATAATCAATGGATCAATGTCCAAATAAAAACAGATCAAGCAATATATGGAGACAAATGACAACAATAATTCAACACCACAAAATCTGTGGGATGCAGTGAAGGCTGTGTTAGCTAAGAGGGAAATATATTGCAATACAGGCCTACTTCAGGAAAGAAGAACCATCCAAAATGAACAGTCTAAACTCACAATTAATGAAACTAGAAAAGGAAGAACAAATGAGGCCAAAAGTCAGCAGAAGGTGGGGCATAATAAAGATTAAAACAAAATTAAATAATATTGAGAAGAATAAAACCGTAGAAAGAATCAATGAAAGCAGAAGATGGTTCTTTGAAAAAATAAACAAAATAGATAAACCCCTAGATGGACTTATCAAGAAAAAAACAGAGTCTACTCACATAAACAGAATCAGAAATGAGAAAGGAAAAATCACTACAGATACCACAGGAATACAAACAATTATGAGAGAATACTATGAAAAATTACATATGAACAAATTGGATAACGTAGAAGAAATGGACAACTTTCTAGAAAAATACAACCTTCCAAGGCTGCCCAAAAGAAACAGAAAATCTGAATAGACCAATTACCAGCAAAGAAATTGAATTGGTAATCAAAAAACTACCTAAGAACAAAACAGCTGTACCAGATGGTTTCACTGCTGAATTTTATCAAACATTTAGTGAAGACCTAAAGTTTTCCAAAAAGTAGAAGAGGAGGGAATACTCCCAAACTCATCTATGAGGCCAATATCACTCTAATACCAAACCAGGCAAAGACACCACCAAAAAAGAAAATTACAGACCAGTATCCCTGATGAACATAGATGAAAAAATACTCAACAAAATATTAACAAACCGTATTCAAAAATACATCAAAAAGATCATCCATCATGATAAAGTGGGATTCATCCCAGGGATGCAAGGATGGTACAACATTCGAAAATCCAGCAACATCATCCATGACATCAATAAAAAGAAGGACAAAAACCATGTGATCATCTCCATAGATGCTGAAAAAGCATTTGACAAAATTCAACATCCATTCATAATAAAAACTCTCAACAAAATGGGTGTAGAGGGCAAGTACCTCAACATAATAAAGGCTATATATGACAAACCCACAGCCAACATTATACTTAACAGCGAGAAGCTGAAAGCTTTTCCTTTACAATTGGGAACAAGACAAGGATGCCCACTCTCCTCACTTTTATTCAACATAGGACTGGAGGTCCTAGCCACAGCAATCAGACAACACAAAGAAATAAAAGGCATCCAGATTGGCAAGGAAGAACTCAAACTGTCCTTGTTTGCAGATGACATGATATTGTACATAGAAAACCCTAAAGAATCCACTCCAGAACTAATAGATGTAATATCTGAATTCAGCAAAGTTGCGGGATACAAAATTAATACACAGAAATCTGTTGCATTCCTATACACTAATGATGAACTAGCAGAAAGAGAAATCAGGAAAACAATCCCATTCACAATGGCATCAAAAAGAATAAAATACCTAGGAATAAACCTAACAAAGGAAGTGAAAGACCTATACCCTGAGAACTACAAGACACTCTTATGCAAAATTGAAGAGGACACTGATAAGTGGAAATTCATCCCATGCTCTTGGCTAGGAAGAATTAATATTGTCAAAATGGCCATCCTGCCTAAAGCAATCTATAGATTCAATGCAGCTCCTATCAAAATACCAACATCATTCTTCTATGAACTAGAGCAAATAGTTCTAAAACTCATATGGAACCACAAAAGACCCCGAATAGCCAAAGCAATCCTGAGAAAGAAGAATAAAGCAGGGGGGATTACGCTCCCTGACCTCAAGCTCTACTACAAAGCTACAGTACAAGACAATTTGGTATTGGCACAAGAACAGACCCATAGACCAGTGGAACAGAATAGAGAGTACAGATATTCACCCAAGCATATATGGTCAATTAATATATGATAAAGGAGCCATGGATATACAATGGGGAAATGATATCCTCTTCAATAGCTGGTGTTGGCAAAACTGGATAGCTACATGTAAGAGAATGAAACTGGATTACTGTCTAACCCTATACACAAAAATAAACTAGAAATGGATCAAAGACCTGAATGTAAGTCATGAAACCATAAAACTCTTAGAAAAAAATATAGGCAAAAATCTCTTGGACAATTTCTGGGAAGATGGCGGCATGAGCAGGGGGGGCGGAAATCTCCCCAAACCATATATATTTATGAAAATACAACAAAAACAACTATTCCTAAAAGAGAGACCAGAAGATGCAGGACTGCACCCAGCCTGCATCTACACCTGAGAGAACTCAGCACCCGGCGAGGCGGGTGAGATACGGAGCCGTGTCCCAGAGGGAACCGAGCACTCCCCCACCTCAAAGCAAAGGTGGGAGGAGAGGATTCAGAGCCAGGAGGGAGTGGAAGTACAGGCCCGCGAAATAACCAGCCTGGTGATCTGCGCTGGGAGCACTGACACACATCGCGTTGCGTATTGGAGATTGGAGAGACAGAGGGGCAGGATCTGAGTCAGGGAACGCATTGGGTCCTCACAGCCGGATCCCTGGGACAAAAGAAAAGTGCGCACTTTTCTTAGCGGTCTTAAAGAGACAAGGGCCCAATGGAGGAGCAGGATCGTCCCAGCACACTCAGCCCAGCAGGCTGGGAGAGCTGGGGAATTTCGGACCCCTTGGATGGTGACTGGGAAAAGTAGCCGCACTGAGACTCCCACAGAGATCAGCAGCCTCCCATTCGTTCCCACCCTGGCCAGAGCTACAAAGGGCCCTGCAGAGCGGCACAGCCATGGTTGCGGAATAGTGGAGCAACAGCGCCACCTACAGCATCCTCACAGAATCTACCCCCGGCGGCGTTTTTTGTTTGTTTGTTCTGTTTTCTTTGGTGTTTTTTTTCTCTCTCTCTCTTTTTTCTTTAAGTCTTAAAGAGCCCAGCTGACACACGTGGCACCTACCAGCAACCACTTCTACCACCATGAAAAGACAGAGGAATATGGTACAAACAAAGCTTATTCAGAACCAGACACCAGAGAGGGAATCTGAAGGGATGGAAATGCACAATCTTCCTGAAAAAGAATTCAGAATAAAAGTTATAACCATACTTATGGATCTACAGAGAAATATGCAAGAGCTGAGGGAGGAAGTGAGGGAAGTGAGGAAAGACAATGCAGAAATGAGACAAGCAATCGACAGGCTTAGCAGCAGACTGGACGAGATGCAAGGGACTGTTAATGGAATAGAAATAAGAGAACAGGAATACAGAGAAGCTGAGGCAGAGAGAGAAAAAAGGATTTCTAGGAATGAAAGAATATTAAGAGAACTGTGTGACAATCCAAACGGAACAATATTCCCATTATAGGAGTACCAGAGGAAGAAGAGAGAGAAAAGGGGATAGAAAGTGTCTTTGAAAAAATAATTGCTGAAAACTTCCCCATGCTGGAGAAAGAAATAGTCTTGCATGAGCCCACGGATCTCCAACACAAGGGACCCAAGGAAGACAACACCAAGACACATAATAATTAAAATGGTAAAGATCAAAGATAAGGACAGAGTATTAAAGGCAGCTAGAGAGAGAAAAAAAGATCACCTACAAAGGAAAACCCATCAGACTATCATCAGACTTCTCAACAGAAACCTTACAGGCCAGAAGAGAATGGCATGATATATTTAACGTAATGAAACAGAAGGGCCTCGAACCAAGATTATTGTATTGAGCATGATTATCATTTAAATATGATGGAGGGATCAAACAATTTCCAGACAAGCGAAAGCTGAGAGAGTTTGCCTCCCATAAACCACCTCTACAGGATATCTTAAACAGACTGCTCTAGAGGGAAGCACTCCTAAGGCTAAAAAGATGTTACCAGAGAAAATAAAATCATAGCAAAGAAAGCAGACCATCCAAATACTAACTAAAGGCAAAGAATAAAACACCTAGTATATAAAGAATGGAGGAGGAAGAAAAAGAAGGGAGAGAAATAAAGAAACATCAGACAGTGTTTACAATAACTTAACAAGAAAGTTAAGTTAGATTGTTAGATAGTTAAGAAGCAATCCCTGAACCTTTGGTAAACACGAATCTAAAGCCAGCTATGGCAATAAGTACATATCTATTGATAATCACCCTAAATGTAAATGGACTGACTGTACCAATCAAAAGACACAGAGTAACAGAATGGATAAAAAAGCAAGACCCATCTATATGCTGCCTACAAGAAATTCGCCTCAAACGCAAAGATACACACAGACTAAAAGTGAAGGGATGGAAAAAGATATTTCATTCAAACAACAAGGAGAAAAAAGCAGGTGTTGCAGTACTTGTATCAGACAAAATAGACTTCAAAAAGAAGAAAGTAGCAAGAGATAAAGAAGGACATTACATAATGATAAAGGGGTCAGTTCAACGAGTGGATATAACCATTATAAATATATATGCACCCAACACAGGAGCACCGGCATATGTGAAACAAATACTAACAGAATTAAAGGAGGAAACAGACAGCAATGCATTCAATTTAGGAGACCTCAACACACCAGGCACTCCAAAGGACAGATCAACCAAACAGAAAATAAGTAAAGACACAGAGGCACTGAACAACACACTAGAACAGATGGACCTAACAGACATCTACAGAACTCTACACGCAAAAGCAGCAGGATACACATTCTTCTCAAGTGCACATGGAACATTTTCCAGAATAGACTACATACTAGGCCACAAAAAGAACCTCAGTAAATTCAAAAATATTGAAATTCTACCAACCAACTTCTCAGATCACAAAGGTATAAAACCAGAGATAAATTTTAGACAGAAAACAAAAAGGCTCACAAATACATGGAGATTTAACATTCTCCTAATTAATCAATGGGTTAACGACCAAATCAAAACAGAAATCAAAGAATGTATGGAGACTAATGACAACAAAAACACAAAGCCACAACATCTATGGGACACAGCAAAGAGGAAAGTATATTGCAATCCAGGCCTATTTAAAGAAGGAAGAACATTCCCAAATGAATAGTCTAAAGACACAATCACTGAAATTGGAAAAGGAAGAACAAATGAGGCCCAAAGTCACCAGAAGGAGGGACATAATAAAGATTAGAGAAGAAATAAATAAAATTGAGAAGAATAAAACAATAGAAAAAATCAATGAAACCAAGAGCTGGTTCTTTGAAAAAATAAACAAAATAGATAAACCCCTAGCCACACTCATTAAGAGAAAAAGAGAATCTACACACATAAACAGAATCAGAAATGAGAAAGGAAAAATAATGACAGACCCCACAGAAATACAAAGAATCATAAGACAATATTATGAGAATCTATATGCTAACATGCTGGAAAACCTAGAAGAAATGGACTACTTCTTAGAAAAATACAACCTTCCAAGTCTGACCAAGCAAGAAACAGAAAAACTAAACACACCAATCACGAGCAATGAAATTGAATCGGTAATCAAAAAACTACCCAAGAACAAAACCCCCAGACCAGATGGATTCACCTCTGAATTCTACCAGACATACAGAGAAGAAATAACACCGATTCTCCTTAAAGTTTTCCAAAAAATAGAAGAGGAGGGAATACTTCCAAACTCATTCTATGAAGCCAGCATCACTCTAATACCAAAACCGGGCAAAGACCTCACCAAAAAAGAAAATTACAGACCAATATCCCTGATGAATGTAGATGCAAAAATACTCAACAAAATATTAGCAAACCGAATTTAAAAATACATCAAGAGGATCATACACCATGGTCAAGTGGGATTCATTCCAGGGATGCAAGGATGGTACAACATTTGAGAATCCATCAACATCATCCACCACATCAACAAAAAGAAGAACAAAAACCGCATGATCATCTCCATAGATGCTGAAAAAGCATTTGATAAAATTCAGCATCCATTCCTCATTAAAACTCTCAACAAAATGGGTATAGAGGGCAAGTACCTCAACATCATAACCATATATGATAAACCCACAGCTAACAGCATACTTAACAGCGAGAAGCTAAAAGCTTTTCATCTAAGATCGGGAACAAGACAGGGATGCCCACTCTCTCCACTGTTATTCAACACTGAAGGTCCTAGCCATGGCAGTCAGACAAAACAAAGAAACAAAGAAATACAAGGCATCCAGATTGGCAAGGAAGAACTCAAACTGTCCTTGTTTGCAGATGACATGATATTGTACATAAAAAACCCTAAAGACTCCACTCCAAAACTACTAGATCTAATATCTGAATTCAGCAAAGTTGCAGGATACAAAATTAACACATAGAAATCTGTTGCTTTCCTATACACTAACGATGAACTAACAGAAAGAGAAATCAGAAAAACAATTCCATTCACAATTGCATCAAAAGAATAAAATACCTAGGAATAAACCTAACGAAGGAAGTGAAAGACCTGTACTCTGAAAACTACAAGACACTCCTAAGAGAAACTAAAGAGGACACTAACAAATGGAAATGCATCCCATGCTCTTGGCTAGGAAGAATAAATATTGTCAAAATGGCTATACTACCTAAAGCAATCTATAGATTCAATGCAATCCCTATCAAAATACCAACCGCTTTCTTCAATGAACTGGAACAAATAATTCTAAAATTCATATGGAACACAAAAGACCCCAAATAGCAAAAGCAATCCTGAGAAAGAGGAGTAAAACAGGGGGAATTATGCTCCCTAACTTCAAGCTCTACTACAAAGCCACAGTAATCAAGACAATTTGGTATTGGCACAAAAACAGACCCACAGACCAGTGGAACAGAATAGAAAATCCAAACATTAACCCAAACATATACAGTCAATTAATATTTGATAAAGGAGCCTTGGATATACAATGGGGAGATGACAGCCTCTTCAGCAGCTGGTGTTGGCAAAACTGGACAGCTACATGTAAGAGAATGAAACTGGACTACTGTCTAGCCCCATACACAAAGGTAAACTCAAAATGGATCAAAGACCAGAATGTAAGTCATGAAACCATAAAACTCTTAGAAAAAAACATAGGCAAAAATCTCTTGGACATAAACATGAGCGACTTGTTAATGAACATATCTCCCCGGGCAAGGGAAACAAAAGCAAAAATGAACAAGTGGGACTATATCAAGCTGAAAAGCTTCTGTACAGCAAAGGACACCATCAGTAGATCAAAAAGACATCCTACACTATGGGAGAATATATTCATAAATGACGCATCCGATAAGGGGTTGACATCCAAAATATATAAAGAACTCATGCACCTCAACAAACAAAAAGCAAATAAATGAAATAAAAAATGGGCAGAGGAGCTGAACAGAGACTTCTCCAAAGAAGAAATTCAGATGGCCAACAGGCACATGAAAAGATGCTCCACATCATTAGTCATCAGAGAAATGCAAATTAAAACCACAATGAGATATCACCTCACACCAGTTAGGATGGCCGCCATCCAAAAGACAAACAACAAATGTTGGCGAGGATGTGGAGAAAGGGGAACCCTCCTACACTGCTGGTGGGAATGTAAATTAGTACAACCATTGTGGAAAACAGTACAGAGGTTCCTCAAAAAACTCAAAATAGAAATACCATTTGACCTAGGAATTCCACTCCTAGGAATTTACCCTAAGAATGCAGCAGCCAAGTTTGAAAAAGACATATGCACCCCTATGTTTATCGCAGCACTATTTACAATACCCAAGAAATGGAAGCAACCTAAGTGTCCATCAGTAGATGAATGGATAAAGAAGAGGTGGTACATATACACAATGGAATATTATTCAGCCATAAGAAGAAAACAAATCATACCATTTGCAACAACGTGGATGGAGCTAGATGGTATTATGCTCAGTGAAATAAGCCAGGTGGAGAAAGACAAGTACCAAGTGATTTCACTCATGTGTGGAGTATAAGAACGAAGAAAAAACTGAAGGAAGAAAACAGCAGCAGACTCACAGAACCCAAGAATAGACTAACAGTTACCAAAGGGAAAGGGACTGGGGAAGATGGGTGGGAAGGGAGGGATAAGGGGGGAAAAGGGCTATTACAGTTAGCACATATAATGTAGTGGGCATGAGGGTGGGGTGGGGGGATACTGGAAAGGCAGTATAACACAGAGAAGACCAGTAGTGATCCTATAACATCCTTTCTACACTGGTGGACAGTGACTGCAATGGGCTATGTGGTGGGGACTTGATAATAGGGGGAATCTAGTAACCATAATGTTGCTCATGTAATTGTATATTAATAATAGCAAAATAAAAAAAATGTTTTAAAAAAAAGCGAAAAGGAGTGCCGAGGGGGCAGGGAGAAGAAAACCACACATTCAAGCAACCTTGTACTCTTCTGCTTTGTAGACAAGTATTTGAGGTGAGGCCTGAAATCCAGGGAGATCTCTCAGTATATAAGATTTATATCTACTTAAATTACAAGTCCAGAAAAAGGGAGTTTGAGAAATTCCTTTTAACTGGTATTGGGAGGAAAGAAGGAGGGATGGGAACCTTTCTGATTTATAGGTTCAAGAGCGCTCTTGCTAATGTGAATCACAAATTATGTGGTAGATCTTTAACTTATGCCTCTGCCTTGGAATTCCCTCTCCATTTTGATCTAGTTGAATGCCACCCCTTCGGTAAACTCTTCTTTTATGTTTGACAAAAGAAAGGCATGCTGTTTTTTAAAATATGAACAATATGACATTGGGAGTAGAACTGGAGCTCTCCCATCACACAGGCCAATCTTACCCTCTTTTAGCCAGAGGGCAATGACTGCTAACAGGATGTCGTGCGGTCAGAATGTCAGTGTGTTTACAGCAATACCCAGGGTGCTATAGGGTTTTTTAACACTATTATTGGGACCATATTATATACATATTGAATGGTATTATAGATACATATTACCCCTTTCCCTTAATGTTTTTTGAGAGACAGCTTTCTGTTTCTCCATTTATCATTAGTTCTTTAGCAGCATGATCAAGCATTTTCCCTTCTGTGAAAGTTTTCCTGCCAACTCCAACTGTCTGTCCTTTCCTTGAAACAAGAGCTATGGTAACACTGAAGCTCTCATGGGCTTCTGGGTTCATGCTAAGTACTTCGTCCTTAACATCTTGAATTATCCCCCACACCTTGCAATGTTGGGGTTATGATGTCCATTTTGAGGAAGAAATTGAGGCTAAATGAAATTCATCACCATGCCTGTAGTCCTGGACTACGCAAGCCCATGTCTTTTCCATTACCTGCAACATGCTCTTGTTCTTCCAATTCACCCACTCATTCAGCAAATCGTTTTGAGTACCTACTATGATTTTGTGCATCACTCTGGGTGCTGGAGACTCAGGGGTGAGCAACAGCATTCTGCCCTTGCACTGATCGCTCCTTGGTTGCCTTGTGATATATCCAGCCTTTCTTGATGGAATGCAATTGCCATTAGCACAGGTATGATGAAGGATTTCTATTGACCTAAACTAAGATTCAGTAGAAATGCAAGTTCTTGCCTTAGCATAAGAACACAAGTGAAAAAAATCATACTATTTTTTAAAAATCCAAAATATCATTTTATCTCATTTGTTTAAAACCACTTTGGAAATGCAATCAATAGCCCTCTTCTTAGTCATGTCTGTATTAGTCTTCTTGGACTGCCATAACAAAATACACTGGATGTCTTAAACAACAGACATTTATCTCTCACAGTTCTGCAGGCTGGGAAGTGCAAGGCCAAGGTGTGGAATGATTCGGGTCCTGCTGGGGGGCCCTCTCTTGGCCTGCAGAGTCACCTTCTGGCTGTGCCCTTACATGGCAGAAAGAAAGCAATCTCTCCTTCTTCCTCTTGTAAAGGCACTAACCCTGTCATGAAGGATCTACCCTCATGACCCCATCTGACCCTGATTACCTCCCAAAGCCCCTCCTCCAAACACAATCACACTGGGGGCAAAGGTTTCAGTAGATGCATTGGGGGGTGGGGGACACCAGTTCAGGCTCCAAAGCAAAATCCTTCTCTAATCTAATCCTTACAATAAGGAATATCTACAATTGAAAAAAAACAACCTCCACCTCCAAACTTCAAACTCATTCCCATCTGAGTATTTTTGTCTTTGTCATTCACACAACTGCAAAAAAACCCAAACAAACAGATCTTCACCTAGCTGGGCAAGTAAAACCTAAAAATATTTTTGTGTATCTCACGCTCTCTTTCCAATTAAAAGCAATGCCAGGATACGTGCCCCAGGTGCTCCTCGGGAATCAGAGCTACAGTTAATCTGCTCAGACATGTTGCGGCCACTTGGCAGCTGTGGGATCCTGTCACCGTCAGAAGCAGAGATGGATGTAAAAAGGTAAAATGATCCATTTAGGAAGTGTAAACTAATCAGAGTGGACACGTTTCAATTATGCATAAATATGGGCCCCATAGAAATGACATCTTGGGACTTAGGAACTAGGGATGACTCACAGGGAAAATGGATATGCCAACAATGGATAGTCTGAACCTGGTGAAGTTGAGGGAGAGGGGAATGATAGTGACGTCGTGCTAGGTTAGCTAGTCTGTGAAGGGAAGCACTCATCTTTCCAGGCACACGCTTTAAAAATTTTTTCAATTCAAAAAGTTAAAATTATCCTCCAAAGTTTTGTCTCATCATATGTCAACCAAACATCTAGGGGAATCTCCTTCATTTAAGATCTTCTACAACTGACCCTGTTAGAAGGGAAAACTTTGACCAGAGACACCTTTTTGTCTCTTTTAGGCTTTCCTTCCAGATGGAGTTTTGAAAAAGTGGACACCTTATCTGAAACTGCCTTGCTGGATATCTGTACCATAAAAGCAAATCTAAGCATGACAGAAAGGAATCATGCAGAGGTCACCAAGGAAGCATTACCCAGCTTGCAGTGCTCTCTGGAGGGGAGCATGTTGTTTGTATAAAACCCCAACCTTATGGTATTAATGACATGGATGTCAAATCAGGGCCATTTAGTCATGTACCATATAGTTCAACAGAAGGACTGGGCCCATAAGGCACTCAAAACCAAGTTCAGTGGCAGAGACAGAAGCTAAGTGGGCATGTGGCACTGTGCCCACATTCAACATAAATTTAAAATGCAGTTCCCTAGAGGCAGGTGTGAGGACATCCCCAGGTACTGAAAAATGATGGACTTTCCCCCAGCCCATCACTATGTTGTGTAATTTATTTGGATTCAGGCATTCTGTCTCCAGAAACTCCTTAAATAAAAAGAAAACAAGGCATTTGCAGTGATGGATTCATTAAGCTATCACCACCCCATATCACTTAATAGAGACCATTCATTTAATAAGTGGTACCTGAAATTCCACTATTGGAAAGGTCCAGTGCCAGACATGGAAGCTGGTGGATTAAATGTGGGCCAAACATGTAAGGCTTTATCATCATGGAAATCAAATGAGAGAACCTGTGTCAAGGTACATTTGACCCTTTGAGCACCTTCGTGATGTTGTTGGTTCCAGTAGGGGTGAAGAGCCTGACTTTGGGTGGATTCGGGCTCCACCACTACTGGCTGGGGTCCTTGGGAAAACAGCAATAATAAGAGTATCTCCTCAGAGGCTAGTTGCCAGAATTAAATGAGATGATATACAGGAAGCAGAAGAACCGTGCTCTGTTTTTGTTATTATTAGTATTGCTGGTCTACCTAATTTTTACTACTACCACATCTCCTGCATAATCTGGAAGCCCCATAAATTGACTGCTGAGGTCTCTGACAGATGAGCTAAAATAATAGCATCTAAATACAGCAAATAGAAAAAGGGGACAAACCTCTATAGCAGGGTGCTGAAGGCTTAGTGTTAGACACATAATTGTGTGAACTCTGGTAGGTTTCTTCAGGTTTCTAAAATTTAGTTTTTGCTAGCCTGCAAAAAAGGGAGGGTAATACCTATCTTACTGTGGAGATTAAATGAGGCAACTTATGGAAAACACTTGGCAGGTGTTACTGCAGTGCCAACCCTTCCCTCAGTTGTCATTTTTCACTAAAAGCTGAAGGCAGGCTGGCTGACTCGGGATAGCCACTAGGTGGTGCTGGAAAACAATGCCAACAACGAAGCTTTCATCTTCAGACACCTGGTGTTCTATTGAGCCCATCAGGAACAAGTCTGATAAACACTCCAACCTACGTTCCATGCATCCCTTTGGAACTTTTAGCTACTCTTGAAGTTCTGGAATGTTTCTGCCTCACCCTACCTTTTGAATTAGATCTTCACTCAGCCAACAATTATTGACAGCCTTCTACATGCTAGGTGCTAGAGATACAAAGATGAATGAGATACAGTGCCTGTCTGACCATGAGTTTGAACTTCCATGTTGACTTGAGGTTTCTATAATGCTTCCAGGTGGAGTTGTTCAACAAGCCGTGGGATATTCAGACTGAGGCTCAAGAGTGACATCCAGAACTTAGGTTTCAACTGGGGAGACAGACACCTGCTTTGCAGCCCATCAGGAACATAGAACACACAGGGCCCAGGACCGAGCATAAAGTCAGAAGAGCTCTGAGCAGAGACAGAAGGCTGTGGGATGTGGGCATGCCAGCTGGAGGAGAGGGCCTCAGCGTCTAGAAGGAAGGCTCAGGGACCCAGGTGAGAAGCTGGACAGGTATTGTCAAAGAAGCCAGACACATAAGGGGACAAAGCAAGTGCCACCGAGAAGACAGAAAGTACCCACCGGATCTGGAGCAGGAAGAAGCCCATTCCTAGCTGCCTGGGGACAGAAAGGGAGAAATGTCCCCTAGCTGAGACAGCTCAACACAGGCGCTCCTTCAACAGTGTGGAGAAGAGAAGTGGGATGATG
Source organism: Smutsia gigantea (assembly GCA_032199065.1). Lineage (NCBI taxonomy): Eukaryota > Metazoa > Chordata > Mammalia > Pholidota > Manidae > Smutsia > Smutsia gigantea. Next base: position 129,830 of record JAVSCE010001784.1, on the reverse strand, counting down.
CTACCAGAGTACTAAAGATACATGAGGGGGAAAGGCTCTAGTTTTTTATTTCTGGCGTTTTATTTTTTAATTTCACATTGGGAGAAAGAGATTTGATGGGATTTACAGAAGGAGGGGAAGGAGCCAGTGGAGAAAGACAGGCTGACAACAAGCACAAGTGAGAGATTGACCTCTCCCAGCTTGGTCTCAAATCAGCTGTGTACCCTCGGACAATCCCTGCCCCCATCCTCAGACTTCCCACATATAAAAGTGTAGAGAGTAAAAGGGTGAACTTATATAAGGTCCATGCCCCAGTTTCAGGTTTTCAGCTATCTGAACAGTTAAGTGTGTTTAAGTAACTTTCTTTGAAATGGAAGTCCACCTTACGACCTTTTAACACAAATGAATGAATGCATTTCGTAAAAGGCAGATCAGCCTGTTCAAAATGGTCGTTCACTAGGTGTGCAGCTGACTGTGTAAATGGCATATGTCTTCCTTCTGCACCTGAGTGAGTGGCCCCTACGTCCACCATCTGCCATAAAGCCACAGTCAGTTCTTCAGATGGTAGTGCTTCCACTCCTTAGTGCTGGGTGATGGAGTCCTGGCACAGTCCTGTTTCAAACACATTACTAACACTTAGACTTATATACCACTTATAATTGGCCTTCCTGGCTGATTATAATTAAGAATTTGTGAAGATACTCAAGCATATGGAAAAGTAAATAAACAGCCTACACACACACCTTGCAAATTGCAGAAAGCATGTTCGGATTCCTTCGATTAAGGCCCAGGCCATGTTTAATAGCCCCCCCCCCCTCAAAAGGAATGCTTTGACTATGATTCTTAAAAGATATGATAGCACTCAACAGAAAGCTACAGTCTTCATGTTCATGAATGCCAGAGCTTGTACCCCTGAAGCCTTTGACAGGCTTGACATGGAGGGAAAATGTGACTTCATTGCACTGGGGCAAAGGTATCAAATAGCTGTATATACGCTTCCAGCAGCCCCCATGCCCTGCATCTAGAAGATTAGTTATTGTAGGTCCCACAGGCATCTAAACGTCTGTGAACTGAGTGACAGGGACAAGCAGGAAAGAAACTCCATCACCTCTGGTGACTAGTAGTCAGGGCACTGATTCTTCCTGGCTCATTCCCGGCCTGATAACGTGCAGGGCTCAGTCCTTGCTGAGAGCCAGAGCTCCAGAACAAGAGTCTCTCAAAAAGACAAAAGGGGGTGACCATGTCCTCCAACACAAATGCCGTTAATGCATCTTTTCAGGGATAAGATTAAAGTTCCTTGATTAATCATGATAATCGCCTAGTTCAAACATCATGAAGAGCCCCTGCTTTCCTGGCCTCCTCCCGGGGCTGCCTCAGGGTGGGGAACGAGAAAGAGCTGACCTCAAGCTGGCCGTTTTGTTTCCACCGTTAGTCCTTCAGGCTGAGGGATTTGCTGGTAGGCAATGAAAGAGGTCTGGCTGGAAGGAAGAGATAAATTGTTGCCGTGTTTCTGCCTCCCCAGCTCCCCCTGCCCGACCTGTATCCATGCTCCTCCCAGCGCGGCTCTCTGCCTGTCTGACACCAGCCTGCTGCCCAGAAGGTCTGCTTGCCTGCATTTTGCTCAAACGCTCAGTGATTTTAATTAACCGATTGTTGTTCCAAGAACCAACATCACATGCGCCTGTGATCTTTCATGGTGAAGCAGAAACCTTTGGGTAGAGGAGACAGGAAATAGCCCTGCCCCCAGCCCCTGCTGGTTACACCGAGCTGGGGCCAGAAACACCCCATAAACCCTTGCGCCGTCATTTATTAGAAATAATGTCACTGAAATGGAAGTTGCCATGGTACGGTGGCCTCCAGCTGAGCCCAGACTACTGGAGAAGAGGGAGGGAAACTGCGTTCCAGCTCACGGTGATTAAATGTTACCTTGACTCCCACCAACAGATAAAGCACAACAAAAGGAAGTCAGTGACTATTTTATTAAAAGGGCTATTCAGGTGAGGTTCCTTTTTAACTCGATTGAACAAATCCTGCAAAAATGTTGAGGGCAGAGAAATAAAATCAGAAGCTGAAACAAAATGACTTAATTGCTTTGCCATATACGCACATTTTAAAAAACGAGACACTCAACAGGAAAGATTGCATCAGTGAGATTTTGAATCCTTGGTTACTGCAAGCAAACACAGCCACAAACCCGGATAGAAATTCCACCCAAGTTGAAATAAATGCGATACTGGCCTTATTACAAATAGGCGGCGGTATGGGCTTGTTGGAGCGGACAGCTCTGTAATTCTTTTTGCCTGACGTCGTTTTAAAGAGCTGTGTGGTTGGGCGTGCTGATCCAGAGGATATGGATTCAGATCAGACCAAGGGTGTGGTTTTGTTTTTCAGCTGTTGGGGAGGCCCTGTTACCTAATGACCCACTCTCTGGTTTTTGTGGATGGTCCTCATTTCCCTGATTAAATTAACAAGTGTGTGCTATTCCTCCTCTGTTGTGCCCTGTCACCTTGGACACATAAAATGCAGAATGTGAACAGGACACATACAAAATCGTGAAGTGATTCATGGGGCCAGCAGCCCCTGGCTTCTCCGGAGTGTGAAATCCGGCCCTGCCTCCTCCTGGCTGCATGACCACAGGCAAGGTCGCCTCAAAGATGCTATCCTGTCCCTTCTGCTAGTCCGTTGGCCACACAGACCAATCCTGAGAGAACGTGGGAGAGGGCTGCAAAGGCACGGACACCGGCAGACAGGGACGCTCAGGGGCCACCTCGGGGACTGCCTGCCACACCCCCTTGAAGGGTGTAGTGATGAGTGAACACAGTGAGTGACAGCTGGTCGAAGCTCAATAAATAGAAGTGAGAGAGAACTGATAGAAATACATGTATACCCAAAAAGAGTCCAAGAGAAACAACATTCATTCATTTGACAAACACGTATCAAGTGTTTCCCACACGCCAGACACTGTTCTGGTTACTTGGATTATGTTAACACACCGAACCCATTCCAGGCACACAGGCCATTAAAGTAGCCATAATGCATAAGCAGACAGTATGGCATATTTGAAGGCAGGACGCACCATCATACAAACAGTAAAGGAAGCCCCATTAAGCTGCATTAGGACTGCAGGCATGGGAGATGCAGACTGAGATAGTGATTATGGGCTCAGAGTAGCCCTCACTGAGAAGGCGAAATTGAGAAGACTTGAAGGAGGAAGGAGAAGCCAGCTAAGAAGATGCCTGGAGAAAAGTGTCCTGGGCGGAGGAGACAGCTAGAGCGTGTGCCCTAAGGCAGGGTCACAGCCCCGTGTTTGGGGGAGTCAGCGGTGGCAGGGAAGAAGGGGTGTGCCTGGACAGAGGGAGAGGGAGTCACTTAGGAGTGAGAGTTGGAGATAAATGGGGACAAGGTCATGTGGGGCCTGGACACCAAGGCCATACAAGTGCATGCTTCCCAAGGCTGCTTCCAGTAAGTGACAGCACAGAAAGCAGGTGCTTTCCTGGGAAGCCCCAGCTCCTCCGCTGGGATTCCAGACAACCAGCGCAGCCTTTCTGAGGCCACATCAGCGTATGGGCCCCTCGGCCTACCTCTCCTCCCGCTTCTCCTTCACCTGGGATCCCATTTGCTTTGAAGGCTGATGCCTCCCCCAGCCTCCTCCTGTCCTGCCCAGTTTTTTCTCATGGGCAGATTCTCAAGTAAAAACCTCACTCGCTTCATCATTCCACCTTGGTGTCCACGTCTTGGGGATCTGGGCTCCTGCCATGAATGAAGAGGACAGCCACCGCCGTGTTCCCAGCAGAGACGGAAGACAATCTGAGGCATGTTTAGAGGATCGTTGTCCTTTAAAGAGCATTTTGGAAGAGAAACCTTAGGGGAAATCAGGGTCTAAGCAGGAGAATGGGTGGAAGGCAGGCAGTGATCCGGGCCTAATGAGGCTGCTGGGTCCGGGGGCAGCAGGGCTACCGTGAGGGGTGGTCTGATGGCAAGCGTGGTTTGAAGGTGCAGCTAGCAGGATTTCCTGGTAGGTCAGATATAAGATGTGTGAAAAAGAGGAGTCCAGTGTTTTTCCCTTAAGAAACTGGGCAGATAGAGTTGCCAATGCCAGGAATGGGGGAAGCTGGAGGTGGAGCAGATGTGGGAGAAATGTGGCCACGTCAAGTCTGATGTTTCCTAGACCCTGAGGTGATGATCTCATGCAGTAACTTGAAGTTACATATATGCAGTTCGTGGGAGAGCCTGGGCTGGGGATGGACATTTGGGAGTTATACATATATAGTTGGCATTTAAGGACAGGCGACAGCATGAGCTGTCAAGGGAGCCAGTGAGGATAGGAGGGGAAGAGGCCAAAGACAAGGTGACTGTGAGGCCGAAGAGCCACAGGAGGCCCAGCAGGGAAAAGCGGGAGGGAAGCCAGGGGAAGCGGCCGCTGGACCAAGTGGGGACAGAGCAGGGAGGCGGCCGTCAGCACGGCCATATGCTGCTGAAGTTGAGCAACTTGAGGGCAGAGAACCAGCTGTGGGATCTAGTAATGTGGAGCTCAGAAGTCATCAGGGACTGTTAAGGAGAATGAGGGTCTTTGTCTTTCCTGCTTCCCCCTCAGAGACCACCCCTTCCACAAGTGGGTGCTCTGTCATCACCCCCCACCCACACCCTGGGTGCACCCAGTTCCTCGCGGCCACCGTGCTCCGCACTTCCCAGGGACAGCCAAGGGCTAGGGGAGGGGGCTGCACGTGCACATTGTAGTAAGTGCCTTCCAGAGACAGTATTTCTCAAGCGGAGGAAATTGTTTCTGTGAAGAGAGTTTCTTCTGGAAGGAGAAGGCAGGCATGGCAGGAAGAGGGCCCTGGGCCCTGCTCCTCCAGAACACCTCCGATGCTTGCAGACCTTGCCTTTCTGCCTTAGCTGCTTCATCTGTGAAGTAAGGGGTTCAGGCTGATAGATTCTCCTGCTGTTGGACTGATAGAACTCCATGTATCACTCTGTGTGTAACAGCGTGACCTCAGAACATAGTGGATTTCTGATACATTTAATTTTGCCATAAGGAACAAAAATGATTTTTCCAGCAACAAAGGAAAACATAGGCCTTAAGTCTATAGTCTTATCGGACTTATTTGACTATCCGTGTCTCATTAGACATGGGCTATTAGAGGAGGAGGCAGCTCATCTGTCCCCAGAGTCTCACTTCAGAGTCCTTTGTTGCCTATCTGGGCAGCGAGGGGTAGCAGATGCAGTGATTTAAGAAAAATGCAAGGAAAAACTTGGAATTGAGAAAATCCTGTTCATTCACTTGTTTTTTTTCCAGGGACTTGGGAAGAACAGCAACCAGTTGGTTGCCATCCTAGAGCAGTTTTGACCACAGGAAACCAGTTTTCCAGGCTTAGGATCACTAGCTAGACAATCTCCAAGGTCGCCTCCAGCTGCAAGAGTCTCAGATGCTACCGGGACCCCTTCCTCCTCTTCAGCGGAGAGCCCTGGGGGATGCCAGAGGCTGGAGCCACTGGAATTAGACAGCATGGTCTCCCGAGGCCAGGTTGCTTCCCCAGAAGCTGAACGGCCTTGTTTTATTTTAATTAGTGAATTAAATAAAAGTTTCTGGGCAGGAGCTTCTGACAGACGGGAAGTCTAACAGCACCAGCTGCGCATCTCTGTAAGGTGGGGGAAACCGAAGGAGAGTGTAGAGGGCCTTTCAGACTTCCAACCTCAGAATCGAAATATCAAGACACAGACATGGAAGTAAAGCCAAGAAAGATGAATTGGTGGCTTCCTCGCTCCCTTCTTTTTCTCCTACCGCTTTGCCCAACCAGCCTCGTGTGTGTAATTGCTCCATCCGCCTCTAGGTGGCAGTCAATGAAAGGAAAATCAGGGAAAGAACAGAAATTATTAAGGGATGATTAAACCTACAAAAATATTGTTTCTTAAAATGCAGCTTCATTAGAGTAAATAGGTAACATGTGAAGAAAAAAAATGAAGACAGGGAATTTTTGTTTATAATGTGCAACCAATTCTTTAAGAGAAATTCCATTCAAAGCTACTTAGAATCCCCAAACCTTACCACACTCAGTTTACTCGGGATACGTTCTGGATTGTTCACAGTTACAATGCCAATATTTACGCTTCACTTTATGCAGTAAATGCTATTGTACGAGGAGACTCCTACAGTCCCTCTAAGTCTTAAATTCCCGGAATATACTCCTGAACATGGCATGCATATTCAGTTTGGACTTGAATCATATTTTCTGATCGATTTTAATACAGTCTTCACTTTGATTATTCTGCTCTGCGTAGCAGTTCCTAACCCTTTGGAACTAACATCTGGAATAAGATCAGTGATTTTTCCTGGATCCACTCATTTGTAGGAGACCCTGTTCAGGTCTGCTTCCTTGACCTGTGGTTCGCCGGGCACCGCTGTTGCCTTGAGTCTGGGGCTCAACACACAGTAGGTGTTCAGCAGGTGTTGGGGGAACTGTGCCGTCTACCAAGGAGTGAACTGTGTGCCATGGGTCCTGAAATGGGCCCCGGGATGCAGACTTGGAAAGCCTGAGCGCGGGCTTGTAGTCCAGTAACATGCAGCCCAGACAGCCCGTGTCTACTTCCCCAGAGGACCCAGGGTGCCCAATTTGGCAACAAGGCTTGAAGCTAAATGGCTCTTGGAACCAATGTACAGAGCAAAGAAGGCTGACCTCACATCCAAGGTCAGCCGAAATTCAGGCAAGCCGGCACCCCAGCTGCAGTCACGGCATCTGGCAAACAGGGTCGTACCCAAATGATAAACTTCCAGTTTAGGTGGAGGAATTTCTTCCTGCCACTTTGCCCACTTAAGACCTTATTAATATGCAGCTCAGAAAAAAAAAGTGTTTGCTATTGAAAATTCTTTTTTAAAAAACGAAGTATCTTTCACAAACATGTAAATTGATAGCAATGGAATGGGTTCCAAGAAATTACCTCGCCTATTCCACCCCACCAGGCAGGGGGGCTCATAAGCCATGACAAACCAGCTACCTTCCCTTCCATCAAGTTTCCAAAGGAGTTTCGACCAGATACCCCTGCCTCTTTCCCTTCATTATTAGACAATTTTTGTTAATGTCCCACATGGTTTGAAACAGACCTAGATTCAAATTCAGGCTCCCCCACCTTCTAGCTCGTAAGTGTAAGCAACCTACCTAAACGTCTGAGCCCCTTACTTTCTCCATCTGTAATTGGCCACTATAGCTAATCAATAAATACTCAGTCCCTCCACCCAGTGGGAAAATGGCTGGGTTATCATACTAATTAGGGAAGCTCTAGTGAAATTCAATAGCCTGGGATATCAGCCTTTCTACGTGACTCACTTTGTCCCCGTGAAATGAAAAAAGCATCCCATGGCCCAGATGAGTTTCAGATATACAGCTGAACATTCATGTCACTGACAGACCTATGATCATCTCAGCCCAGAACATACTCCGTTTCACAGAAAAACACAAGCATTTCCCACCTGTTTAGAAATATACTGCATTTTCTAGTACCTACTGTTGTTAATATGGGAAGATTGATTTTTGCGTTGTTTGTAACTCTGCCAAGAGCTGTTGACAATTTTGTAAAATCACAGTAACAATGTTAATGTCACTAGATGTGTGACTGAAGTATATGAGTCACCAGCACAGCACAACTGTGTTAGTCCACCCTGCGGGGGTTTGCACCTGTGATCCCATGCAGAGAGGCATGGGGTCCAGTTCATTCCAGAGCAGTTTCAGCATTATGTCAATTTTAAAATGAAGGAGGTTTTATTATCCATTCATTTCAGGATAGGAAGAGGGGACAATTAAAAATGTGTGTGTGTGTGTGTGTGTGTGTGTGTGTGTGTGTGTGTGTGTGTGTGTTTATTTATTTATTTATTTATTTACTTACTTATTTATTTATTTATTTATTGGTCTGACAGGCAGCTGAAGATGCCAACAGCCCTCAGGGGTTTCCTGGGCCTCCTCCTTGTCTGCAGCCCTGGGCTCCAAGCAGCGTGGTGGGATGGGTCTCAATGTACCATTGGCATCGGACCTAGATTCCTAGCAGCAGCCGGCCTTGAGAGAGGCCTGACATCCTTCTTCCCACTGGTCCCCAGGGGAACGCCCTAGGGTTCCCCACTCACCTGAACTCACTTTTCCTCCAGCTGCAGGACCAGAGGGAAACTACCTCTCTATCCCCCCGCTGCCTGAGCTGAGAGGGAAACACCCTTGGGCAGTGGAGGGCAGAGTCCTGCCTGGGGACAGCCCCAGCTGAGCTGCTCACTTCTCTGTTTGCTCTCAGACTCAGCAGACAGCTCCTCCGCCTTGGGGATATACTTATACTAAACCACACAATATTTGGGATATACTTGTGCTGAAAAATGATGCCCGGCTTATCTGAAATGCAGATTTAACTAGCCTCCTGTGCTTTATCTGACCACCCTGCTCCTTCTGCCTTCCCTCCAGGTGAGAAGCGACAGGGCAGGCAGGGAGGCTGTGTAGGAGGAGCCGTGGCTGGAGAACCTGTGGAGGTCGGGTTACCTGGCTCAGACAGCGGCTGCCCAGGGGCCTGGGTGCTCTTTCCAACCCCAGAACCAAATGGGTCCTCAGTAAGCTGTCCTGAGGCCCCTCTGTCTGTGAGTCAGGAGCATTATATTCAGAGTCAGGAAAACAGGAATATACATTTTTATATTTTAAAGTGAAAGGAGCAGAGGGAAGCAATGATCCCTCTGACTCCAAGACCATGGTGGCATTAGGCCCAATGGAATCCCTGGTAACCACAGCTGGTCACAGGACAGGGGACACAGGAGCTTCAAGGCGTGTGCGAAGGGCCCACCTCATGTTACAGGTGAGCGAACTGTGGCCTAGATGGTCAGCCCCTAAATTTCATGAGCAATTTGGAGTTGTTCTGGGAAGTTACGTGTTGATGCATCCCTAAGAAAACTTTCTCTGTTGGGCAATAATAAGTTATCGGCAATTTTTGATCTCTTGAAGGTGGAACCTGGGGCTGTGGGATTATATAAAAATCTTTCAATAAAGAAGTTTTCTTGAAGCCAAAGATTTTCTGACCTAAAAGGGTAAGGCTTCTGCAAGATATTTACAATATGGCCTATGTACTCTCTTGTGAAAAAATAGAAACTATGTATATTGGTCTGTACCCCCAGGTGCTGGCACAGAGCTCCTAAAACCCTTGTCATTTCTTAACCAGAGCACAAGAGGAACTTTCAGTTCTACTATTTGTTCTTTGACCCTGATTCCTGACACAGAGCTCCTAAATCCTTTGGAATTTCCTGTGTGTGTGATAATATCTTTTGTTCTAATGAGGTGACTCTGGGGGAGCTCCTGGGTGGCTCCTGGATGGGGCTGGTCACCAGAAAAACAAGCCATGATTAGAAGCTTGGAACTTTCAGTCCTAACCCCCAGTCTCCAGATCAGGTAGAAGACTGGAAATGCAGTTAATAATCAATCGTGGCTATGTGATAAAGCCTCCATAAAAATCCCCAAAGTACAGGTTTTGGAGAGATACCAAGTTAGTGAACCTGGGAGATGGCATGGAAGCTCTGAGCCCCTTCCCACACACCTTGCCTTCCACATCCCTTCCATCTGGATAGTCATCTCCATCATTTATCATGTCCTTTATAATAAAGTGGAGAAGAGTAAGTAAACTGTTTTTCTGAATTCTGTGAGCCATTCTAGCAAATTAACTGAACCTAAGGAGGGGTTCATGGGAACCTCCCATCTATAGCTCGCTGGTCAGAAGTACAGGTGACGATCTGGACTTGTGAGTGGCATCTGGAGTGGGGGTGTTCAGTCTTGTGGGACCGGGCCCTTCACCTGTGGGATCTGATGCTGTCTCCAAGTAGGTAGAGTTCAAATTGAGTCAAACTGTTGGACACCAGTTGGTATTGCAGAACACTTGATGCAGGAAAAAAAAAAAACAACGCACACAGCTGGTGTCAGAAGTGTTGTGAGTGGAAACAGTGTGAGTCAAGGAAAAATCCAGGAGGAAGACTGAGTTTTCCTTCTCACTTCCGCTGTCCCCAGTGAGAGTCACTGAGCCTTGAACCAGCACTCTCCTGCTGGCTGACTGAGGACGCCGTGCTTCCCAGAATCTAAGCGTGTCAGCATTCCGGACCCGTCAGTCTGCACGCGGGCGGCTGTCCTGGGTATCGGAGGATGTTTGGCAGCATCTCTGGCCTCTCCCTGTTCGATGTCAATAGCACTCCCCGATTCGGGGCAACTGAAAAAGTCTTCAGGCATTGCCAGATGTCCCCTGAGGGGCAAAATCCCCTCCCACACCCGTGCCACCAAGGACCCCAGAGCCAAAGCAATGGGCCCAGTCCTGGGGCTGCACCATTCCTGCCTGTGTCCCTAGAACCGTCAGTCAAGCACACTTGGCTGAGTACTAGCAGCGAGGTTGCAGTGACATCCTTCAGCCAAAACTCAGGCTCAAATACTCCGGCCTGTCAGGACCAACCCCCAGATGGCACTGAAGGGACGAAACTATCTCGGTGGATGTCTCTGTGCACCCCACGAAGTCTTTACACTTGGCAAATCCAGGAACTCACCTCACTGGCCCGTAAAAGCAAGTGTGAGCTACAAGTGCTGCTTCAAACATTCATCTCTGATCCCCTGTATATTTCCTGTTTCCTTGGACCTAGGATTCCACACCCCACTTGTGTAACTCCCCCTGGACCCTTCATTTTGGGGTAACTCTCTGGACAATCCTTCTAGCTTCTACTTTCTTGCCACCCTCTGGCTTCTGTGCCCTCTTTAACTCAGATGACAGACTCCCTGCTCCAGTCAGAGCCATCCCCTCGCAGCTTCCCAGGAAGGCAGGGATTCCCTGGGTCTCAGACCCAGGAAGGCAGGGATTCCCTGGGACTCAGACCCAGGAAGGCAGGGATTCCCTGGGACTCAGACCCAGGAAGGCAGGGATTCCCTGGGACTCAGACCCAGGAAGGCAGGGATTCTCTGGGACTCGGACCCAGGAAGGCAGGGATTCTCTGGGACTCGGACCCAGGAAGGCAGGGATTCTCTGGGACTCGGACCCAGGAAGGCAGGGATTCTCTGGGACTCGGACCCAGGAAGGCAGGGATTCCCTGGGACCCAGGCAGCTCCAGAACCAGCAAGAGCCCTCTGATCACATGGAAGTTTCCGTTTCTGACCTCCAGGGGAATAAATATAGAAACTTCCAAGCTTCCCACTCAGCTTCAGAAAGGCCACCAGGCCCAAGGGAATAGGAACAGCTGGAAGAGGAAGAATGGGGGGAAATGAAAGAAGTTCTTGTATCGTTTTGTGTTTCATAGAGACCCGTTAGGGCGAGCAGGAATCAAAGCTACCTGGCCTTTGTCATGGGAACAACACTTGCTGTGGACAGGGAAACCGAAAGAAAAATATGCAGGGGTTTCATGGAAAGTCTGTTGGTGGCAGAAGACCAAATGCATGTGGTATAAAATGTCTCTATTTTCTTAGGTGGCAGTGGGGAACCACACATTTGCAGAATCGAGCAGTGTCTCTGCTATGGAAAGAACCGCCTCCTTTGAGAAAAGCAGGTGGAAGCAGATGGCACAGAAGGGGGAAGACGGTGGCCCCCAGCTGGGCGTGTGGGGCAAATACAAATGTTAGAGTTGGTGAGAGAGACGGAATCTCCACAACCTAATAAATTTGGAAGATGTTTTCGCAAAGCTGGTGTACTTAAGTTGTGGGAAACAAAGGGCCTTTCTGACTCATACAAATTATGCTCGGGTTGAGTGACCTCATTGTTAAAAGAGATCTCAGCAGGGACAAGCAATAATGTTCCCAAAGTTAACCACTCGCTGGTTTCCAAGGCACCAAACTCCCGATGACTTGCATGCTCACTTGCCCCTATGGCATCATTGGCATAAGTCTCTGGGTCAAGAGCCTCCATACCTTGACCTTACAGAGGCCTTCCTCCCCATTGGGAGGTTAGACACAGTGAAGGAGCGTCTTGCCTCATCAACCACCACTATGGGCCTTCAGAAACGTGGCTGTGTTGTGGCCTGAGCTATGTGATCTGTCTTAGTCTGTTTGCGCTGCTGTTAACAAAAGTACCACAACAAACAGCTATTTCTACCAGTTCTGGAAGCTGGGATGTCCAAGGTCAGGGTACCCGCAGATTCGGTGTCTGGTGAGGACCCGCTTCCTAGTTCATATGCATCTGTCTTCTCTCTGTGTCCTCACATGAAAGAGGGGGTGCCTTGCCGGGGTCTCTATAAGGACACGAATCCCAGTCATGAGGGCTCCACCCTCCAGAACTTATCACCTCCCAAAAGCCTCACCTGTAATCACCCTCACAGTGGAGGTTAGTACACGGCATTTGGGGGGAACATAGATAGTCCATTGCAGGATCTCACCTTTACTCCTGCACATTCTTTGAAACAGGACTAGGCATACTTGGATTATTTTGGGGGTACAAGGAAAGGTCAGTTAAATTTGGGAGGCCACTGTAAGTATACTGATTTGAAATCTCATACCTGCCCTGTGTGGCAGACAGTAGATGGTAGGCCACTCTTCTGTCTATCTCCATTAATCCTATGTGATCAATCCCTGACTACCTCCCTACCCTCACCCTCTAAGACTCTTTCCTTGCTCACTTCTCTTTGACCACACCAGAGGCCCCTCCTTTTCCTAACCTGAGGACCTTTGCTCGCTGGAACATTTATCCCCCAAAAGGCCCCAGCTTCTCTCTCTTAACTCCTCTAAAGCTTTGTTCAGTGAGGCTTCCTCTGGGCATCCTTTCTTCTGCCTCTGTCCCCTACTAGGATGCAAGCTCTATAAAGGAAGAGCGATTCGTTCACTAAACATGACCAAGTCTGGCACATAGTAAGCGTTAATAAATATTTGTCACATAAATAAATGTCCTCCTCTCATTTCAGTCTTGTTGCTGCAGATTAAAGAGTTCTGATAAAATTCCCTCCACCTCCTTTTCTGAGGACACTGCTGTTTCTCAAGAAAAGAAACTGGGTGTCTAATATGCAGATGGAATTTTCCCTGATTTCCTTTACAGCTCTGGGTGTCTTTTCTATTTTTCATATTTATTCATCAATTCATTCGAAGACCAGAAAGCTGGTGCTGGGGAATATCATTTTACCTAGAGTCTTTTTTTGACCATAATTCCTCTCCTTTCTGTTCCCATCTATGTAGAATTCAAACATAGCCATTATGTAATTACTAATATCATGTCAAGTATATGAAAAGTGTAATAGAAAACTGATGATGCGTTTAAGCCATCATCTGTTAGAAGAGTGACATTTCCTACTTCAGTTTTCTCAATATTTGAATACCAAGCACAATAAAAGGAAGAGTGTATGTAGGTACCAAACACTGAGTTAAAATGGAAACAAATCACAATTAAATGTTCATCACATGATATCTGAAACCATAGTTCTCTTACTCAGAAACATGAAATATAAAGAAAGAAGTCTTCCGACTGGGACATTTATTTAACTTTGTGTGTTAGTAAAAGGCAGTGTTTGAAAAATAATTGTCGTGTGGCTTTGCATAACTCTTTTCTTTTGTCAAGAAAACCACTTACCAAGTTTGTTCCCACCAGAACAGCAGTGGAGCATGCAGAGGGACAGCCTCTTGGTGCAGAGAAGCCTCTTGGCCAGGACTTGGGTGTTCTGGAGTGAAGAGTTGCTCTCCAGTCACTGGCTGTGTCCCTGCAGACATTGTGTTTAACACCTGTGGGCCTCAGTTTCCTCTTCTGTAAAATTTGGGGATTGGATTTCTGAGGTCCTCTTAAGTCTACAAGTTTGTACTCTGAATTTCTCTTCATGAATAATACTAAACAACCTCACCTCTCTCCAACACACACAAAAACACACACACACAAATCCATCACATTCCACCCCACTCCTTCCTAGATTCCTAATCACCTTGCAGAATTTACAGACCTCACTGGTTTTGAGATGCACATTGCATGTGGGCATCCCGGCATAAATGATGCCATGCTTCCAGTTGCAACTCACAAGAGTAAGTTATTCACAATACTTTATGTACTTCAAGTCCTCCTTTATATGACCCATTCACAATCCAACATGGCTTCATTCCCAATAACCCACACCCCAGGATAGGAGCAGGGAGGCGTCTGGTTTCCTCTTGCTGAGGACCCAGGCAATGCGATGCAGTCTCTGGCCATTTGGTGCCCGCAGAGCTCTGGGGAACCAACCGCCAGCTCGTGGGCAGGGACTTCGCTGCAGCCTCCGTGCAGGTGGGTATCAATGTATTAGGAGAAGGTGGCCGACCAAGCTTGTAAGGAAGCTGCCTCAGTAACACGGCAGGTGAAGGTTTCCAACCCTAAATATACTATAACCACAAAAGCAGGGTGTCACATGTTGTGAGATGAAAAGAGCACCATCATGCCAGCCAATGGGGCGAGGCAGGTTAGCGGCAGCCAGAGGAGAAGCGCCCCTCCCGGAAGTTAACGGAAGCTCATTCGAGACCCTCCTTTGTACTCAGGCATCACTCATTCCCAAACTCCAGCCCCAACCCTAAAAATGCCTGAAAACCTCAAGTCATTTCTGTTGCAACATTTCAACTAAAAACTCAAGTTCATCAGATACATCAATACTCAGTTATATTTTCCAGACCCGTTCATGTTACAGAGTGTGGAAGCAATTTCAGGAAAAGATACATTTTTCCCCTATGGTAATTACAGGTAGCCCTTCATAAACAAGATTTTATTTGGTTTAGGTGGAATTTCTTGGAAGAAAACAAAGTGTCCCGCGTGTTGTACACACCCACCCCATGCTCATTCCTCTTGTACGTCCCCAGAGCCAGGTAGTAGGCTGACCCGCTGCAGCAGGGGCCTCTCCAACTTCAATGTGCCTGGGAATCACCTGGGGTCATGTTAAAAGTCTGGGGTCAGGCTTGAGCATCTGCATTTCTACCAAGCTCCCCGATGACGCCGATGAGGCTGGTCGGTCCACAGCATTTAGCTCCGCAAGGAGTCAGGCTATTCCTGAGGAATATGATGTGATTTTAGGCCTTTCCCAGTTGTCACCAGTGTGGCTAAGATCTTAGCACTCAGTGTTCCTGCTCTGAGGGCCCCCTTGCCAACACAGTCCAATTGGCCAGTGGGCTAGAAATTGCTAATAGAGTCTTGTCAGGGAGGTGTACATTTCTGGACATAAATATGACTTTGTCCAAATTACCAAGAGAAGAACAGATTCAGTCCCAGCTGGGTGGGACCACTTTGTTTGCTGAGATCCCTGCAGATGAAAGTGGTGGAGGAGACCCCATCAGGAAGGTCCGGGATGATACAGACTTGATTCCCCCATAATTCCTCCCAGAGCCTTTCTCTGGCCCGATTTGCCTGAGACCCACAGTCCCCAGAAGACACAGCTCTCCTATACTTGCCAGAATTCAGAAATCCTTAAGGAGCCTGGAATGTGTAGGTTTCTTGGACTCACAATAGGCTTTGAAAATGAAAATAATTTCAAGTTCATATGACAGACAACATGGATCATTAGATTAAAACAAGAAGGGCAAACTTCTAGCGCCAGAACGAGGGGAACACTCCGTGAATGGTGAGCATGTATGAAAGGATACAGGCGTTAGCGTGGATTCCCTGTAGTAGCCGTGCTTTCTGTCATACAGTTTCTGTACTAATGCTTTGACGTCGGGTGCCTTGATGATTCTGGAGGGGTTGCCCCTCCCAGAGTCAGCTAATTCCTAGAGATAGTCAGTGATTCACCTTTCAAATGAAAACCAACCACCCCGAGCCCACGCCCCAACCGCTTCCTTTATCAGGCTCTCACACTCAAGGCCACAGTTCCCTTGAGTAACCAGCCCTGGTTCCAGACTGCTGGGGACAGCCCTTGTGCCCAGAGCCTGCTGACATTATTCAACAAGCCAGTCCTAACCCTAAATCCTAATCCTTACCCATGATTTCCCATAGAAACTACAGGAAAGGCTCCCACATTTCCGCCTGCCTCGCTCTGCCTCCTGACTGACCTGGGTGCTTCCCCGTGTGGCCCTGGCCCTGTGGAGCATGCCATGCTTCCAGCTCCTAGGGAACTGCGGGGGTAAGACACAGCTCCCTTCATGATAGCCATTTCCATGTCTGCAGGTGTCCGCAGGTGTCCACATGGCCACACCTGGTTAAAACAACCTGGGTATCCTTAAAACACTCCCACTGGCCAGTGTGGGGACAATCTGAAAATCAAAGGAAGTAATGACAGTAATGGATTATAACCCACTGCAGGGAAAAAAAAATCAATTAGTTCATACTGATAATAATGAATAGATGAGCAAAGAAATGAATGGGGAAAAGGAAATCTCTTCCTTACACTAGTGCCAGCCAGCGAAGGTAAGAGGATAAGGACTCAGAAATTAATGCTAGAGGCCAAAACAAGCTGGTAAAGGTCTTACAGCATCTCCCCACAAATTTGTTTGTCATTATAAAAGAAAAATTAGCAAATTTACAGGAGAGAAACTGGCCGACAGCACTTCCAGCAGCAGAAGGAAGGCTGTTCAACATGGTGGACGGTGATAGAGCAAGAGGCCATGCAAAGCTTAGAAAAATCTGTAGGAAGGGTTGCATCAATAAGGTCTTCTAACTACATGTCTAAAAATCAGAAAATCAAATTAAATAGAATATCTTTTTCCCTGGCACTCCAGCTGTTTGAATATTTCTTGGTGCTCAAGACAGTTGAAACAGGGTAGTATAGAACTGAAATTACTTGTCGTTTGGGTACATCTGTTATTTCCCAAGTACTTTCCCAAATATTATCTCACTTGATGCTCTTTTTTACAGCAATTCTGTGATGCAATGCACTGTTATCTCCTATTTTACGTATAAGCCAACTAGACCCATAGACGCAGGGGCTAAGTGACTTGCCTAAGGTCACACAGTGGAGCCAGGATCTAACCCCGTGCTGTTGATGCTGCACCAGTGACCCCCTCCCCCACCTGCACGTCTCCCTGCTCACCAGTGTCCTTTGAAAATGGCAGGCGACTCCACTGTAGGTCCCTGAAATCTGAGCATGCTGACTACACCACCCTGAGCACCTGCATTATTATACATGCACCTCTCTCTTCCCAGATGGGTCAAAAGTCCCTTACGAGTATGCTGTGGCATCAGGTCCGTGTCTGCCATAGCTTTGCACCCTCCCAGTGCCCAGGTCAAGGTAGCACTTGGAAATCAGTAAGTTCTTCCTGTTTCTGAGAAAGTAAAGCTGTGAAAGCACTTTCAGGATAGAATCCGGTTCCTCCACCTCCTCGAAGTCACAGTTAGACCAATAAGAAATAGTAACACACCAACTTCTCTGTAACAGCATGACCTCTCTGAAAGGTCTCTGCTCACTCAACACATTGAAGTAACAACACAGAGATAGCTTCCTTCCTTTGAAACCAGACTGGGTAGTTGTCTTCTGCTTTGTATTTACATTTCAGGGAAGACACCTCTCCTACCACGGCTCCTATGTCTTCTTCTGGCAATCACAGTGACCGTCATAATATTCAATCTTCAGAGCTCCATTTAGAAATATTACCAAATTCTAGTGCTATTTGCATGAACTTTCTGCACAGTCTTATAAGTCCACATTTTAAATTAAAAGAAGAAAGTCTTCCCTGATTTTCCTAATCAAAATTACTTCTTCCTGCTTCTACTTTCCTTAGTAACTGTGCTGGTATAATTTGCCTTCATTTTATCTTTTTAATGAATATTTGTTAATAAAACTTAACTAAAGTCATATACATTTAGGCCCTAATTTTTCTGGTTTTAATTTTACCACTGTATTCACATCAAGGTTTTTAAGTGATGTAACATCTTTTGAGATAAATAATGGGCTAGATTTCCATGTAGCCATCAGTTTATATCCAAGTTTATTCTTTCAATATGAGTGAAGTGTTTTATGACCCAGGACATGGTCAGTCTTGGTGAATGTTCCATGTGTACTTTATATATACATATTTTATTGAAGTATGGTTGATATACAATATTATATTGGTTTCAAGTATACAACACAGTGATTCAATAGTTATATAAATGATTAAATCCTCACCCCCAACTAGCATAGTTACTCTCCATCAACATAGAAAAAAATGTTACAGAACTACTGGCATGTGCACTTTCATTTTTTTTATCATTTATTTTATTCTATTTTCTATCATAATTTGTTGTGCAATATCCTTGACACTCATTAGATATTAAGTTTCCTGAAAGCAATGACCTCATTTTGTTCGTGTTTAGTTTCCCAGAACCTAGCTTATTGCCAGACACCCAGGAGGGGCCCGGTACATGTTTATTGAAGTATCCTGTTGTTTTATTCTTAACACTCTTTGCACATCATTAAACATGCTCAGAGTCAGAATTCTATTTAGTTCTGTTAAACACCATATGAATTGTGCTCTTCCTTTTGTGCGTTTTTAGAAGTAGGGATTGAAAAATTAAAATCCCAAAAGGAAATTCCACTTTTTCAAAATTGCCTGGCACATGGGAAATACTTCCTTCAGCTCAGAAAACAATTGACATAGAGGTGTTTGGGAATTTGGGGGAGGGAGAGATATTTAAATAATTGCAATGAAAAAACAACCGAAGATAAATGAAAATACCTTCCAAAAATATTTTGCAGGCAATTTCAATGTATATACTTAACCGGGTATCACAGTCTATGTTTAAGCATTACCATCAGTTTGTTCTGACTCTGGTAAAGAGAGAGAGAGAGAGGCTTTTCATTTGGTGTTTTGTCAAGCCGTTGAGGACTAGATTGACAGAATCCTTTCTCTCCCTAGAAGAGGGGCAGTACTGGGCTCGGTCACCTGACCCCATAGCTCCCCCAGCAGCTGCTGCTTGAGGGAAATGTAAGCAAGGCGGGGGCGGGGGAGTGAAAGGGCGCCGCCACCTGAGTGAGCACACTGCCACCTCCTGGTAAGAAGAGGAAATCCAGCTACTCTAGCCCTTAGGGTAGTCACCCTGAGCTCCTGTGGCTGACTGGGGTCTGGCCTGTCCCCAGGGACACAGGCACAAAAAAACTGATAGCCCTGGGCATGCAACTCTGAGGGGGTCATAATAGTCACCTTCAGTGGACTCTGAGGCACTCTTCTAGACTCTGAAACTCAGCAGTGAATAACATTGACCAAACTCCTGCCCCAAGCTTAAATTTCAATGGGACAGAGTCAAGAGAAATAAATATGCAAATTATTTACTGGAGAAAAGGTATTATTTTATTATAGTATTTATAATATAATATAAAAATAAAATATTATTTTCAGCAAAACAAAACCAGGAACAGGGAATTAAGGAGTGCTGGGGGTGGGGTAAGAGGGCTGAAATTTCACACAGAGGTTTAGAGGCCTCCCTGCAGCCTGGAGGAAGGTGTCCCCATCAGACGTGTTGCAAGGAAAAGTTTCTGCACAAGAGCAAGGCCCACAGTAAGTCAAAAAATAAATTCAACCCAGTCATCTGAAGATCTGATTGGCTCTATTCAGTGATTCATGAATTGAGCGGCTTCCCATTTAGCAAGCAGAGAGATGCCCCAAGGATTTGTACAAAATGGAAGGTTCTGTAGGAAGGAGGGCTAGGGAAACACAAGGTAACTAGCAAAAGAAAAGGAGGGATTGTTTCAGGTGAGGTCACCTTCTCTTACAGGGAAGGCAAGGGGTCTTACCAGGCAGATGACCTCATCTTTTGGGCAGCACAAGAGTGACAGATTACCTCACTGGTGCAGACCAGAAAATTCTGGTTGACTGTTAAAAGGTCATATTTCTGATACAGGTTGAAACTAAGTGTTGACTTGTGGGGCAGTTGACTCCATTTGGGCTTGCTGTTTGCTTTCTCGCCAGATGCCATCCTCAAATAGCAGCCTGGAGACCAGAACAGGTTACTAGAAAACAGATTAGAGAAGTAACAAAGTCACCCCTGAGTCATCACAGTAAGGAATTTAGATTTTGCTGAGTGAGATGGAAGGTTGAGTAGGGAGGGCCATGAGCTGATTTGCATTCTAGATGGTTGATTCTGCCTGTATTGAAAATAAACTCTAGAGAGGATCCAGACTGCAAGCCGGGAGACCTGTCAGGAGGCCCCTGTGGTCACACAGGGGAGAGACGATCCTGGCGGCATGGACAGGGTCTGCAGCATGTCCCAGGAAGCCTGAAGGGCTGGGGAGCTGGTCCTCCAAGGCTTCCGGGCTCAGGTGCTCTGGACAGCCCTGCGTGGAGGGCTCTGAGCAGGGAATCAGCCCTCACTGTGGCCTAGAACTCACCTAGACCGGAAACCAAGCCCTGCTTGGGTCTTGGAAGCCACATAATCTAGCCCATTATCACGCCTCCCTCAGCTTCATTTTCTTCATCTATAAAAAGGGGTCAGAGTTCCTATCATCATGGGGTTTTTTTTAATTAGTGGGGTAAATAGGGTAAAAGCTCATTGTCCACACTCAGGAAATCCTGGCATTCTTCCCAGTGAAGTCTCTATTCAACAAACATGTCCCCATCACATTCTCTGGCACGGGGCTCCCTCCTTTCAGGGAAGGCAAGTGAAGCCCACCTTTGGGATTCAAATCTTCCGATTGGTAGGGGTGCCAGAAATGTCAATTCAAAGCCCTTTGGTTGTACTACTCCTCAAGCTAGTTCCACTGGGGAACATCTGCTAAGGAAAGGGCCTAGGAAGCCTGATTGACAAGGAGCTGAAGGGATGGACGTGCCGCGCCTGCCCTCACATCTGCACGGCTTGCGGGACTGGTACTCTGGGCCGGCCTGTGCTTGGCCCACCTGAGTCACCTTGTGGCGCAGCGCTCCGCTACACTTCCCAGCTGACTTTGAGTTGACTTTGACTAACTCGAGCATATTTTCTATTATATGTTGTATAAACTCTGACATAATTTCTTCTTTTTTGTAGATGCAGATTTTGCACAGAGCTGGTAGTCACAGTGACCCTCTTAGGCAGGAGCTGGGGCCCATGCGCATACCTAGCTGAATGGTAATAAGCCACTGTGTTCCGCCATCTTCAACAGGCTTCCCAAATCCAGTTATAAGCCTCCTCTCAAGCAAGGGGCATTTTTGATCCAACATCTGCATTACTGAGAGCTACAATCTGATATCTTTTCCCTAAATAAAAAGGCTCCTGCATGAATTTTGCTACTTTTACCTTCACAGAAAGGTGCGGTGAGGTCTCACACTCAAACCTAAGCTGCTGCCTCCCCCTTCAGCTGCTTTTTTACATGAGCAGGAGGCCTGCATTAGCTGAGGATTGTTGGGAAGATCCACTCCAGATGAATCAGATCGAAATGTCCTCGTAAAATGGACTAAGCCTGACAAGGGTTCATAATGATCCTTAAAAATGAAAAAAACCCACTGGGCATTTGTTGAGGATGCTAGGGAATCACCTCACTTTTATTTAACTGTAAATAAAGGGAAAGAATTGAGCATTTATTCTATATTTCCTAGGCAAACTGTCCTTCAAGGCAACCGAAGAGTGGATATGGGAAAGTTTCTCTTTTTAGAAGTATTTTGTCTAATAAAATCGTTCCAGAAAGGATCCACCTATGAAGGATTCTTGCCAGAATATCAAGCCTGAATCCAATTAAACCTCTGGATCTAACTTCCAATTTACAGAATATACATAAGACAGAAAGACCTGATAAACACCACCACAGAAGGCAAGGAGGAAAATCAGACTGTGAAGAATTCTGCAGAAGAAATATACGGTTCCTGCAACAACAACAAAAAATGGCAGTGAGAGAGACAGAGAGGAGGAGAAAAGCTGCTGGAGAGAGGCAGAGAGGGAGAGCTGGAGGGGGCGACTGTAAGGGGTTTTACTGAGATCAAGATTCAAACAACCTGCAAAATTTCGAACTTGTAAGAAAGACCAACAGGAAAATGTACATATTCAAGATATTTCCTGACCTTCAGGTATTACAGTTAATTTTTGAAATGTAATTATGGCATGATGGTTATTTTTTTAAAGGGCCTATAGTTTTTAGAGTTACATTTTCAGATGAAATGATAGGACACAGAGTGGGGGGAAGAGAATGGAGGGGTGGACATGGAGGAGATAAGATTGGCAGTGGGTCCCTAGAGTATGGTGGTAAAAGTCAGGATTACATTTGGAAGAAAGAGTGGCTGAAGGGGGGGGCCAAGGTGACCTATGGGTTGTGGTGACATTGTGTCTCTTGATCTAATGTTTTATGTTCTTACTCAACAAAAGCTTTTAAAAAAAAATTAGCCAGGCATTAATAGTTGTTCAGACTGGGTAATGGACACATGAGAGTTTATTATACCATTATCTTTATGTTTTAGATTTTCTATAATAAGCTAAAATTTTTATAGTAAATCGTCCAAAAATATGGTTTGACTCAAAGTTTATCTTGAAAAACCAAACAAGAACAAAAACATGTTTATCTGACATGTAATGTGACATGGATTAAAACTGAATCCAGGCACTACTCTTAGTCTTAACAAAGTGAATCCTGAGTAGATCTATGTCATCCTTTGCTGCACTGTTGAACTTCACAATGAATATATAAAGTAGGTCCTGTATTGCTCAAGGACAGGGCTTCATCCATTTCCCCAGGCACCTCGCCTAATCCTCTGGTTGTAAAATCACACTCTCTACAGCATATAGCATCATCTGTGTTGAGTTTTTCTCCTCCTATTGTTGACTGCACGTATTCTGCCAGATCCTCATTTCTCAATGTCTTTGCAGATGTTTTGAGCAGTTTTCCGATGTCAATTTCAACATACTCATGAAATCCCACCTCTTTTGCAAGATCTGAACTTCACTTTGCAGTAATATGCATTCTGCTTGACCTGCAATATCCAGATGCTCACCACATTAGACAATGTGGCTGGGACCAACTCTGCTTCTCCATTTCAGATAAAGAGAAATAGCCTACTTAAAACACTCGAAAAAGTATAATATAGAATGGCTAAGGATGGTGGTGTGAGAGGAGTGTATGTCAATGATACCTTAATTAAAAAAGAAAAGGTATAATCTAGGAGGGAGAGATGACTTAGCACTGACTGATTTTATGTGTGGTCAGTGCATTGGTGAATGTTCTCATGTTACTTAGCTCGGGCTTCCCTCAACAAACTGGCAACCGGGGGCACTCAGATAATGAATAGTCAGGTAGCAAGGGAAATCTAAAGGAAAAGACTACTCGCTTAAAAGCATTAGCAAGTGGTGAAGAATTTCTTGACATTTCTTGAAGAGTCCCAGGTGACGTAGCATACATCACATATCATCACATGCAAGAGAAGAAGTCCCTACCAGTCCCTGCAGCCTAAGAGTTTTTCTTGTCTCCCTGTCCCTCACGTCATGTCTACCCCTCTTGATCCTATTTTCCTCCCCCATAGCTTGCCATCTTGACCCTCCCCCAAATGGACCTCAAAATCCTGTGCCCTCTTACTCAAGAGATTCAGCTTGACGCCACACGCATAACCACTCTTAACAATGCCCAAGCTGACGCAGGCTCTCTCCGTACTGGGACACTCAGGGGACTGCAGCGTGTATTTGAGTTTATCCTTTGTGGTCCCTGCTGGCTACAGCATCAGCGCATTCCTTCCAGACACAGACGGCGCTCTATCCACAGCAAACTCTGCAAGACATCGTTCCCCTCACTCTGGAGGCCAGAAAAGAAAACTGAACAGCTGTTTTAAAAACTGGCCATGAATTAATAGTCACTCAAGCTGGGTAATGGATACATGAGAATTTGTTACACAATTATCTGTTTCTGTTTAGGATTTTCTATAACAAGTTAAAATTTCAGAATGGTGAAATGGTGAACGCTTTCCATTTTCTTCTTTTTGCTTATCTGTACCGTTTAAATGTCCTATAACATGAACATTTATTTAAAACATTTTACCTTTTTAAAAGATTGCATTGAGCATGAGAAGTTAACACATTACGATGATGTCAATGAAGCTTTTCACCTAAAAATTATATTTTATACAGAAATGTGTATACTTCTTTTTACCTAAAAGAGAAAGAGCATAAAAGGTTGTATATTTACTTTGTAGTTCCCTGTTAGCTACTTGTATGTCCCATTGTTTGATTTTCTCACATCATTTTTGGGAAAGTGTTATTTAACAAGAATTCTGGTAAATGCAGCAGAATTGGCCAAGGGGCAGCTTATAATCAGCACATTACTGGTATAATCAGTAGGGTTTTAACCATTCAGGAAGGAACTTCTTGCCTTTTGTTTAATTAAAACAACTTCTCTTAAAAAAAACTCTTTCCGGACTAGTATTTACATGAAGAATTGCCTACATTAAAAGATGCAACAACCTGTGAAGCAAAATCATTAAACCAGCTACACGCTGCATTGTGCTCATAACCACTATCAAAGGAGAGCGTGAGAAATACCTTAACTCTGAAATAAAGAAAAGCCACTCAGGAATTGGGGTTTAGTTCCCTCCACATTCTGATAACAATTTCTGGGAAATTTACTCTGGGCTGTGTATTGATCGATCACTTGCTCTAAGTCAACATATTTCCAGTTTTGTAACTGTGGCACATTCAGCTGTGTCTAGTAAGGCTTGACGGTCTTCTTCATCCTCCAGCCAAAATCTTCACCTGGCACAATGGATTTAAGCAGATAGGGCAAAGAAGGTGGGTTCCAATAGGTGAATTTAACCAGTTAGCCATCCAGCAGACCGAGCCAGTGACTAAATGGTTCTGCCACAGAGCTAAGAGCATTCTGCAGATGGCTGTAGAGCCCTCCAGTGCATCCCACAGATGGCCGTGGAGTCCTCCTCTATGTCCCTCCGTGTCTCCTCCACTGTCCCACTTGCTTTTACCTCTTCCTGTGCCCAGTGCCAGGGCTCTGCCACCCACTCCCTCACCACACTAGATCCCTGGATGTCACCCTTAACTCTCTGTCTCCTACTTCCCACACCCAATTAATTGTAAGTCCTGCCAGCTTAGCCTTCTACCCGTGTCTCAATCTACCTCATCTTTTCACCTGCCCTTGTACACTATAGCTCTTTTCAGATTTTACTTACCCACAATTCATTCTTTGCAGCTAATGAAGCTGAAGAAGCCTGGGAATAAAGTTCACAACAAATATTAATAAAGTTCTTTGCCTGTAACACCAGCAGCAACAAAGCTGGCACTAGCTTATTTCAGTTTCTGATTTGCTATCAGGCTTTTGAGGGCAACAGCCTGCAATGTTCTCTTTTAAATCTGCCATCGCATGCTCGGTGTTACTCCCTTACTTAAATCTGCCGGTGGCTCCCTTGGCATTACAAGGTGAAGTCTACTTCTCAGCGTGATGCCTTGGAGCCTCCTGCCACCAAAGGCAGCTGTTCCCCTCCCTTCTCCCCACACTGCGTGCTCCCTGTGCACACCTGCTTCTGGGGGCTGTGTCTTGGCCCAGGCCCGTGTGCCCTGTCTGCAACAGCCCACTCACATTGCATATGCTTCTCATGACTAACTCCTACTTTAGTTTACAACCTGACTCCATCTCCTCTTCAGGCCTTCCCTTATTCATGCACACCGGCAAACACACCCACAGACCTCTGAGCCCCTGTAATGCCCTGTGCTTGCCTATCATTACCCTTCTCATATTGAATTAATGTTATTTTTCTATCACCATGATTTCTATCTCGAAGGCAGAGTTTTGCATTCATCTTTGTATCTTCATGCCCAGAGCCAAGAATAGAGAAAACTCTTAGTAAGTATTTAGTGACTAAATGTGTGAATGTCAAAGAAGAACCACAGTGATGTTAAAGTTTTGGCTAAAAGATGCAACATTTTTCAGACAGAGAAAAGATGACTCAAGGAGGCTGTTCGATACGGTGACGTATGAAGATCCTGGACTCACCTCCCCAGGAACACAATAAATCTACAGCTAAATATGGAATAATTTCCTCGAAAAAGTCCTCAAAACTAGATGAACAGCTCTCTGCAGCAAAGGATAAAAGGGCTACATAAGGACAGGTAGGAGAAGCAGAGACATGCTCTCACCTAAAACCACACGCCAGGCACAGCGATGCACAGCCAGGAGGGAACCTCAGAACCAGAAGAGGGTGGGGTTTGAGCTGCACATCAGGCAGCTTAGCCACTGGGTGCTGCACCTGAGAGCTGAGCCCCCAAAACATAAAACCAGTGAGAATTACATCCAGGAGAACCTCAGAATGGTAGGGAACTGAGAACCTGCCCATACAGGGCTGCTGGGCAGACCACTCACTCTGGGACACAGCATAAAAGCAGCAGTTCGAAAATCACCTGGACCGCACATGAAGGAACCCCACCTACTGTCCTTAAAGTGACTGGCAGAGACAGGCAGGAAACTGTTGTGACTCTCTCTAAGGACAGAAGTGCTGGTGGGCACCATTTTTGCTATTTTGCTCCACCTTGCTAACGTCCACACGGGTAGATGCCATTTGGCAATCTTCCTCTGTAACCTGCTAGTGCAGATGGGGGTGCAGCCACACCTCAGCCGGGTAAGTGCACCACACTCCCACCTGCAGCCACGGCCCTGCTGTGACGGGCAGGTCATGCCGCCCACACAGGGGCCACCCCTGAGGTGCATGGCTCCGTGGGCCAGGGGCCCTGGGCTTCTGGGCCCCACAGGTCATCTCCTACACAAGGTCACTCCTTCAAGACTGGGGAGGTAGCTGTTTTTACCTAATACATAGAAACAAACACAGAGCATCAGACAACACGAAGAGGCAGAGGAATGTGTTCCAAACCAAAGAACAAGGCAAAACCTCAGAAAAAGAAATGAAACAGACATAAGCCAGCTACCTGATAGAGAGTTCAAAGTAAAGATCATAAAGATGCTCCACAAACTCGGGAGAAGAATGGAGGAACACAGTGAGAAAGAAAATATAAGAAAGAGACAGAAAATATAAGAAAGTTCCAAAGGAAGTCACAGAACTGAAGACTACAATAACTAAACTGAAAAAATACGCTAGAGGGGAACCACAGCGGACTGGGTGAAGCAGAAGAATGCATCCGTGAGCTGGAAGACAGAACAAGGGAACTCACCTGGTCAGGGTGGCAAAGAGAAAAAAGAATTTTAAAAAGTGAAGATCCTCTAAAGGACCCACAGGAGCTCATCCTCACTAAATCAGCCCTGCAAGAAATGTTAAAGGGGCTTCTTTAAGCTGAAAAGCAATGGCACTGATTAAGGACAAGAAAACATATGAAAGTAAAAGTCTCACTGGAAAAAAAATGTGTAGTGAAGACAGTGGATTAATCATTTATAAAACTGGCATGATGGTGGAAAGACAAAAGTAGTAAAATTAGCTAAAACTGCAATAATTAATTAAAGGATACACAAAATAAAAAGATGTGAAGCATGATATCATGGGGTGGGGGATGAGTAAAAATGAAAAGAAAAGATGGCTCTTCCATGAGAGATACATTCTAATGATGAAATTTTAAGGAAAATTGATGAACAAGTGATTTATAGCTGACAACTTCCCTATCATGCAATTCTGACTTTTTATTTTCATATTGCCAATTCCTGTCTTACAGAAGACAGGGTTCTATACAGAGATTTATATAAAAAAATATTTATAGTTTCAGACAAGCATAATATAAAGATTATATACTTAATTCTTGGGAGAAAATCAAAGAAAATATTAAGAAATCTAAAGATAGCTCTTCTTTCCTAATTAAGGGATATCTTCAAGAAATTGAAAAGAGAAAGTAATAAAGCTACATATGAAAGAACTACAAAGGCGTCCACAAAGCAAAGGAAATTTCAACATTCTGGTATTACCCCTAGAAGAGGGAAGAATTTGTGCAGAGTTAAAATATGTGAAAAGTAGAAGTTGCTTTTAAGAGAAACTAAAAAGAGAAAGGGCAAAACAGAAGCACAAAAAATATCAGAAACAAAACTGGGGCGACTAAAGGAAATGATTTTCATCCAGTTTTATAGAAAAACAGATCCATGTGCTTAAACAGTATTATCAGCTGCTCTGTTGAGTCTTTGAAAGTTCTGAGTGGTTGGTTGGTGGGGGGAGAAGGATTGTTCTGATTTTATTGCCATTTCTTCCACACCGGCATCAACTGTAATCTTCTGAATAGTGAGCTGTCCCATTAGTTGTACCGGTTACCTATCGTTATGTAACAAAATACCCCAGAACTAGTGGGTTATTGTTGATGATTCTCTGGCTGGCAACTTAGGCTGGGCTCAGATCAGCAGATCTTCTTCTTCTGGAATCGCTCATGAGGTCCCCCAAAATTTGACGGATTACTTGGGATGACTGATCCAAGATGGCTTCATATGCCTGGAACTTGGGGCTGGCTGTCCCTCTCCGTATATTCCCTCATTATTAAGAACAGCCCAGACTACTTCACCTGGAGGTCTCAGGCAGAAAGAAAGATCAAACTCCAACGCACAAGTGCTCTTTGAGCCACCCTGTGTCATGCTGCTGATGTCTCAAGAGCCATGTGACCCTGCCCCTGTTTCAAGGGGGAGGCAAACATGTTTCATTTCTTTGGAAGGAGCAGAAAAGTCACATTGCACAGGACATATTAGAGGAAGAGGAGGAACCTGTGACCATTAAACAATCTGTCTGAAATATCTCATAATTTATTTCTGAGTGTTCTCCAAATGCTCAAGACACCTATGGAATTCATATCTCGCACTGCCAGCAGTTGATATGACCCACTGGAAGCTGACAAAGGAAATCAGAATGAGCAAAGTTCTCAGAGACCAAGATGTTGCCTGTGGACTGCAAGTTATCTTCTACTCATTCCATACTTGTATTTATCATGTTACTCACTGCTTAAGAATTGTCCCATGGGCCCCTGTTTCTGAGGCAGTAATGCCAAACTCCTTGGTGTGGAATTCAAAGCCCTTTAGTATTTTTCCCTACCTGCCTGTGCTTTATTAATTATAGTAAGCTATTAATATATATTTAGTAAATACACAGTTAGCTGGTATATTTAGTATATAATGAATCAAAGACAATAGAAGCTAATTCTTGCTTATTAAAAATATTGGGGGTGAAATATTGGTGGGGCAGCCCTCTTTCAGAAAACCATTAAGGTTGCCAGGGTGTTAGAGTCCCTGCTGTCTTCAAACATGCCTCCCAAATGACCTGGAAGCTGTCCTCATTGCACCTATCTGGAAGGGGACTACAGCATGGAAGAGCATGTGGGTAAAGTTTTAATGGGCCAGTCTTGGAATGGTGCACAGCACTTCTGCTTAACTCTGATAGTTAGAACTCAGTTACATGGCTACCAAAATAAATCCATATTTCCCCCATTCCAAACCATTTATTACTTCCCCATATGTTGGTATCCAATGCTTTTCTCTCTTTTTTTCTCCAACTGATAAACTCAAACTTACTCTTTAAGACCTAGCTCTAATGTCAGTTTCCCTGTGAAACCATCCCCAACAAAAAGTTACTCACTCTTTGTACTTATGCCCACTAAAGGACAAAAAGCACTGATTCACTAGACTTAACTAGGTGAAGGTCCTCCACAGTGGGAAGATGCAATATTCACATTTGGGAAATGAACAGCTTAATGTCTTGATACAGTGCAAAATTGCTGAGTGAATGAATGCAGGTATAGTTTCCAATTTAGGTCATCACGCAAACCACAAAAGCCACAACTTCTGTTGTGTCCCCATGCAGGGCTGCTCCAGACTACCCCAGTCACATTACAGAGTGATCATGGAAGGGCTGAAACTGCCATTTCTGAGCATCATGGCAAACTATGCCCCATACTTTTTCTTCATTTTCTTTTCTGTCTGGGGGACCCTACAACTAGTAGAAAGGAGGTGCTCTATTATAGTGAAACCATAGCTCGGTGGTAAGCCTGAGGCCAGAGGACTACTTCAGCTGTGCTTCTTCCCTCACCAAAAAAGCAGCAAAAATATGTACTCACACTGGAGGTAAAATACAAATTAAAATATCAACACTTTTTTTCTATCATCTTAGTAAATAACTTGACATTTTTATGCTATTCATTGCTGGAAAGGGTGGGCCATTTTTCCTATCAACTTATCAAAGCTTCTAACAAATTGTAATGCTTAATGATATATTGAGACAGGCATTGTCACAGCCTTCAGATAGAAGGAGGAACTGCATAGTACACCTAGAAAACAATTTGGCAACACATAGCAAAAAACATTAAAATATTCATATATTCTGCTCTAAGATTCTATTTCTAGAAACATGTACTGCATAAAAAATAAATAAGAAAAGACATCAGCCAAAATGTAAACACACACACATGTTCATTGTAACATCATTTATAATACAAGAAAAAGGAACAATCTAAATGCATACTTTCAAGAACACATAAACTTCTAAAAGACTAAAAAATATGCAGAACATGTAAATAACATGAGTCAATACTGACATAAACAATTGGTTGAATAAATAAGTAACTGGGGGAGAAGAGGTAAATCTTGCATGTGGAAGAGTTCCAAATAATTTATGCAGAACTTCATTTTCAAGGAGATGAAACTTAACTCCCTCCTCCTGAAGTATGGGCTGTACAGGGTGCCTTCCTTCCGAAGAGGACAAGGTGGAGCCAGGGAGACAGATGGTACTTCACTTATGTGGTCTTCCTCCCTAAAGCCCGTAACTCCGGTCTAACCATGAGAAAAAAATGTCAGCCAAATCCCAGCTGAGGGACAGTCTACAAGATATCTGATCAGCGTCCTCCACTTTGTGAAAGTCATCAAAACAAGGGAAGTCTGAGACCGTCAGAGCCACAAGGAGGCTGAGGAGATGTGACAAAGAAATGTAATATACCATCTTAGATGGGATCTTGAAACAAAAAGGGAACATCAGGTGAAAACTAAGAAAATCTGAAAAAGGTAGAGACTTTAGTTGGAAATAATGTGTCGGTACTCATTTATTAACTGTAACAAATGCACCATACTAATGTAAGAGGTTCATAATAGGGACCATTTGTTGCAGGGTATATGGGAAATCTCTGTACTACCTTATTGATTTTTTCTATAAATCTAAGCCTATTATGAAAAACAAAGACAATCTTTTAAAATGTGTTAAAAGTACACAGAATTGAATATAATTAATATGCAGCCTAATATGTAGACTACAAATTAAGGTCACATCTCTTAATATTCAAATTAGTGGCTCCTAGTGTCCATCTGGTAACCATGAAACTATCTTTTCCTTCCTTAGAAACAAAAACTGGGGAAATCTGACCAACTCGCAGAAGGTCCTGTTGGTCCAGGGGTCCTTTTGCTGTCCCACGGTGTCCATGCTGGCGGGGTCTGGCCCCACAGCCCAGCCCCACTCTTGACGGTCCCAGACATCACCACTAGCATCCTAGGGTCTTGGATACCGCTCATGGCCATACTGTCTCCAGTGCTCGAAGTTCAAGGGCAACACTTGTGCTCAAGCCTAAAACCACTCATAATAATGGGATTACTAATAACCAGCATTTACTGAGAGTCAAGCATGTACTCATGCACTTTGCAAGTAACCCATTCCTCACAGTCATCCTAAGGAAAGTCCTATTTTATTACATGCCTATGATGATGTTTGGCAGTTTCTTATAAAATTAAATACACTTATACCATTTATACCAACCCCACTCCTAGGTATTTACCCAAGGGAATGAAAACATACATTCACATCAAAACCTGTACGTGCATGCTTATAACAGCATTATTCGCAGTAGTGAAAAACTGGGAACACCTAACTGTCCTTCAGTGGAGAATGAACAGACAGATGCAAGTACCGCCACGCTGTGGAATACTACTCAGCAATTCAAGAAACAGCTACTGATGTACACAATGTGATTTCACTACTGCATGCCTGCGATGTTTACGTGTTCTTCTGTCCCCTGTGTTTCCCATATACAGATACTTAGATCTGTTGTTGAGATTTTGAGGAGATTTAAATTCACATTTTTTTGATAAGCCTACTTCTTAAGTTTGTCCATTAGCAGGAGCATAATATCTGATGGTGTCTCTCAGGAAGTCAACAGCACAGATGATCATTGTCGGTGCATCAGCTCGCTACGGACTTACAGTGTTCTGATTCTGGCATTCCTTCTGGAATACTTCTACAAAGAGGAATTTCCCTTCATTCGCTATTTAGTTGACTAGAGGCACAAGATAAATATTTCATTCTTTTCCTTTATTTATCAGTTTTGAAAGTAATGAGTTAGTTCCCTCGCATCCCTCAAAGGGAATTAATGATATTTGTTTAGTATCACTATGACCTCAGAGATTTGAATAAAGTGGATGTGTTCCAGCACATTGCTATTTGCCATTGTTATTGATACTCATGTTGTCTTGTATTTGGCCAGAGGAGCCTCTTCACTTCCATCCTGGGTCTTTTCAACATGGCCGTTAGTGTTCACTTTCTTTACCTGAGATATAATCAACATATTATATTGATTTCAGGTGTACAAGGTAATGACTCAGTATTTGTGTACACTGTGCAGTGATGAACTCTGTAAGTCTTGTCTCAGTGGTTTTGCCTGCTTTGACCATTTGCTGAGGATGAGATGTCCTGACTCATCTTGTGGATTTCCTATCCCAGCCCTGCATCCAGTCATTTCTCCAAGGAACCGTCACTCCTTTTTGTGGGAAATAGTATTCAGAGATCATAATCTGGGTGATAAAAGTCATGTTTAATTTCTTAATTTGCCCAAGGCCTCAAAAAATTGGTAAGACCCAGACCTCTTGGTGCATTTAAGAGACCCACACCCAGTGTTACACACACACACACACACACACACACAAACACACCCCAAAATATAGATCCAGGGCCTGTAATTTTGGAGAAATTCTTTCATATACTCAAGACCTTTTCTATTTTGTCTTACTTTGTCATAGAAATATTATGTAGTCACAAAAAAGTTTGTAATTTCCCCTCCAAATTTGCTTTTAAAGAAAATTAAAACCTGATGAAGGGGGTAGTTTAATAACCATAATATTGCACATGTAATTGTAGATTAATGATACCAAAATAAATTATAAAAAAAAAAAGAAAATGCATGGAGGCACATTTCTGTACAAAAAAAAAAGAAAATTAAAGAGCAAACTGTGGCTAGCATGACCCATTAACATAATATATATGAATACATATGTGTGTGTCTTCAATTAAATGAATATACTGGATACAAAACTAAAAATATGTTGTCATTTGAAAATATAAACTCTAGTCCTATAAAGCCACATGTTGTCCAGCTGCTGTTCACCAGTCCAAGTCCATTTTCTGTCCTTTGCCTAAGAAACTTCAGCCACACCAGGTTGTCCTGCTTCTGGCCCAGGCAGAGCTGGCAGCAAACTCAGAAAAAGAGCACAGCCCTCCAGCTTCAAGAACCCCCAGATAGGAGCTTTATGATGTGACCTCGTTCCCCAAACAGTCCATGAAAGACACCAGAGATAGAGAGAAAATGCAATCCCCAGCGGGGACTAGGAAGTTTCATTCTGAGTTCCACGTGGAAGAGTGACAGGACCATGGAGTCACCTCTGAAATTCCTGGCATTTTTTTTTAGAGTTGGAAAAAAAGATGTTGCACTGAAATTCTGTGTTTTCTTTAGATCACAGTTTCAGAATGCTTCGGGGAACTTGAAAGGGAAGTTCCTATAGCTCTGTGTGTCAAAAATGGGAATTTGTCAGGGCTGAGTAATAACTCTCAATGTTCTGACCTCGGGGATGCTAAAGAGTCTAAAGATTGTGAAAAGACAGCGCCAGGAAAAGTGTCAGCATTTTGGCTGCAATCTAGGGCAAAGGCCAAGGCTTGTCCCAAAGTTACACTACGTAACTTAAAGGTTAGCTAACCAAAGAGTAGGCAGTGACTCAACAGCTTTTCAGAGGAGCACATGTACTTCTTAAGCTAACCAAGTTGTTCTGTACTCACCAGGCTTTAGCTAGAAGTCAGCGTCATGGTCTCCAACGTGACACTGCAGAAATGGAGAAATACAGCACCTTGGCGAGCTGACAGCACTGCTTTCTGCCTAGCTGGCAGTCATCACATCCAGTGTCTAACCTCAGGGGCAGACGAAGTAACAAGCACACAGCGCGTTTCCATGCCTGGGGCCTAACACGAGCATGTCCTGTGCAGCTGAACAGGGTAGACCCACCCCACAAACACACACCCAATGGGGACGGTGGCAAGGAGAAGTATATCATGTCTGGGCCTGGGCTGGTCCCATGATGTCCAGAACTGGAGCCTCATGGTGTCCAAAGGAAAATGAGCCGCGGTGCAGGGTTTGAAACATCATGCAAATGACTTCAGAGGATGTGAGAATGTTTAGTCTGTAGGAAAGAAGACGCAGGCAGGACAGAAGCGTTACATATTGTGAAAGAGAATTCCACTGCTCTCAGGGGAGGTAGCAAGGCCAAGGAGAAATGGAGAGGAGAAGGAAGATTTTAGCTCCCTGCGTTTTCTAACAAGTAGCCCTCTCTGAAACAGGCCGGGCTGCCTGGAGAATAGAGTGTTTCCATTGCCCGGTTGTTTCAGCCGAAGCACATCGTGACGACTATAAAGGCCCCATTCTGCTCCAACAGAAGCCAGGACTGGGAATTCTTTCTGGATGCCTGGCCTCAGACCAAGGCCATTGGTTATACTAACCAAAAGGTCATACACTCGCAAGCGTGGTTTTCATCTTTACTCCCTCATGACAGATGAAGAAACAGAGGTTCAGAGAGGCTACATGATCTGCCCAAAGGTGCCCAACCATTACGTGTCTGTGTTCAAACTGCATGCTTAATGAGGCATTAAACTCTAAGCCCGTGAGGAAGAAAAGGTATTATTTAAAAATATTATCCAAATTCTGCATTCCTAGAGCCCTGAATGAAATCCTCTCGGGTATAAAACTTAATTCCCCCACGCATCTGATCGCACACTGATGTGGTTCTCTGCTGAAAATCCATTGGTTTTATGATTAACAAAAGGAAACAGAATTAACAGGCTCTTTCTGAAACTTCTACTAGGAATCCCAGAAATTAAAGTTGTGTTAGGATCATAAACTCAATGCAGTAATTTCCTAATCTAGTTGTTCACATGTTTTTGCTGCCGTCATACTCATTGCATCTCGTGGCTGTGCTGCCTCTACATTGGTCAGCCTCAAAGTGTGGTCTAGGGGCCCTTAGGGTCCTCAGAATACTTTTAGGGGGTCTACAAGATCGAAGCTATTTTCACACAAATATGAGTACACTTGGCCCTTGAACACCATGGGTTTGACCTGTATGGATACACTGATATGCAGATTTTTTCAATAAATATATGGGAAAATTTTTGGAGACATGACAATATGAAAAAACATTTTCCTTTCCCTACCTTACTTTATTGTAAGAATACAATATATAATACATATAATATATAAAATATGTGTTAATAAACTGTGTCATTGGTAAAGCTCTGGTCAATGGTAGGCTCTTAGTAGTTAAGTTTTGATGGAGTCAAAAGTGATACATGGGGTTTTGACTGCATAGGGGTTTGGCGTCCCTAACCCCCCCAGTGTTCAAGGATCGTACATTGCTTAGTCCCTTTTCATCCTCCTTCTCTCATTCTTATTTTCCAGTGATGGTTTTTCCACAGGTTACACCATGTGAGATGCCACAACAGATTGAATGGAGAAGCAAATATGAGAATCCTGGTGTCTTCTAGAAAGCCAGACATTAAAGAGATTCCCAAAGTCATAAAATCATGCCACTTTTTGCAGTTATTTTTTCTTTTGAAGAATAGTTATTTCCATAAAATTTATTGATGCTAACATGTAACTTTTTTTAAAACAAATTAATAAATACCTTTTTTAGAATGTCTCAGTTTTAAATTCTAATACTATAAATATCAACTGCTAGAAACACCATAACCAAGAGCTTCCTGGGATCTTCAATATACTTTTAAAAGCATAAATGCATATGTGGCATATGTTTATGAATTAAAATTGTTTAATCAATACCAATTTATCTTGCTTTGCTTTAAATTTCACACACCACAAAAGATGTTTTCCTGGATTCTATTTTCAAGCTATAATATCTACCCTATCCTTCTAATGGCTTCCAGGAATCTGAAGTCTCCCAACCTTCCAGGTAGGGCTCAACCAGTGGCAACCCAAAGGCCTGGCCTTCTAGTAATTGTACTTGTATTTCTCAGATTTAAAGATGATACTAACTTTTGAAGGTTGTAACCTTATTACTTGAGCATTTATTCCTCTCACCTCACAGGTTCTTTCCTGGAACTTAACTCCTTGGCCATCTGAAGAACATGCCATTTTAGTCACCAAGTCACAGAGTCACTGATGTTTCTTGTTAATCTATGTCCCACAGTCAAGAACTATGAAGAGTTGGAGGTTTGACCCTCTTTGCCAGCTAACAATTTAGCATGACACAATTTCATGGATGTTGACAGAAGACATGAGAGTCCTGGGTCAGAAACAAAGGACTGTATTAGTATAATAGCAGTAGCCAGAGTGCCAGCATTGGGCCACTTCTCCAAGCCCCAACTCCCACAGGGATGAAAAGAGGGCCAGGGGATACTTGCATGAACACTGAGTTGAGTTACAGGAGAGGAACGTCAAGGTTAGGGAACCCAAAAATTTATAAGGAGCAGTAATGTGCCTGACCTTTGCTCTAGAAGAAGACTATTTTTATTACACCGGACAGTAAATAAACCTGTCTTTTGTTCCAGGAGACATCAATCTTCTGAG
Organism: Smutsia gigantea; assembly: GCA_032199065.1. Lineage (NCBI taxonomy): Eukaryota > Metazoa > Chordata > Mammalia > Pholidota > Manidae > Smutsia > Smutsia gigantea. The sequence continues at coordinate 93,305 of JAVSCE010001784.1, read as the reverse complement.
CCTGTTTACGACACAACCATCCTTGAGTAAATAGTACCCATCAAAAGTAGTCAGTGCCTCTCTAAATAAGATACAGAGAAGCACAGAGATTGATGAGAACTGTCTCCCAACAACCACTGCTTCTGTTTATACACAGTATTCAGTTCTGGATTCAAATTCACACCATTTTCATTTCATTGATGCCTGATAGTTTAGAGAATATTTGGCATGTAATCCTGGCCAATGTTTTCCTATCTTACAAACAGGCCATAAATCCTTCTCCATCTATTCAGATGTGATTATCCTTAGGAAGTGTTTTCGGGGGGTTTTCCCCTTCAACGCAATCTAAAGCATTGGGCACTCTCTCCATGTAAATTCAAAAGGAAATTTACAAAGATATCAAAGTAAGAACTAAACGTCAGGGGAGGGGAGGTTTTCAAAATAAACACCAAATGAAAAACTTATTCTAGAGGGTCCCTGGAAGGATATGGATAAAATCATTCCCTGTTCTTGTCAGAGGGAGGTTCTTACTTTTGTATAAATAAATTTTCTCCTAAAGCAAATAAATACAATGTTCAATCCAATATTCACCATTTAAAATCTACTTAAATTCCTGAAAGCATACCCAAGGCACTATTGGTAACAGTTCTTTTGGAAAGAACAACTTTGGTCAGAGGAAAGAAGAACACTTTCACTTTACTGCATTCCATTCGGTTTGACTTTTATGGTGATGGTAATTTAACATTTTTATTTGGAGTTTGCTTTATTGCCTGCTTTGTATAGACTACCTGGCCAAGGAGTCCCCACACTGAAGCTGTCTCTTCTCTGCACCTTCACCCAACAACCGACTGGGCCGCAGGAAGCAAAGCAGCCCAGCAGGGGGTATCAAGCACATCCAGTGGGAAGAACCCAGCCAGACAAATGCTCTGGAGCAAGCCTGCCACAAACTACACGGAGAAATGTTTCAAACCAGGCTGTCCTGGATACTCTTATTAAAAACAGTCTTGAAAATGCAGGCAGAGCTTGCCCATCCCAGGGGTTTAGAAGATAAAAATACTGGACAAAGTCTTTGTATTTGATACAGATACACTATGAATTTCAAATTGCCTCTTAAAGCGAAGACAACTGGTACTCTGAAAAATCCTGAAATTTGAAGGGGACACTTCCCATGGAAGTCTGGGCTTGTGCATTGTTATTATCTTCTATAAATTATTAGCACACAGTGGAAAGAACCTGAGATGGGGAGTCAGTGACAGTGAAATTTGCAGTCCAAATTCACCATTATCGGCTGTGTGACCATGAGCAATTTACCTCTCTGAGTTTCAATTAGTCATCTGAGAAATGAGGATAAAAACACCTCCCTCCATGTGATGACTGTAGGTAAAGACCTTGGCACAAAGCCTGGCTTGTAGTGAGTGTTTGGTAAAGTGTCATGGTATTGACAGGGGGGGGTGACGACTGTTCTCCACAGTGTCAGTTACACTGTGGATCATCAACTCATGTTTGCTGAGGATGACTTGTGGCCCAAGTCAGAGCTCAGTGCCCACTTAGAATGGGATGAAGAGCTGGTTGTTAAGAGTGTGGATTCTGCAGTCATGCTGCCGGGGTTCAAATCCTGACTCCACCACTTCCTGGTCGATCATGGACACGTTCATAAGTTCTCTCTGCTTTAGTTTCTCCATATGTGAAGCAGAGACGAAAACCAACCTCACAGAGTAAAATGTTACACAGCTTGCGGCTTAGACAGCACTAAATCATAATACAAATAACACTATTAACTTGTATTATTAGAGGGCAAGTCCAGGAGTCAAGCAGAATCATTCCCTAACCTGAAATGAAAAGTAATCAGGAAATGCAATTTTCACTTTTAGAAACAGAAGGGCCTCAGTGATAGGAGTATTTAGAAGAACTTTCTGAGAAGCAGCAGCTGCCAGAAAGGAAGGGCTGAACTCCAGTTTCCTGTGTTCTTTCAGTTTTGTGTGAAAGTAAACTGGTAGCCTGGATAGCAAGCTTTGAAACTTCTTGCCTATGAGCTTCACATTTACACAGCAGGTACTTATCAACCAAATCTGCCGATTTGCTTCTCAAACTACAGCAGTAGAGGAGTTTGAACCCTTACCTGGTAATGGGAGGAAGCCCCTTGGGAAACACCACTTAATTTAAATAGATTCTTTCACAATAATAACACAACAGACCTTTGTCATTCAGGAGTAATTATGAGACCCACAGATCACCACACGGATGACAACAGAAGCCACACGTGAGCAGGTAACAGCTTTTCTATTCCTAACATTTCTTCGAGGGGCATGTTTTCTGTGCAGAAACTCAAACCACTTGTTAACAGTAATTTCAACTTTAAGTAACTTTTCTCATGTTTAATGGCCATTTTTCACAAAGAAAGACATCCTTGTTCAATTCGGAGACTTACTGAATGCACTGAATACTGCCTGCAGCCATGCTGCCCGGGTTCGACCCCGGCTCAGACCCAGGGAGGGGCCTGTGGACTCAATACCCAGAGGCTTGATCTTTAGGGCCTCACATTCCACCATGAAATAACAGCTGGAGCAAGACTTCCCCACTTCCACAGCCTCCACACCCTTTCGTCAGCCCACAAACATAGACCTTCATTCAACGACCTGCATGAACACCGGCATGGCAGCAGGCCCGGTTAGGCCCCAGCGCCACAAGGATGCACAGGCACGGCCCTGACCCAGGCGAGCCCAGGCCCCTAAGTCATCATCGACTTTTTTTCCCCTCATAGTTCACCAGTGATGCAGACAGGAGAGTTTCTCATGCTCCTGAGTCATGCGCTCTCAGATTTATTTGCCTCATTAGCTGTTGTCCTGCAAGATCTGTCACCACCGGCCAGAATGAATTCCACAATGTCACATGGTTTGGGATAAGAAATAGGCTTTATTGGGCAAAGAGAAAATTAAATAGGACAAGCGTCAGCCAGAGAGAAGGCATGAGACTTTACTTTGAGAAACAGGTACAAAAAATAGAACAAACATAAGCAGCTTTCATAAAGAAAATCAGAAAGCTAAAGGGTTTGGAGGATGGGGTTTCCAAGAGCCTGTTAAATTATTAAATCCAGTAATATACTTCATATCAACTCTACTTCCCATAAGTGCTCCAAATCAGTGATTTTTACCAGTGCAACCAAGGATAAAGAATTCATTCCACTTCCACCCCTAGGTCTCCATGGGATTCACATCACGCCCTGCTGATCAGACGTGCCTCTACTCACGCATTTGAGTTCTAAGCTTCCTGTGTGACTCAGAGCAGTGGGGTTTTCTCCTAAGCCCATTCTCTTTGCCAAAAATAAACCTGTTTTATTGTTACTCTGTACGGGCCTCACTTTCCTGGGATTAATCATTATGCTTCTGCTCTCTCCCCATGCCCCCATGCAAGGCCACAGTTTTGTATTCTGCTCTATTTCGTTTTTTCTTATGCCCATCACAACTGACTACACCATTTCACAACCCACTCTTCGAAAAAAAAACACGTCTATTGTAAAAGCTCCATGAGAGCAAGGATTATGTCCATCCCGGTGTCTGTAACACACCCAGCATTGGGGGATCTACATGTGCTGAATAAATGGATGAATAATCAAATGAGTAAAAAACCACACAAGGTCCTCTTAAACTTTAAAGCCAAAGAGATGGCAGATTTTACCGCTGGGTAGAGCAGAGGATTTCAGGGCTAGTTCTTCATCTTCATCTGTCACATTAAAATTGAAGAAATAAGAGTCAATTTTAGTTTCCCAGTCTCCAAACTCTTCCATGCATTCACTTCCTTCAAAGAGTTTTTGTTGACAGATTAGGGTATTCAAGGTTAGAAATCATAACTTTAACCCATCTCAAAACAGAAGTCTGCCAATCAAACTTTTTGGGGTACCATATGGAACACAAAATAAATTAAGACTCCCCAGTTAAACAGTATCTCCCTGAATTATCATCTGCTCTGGTTGGGTAAGGTGTGGTCAGACCGTAAAGCAGAGCAGTGTGCCCCACGCCCTACCCAGAGCATCTGATTCTACCGTGGTTGGGTGGCTTCTTATATTCCTAGCCCTTCCAAGGTTGTGTTGGCCCTAGAGAGACAGATTTTGGAAAATTGCTACAAATTTTGAAAACTCACTAGCTGGCGTCACATATTTGTCAAGTCATTTGAGGAACTGGTTCTTCCGTGTTCTTAACTCATCTCTAGCTAATAAAATGCTGTTACTTTTCAGTGCAGTATTTTCCTTGGCGGCTGCTAAGCTGTTATGACTATATTTTTGAAGGTAACTCTATAATCAGCAACATTTAATGCTAAAGTGGATGCACAAGAATCCTGTGAGAGTCCAGTGTGTGAAACAGGATCTCCATGCATGTGACCTGGCCAAGAAGCAGTTCTCTCTAAACCATGGTTATTACGTTTCTACACAGTCTATTTTCATAAGCAGACTTCAAAGACTAAGGGCAGAAGGGTGTATACAACCAAGAGACTGAGCAAAAATTAGTTCAGAGTGACACAATTCAGTGTTCGTATTTTGACATTTCTTCTGCATGAAAACAAAAGAAGGTCAAGGTTTCAATTGGGCCACAGTATGATATTCAGGTTATTGTTCTGCTGTGTTTTCTCCTCTCCCCCGATAGAACTTGCCTGAATGGCGAATTTCAAGCGCATGAGGCAAGTCTCAAGACATGAGTCTCTAGTAGCCAACTAGGCTTGGCATCTTTCATTTGGGTGCTAAGACTTCTATTCAACAAATAAGTGCCCAGGCAGAACTGTCTATGACTCATCAAATCTTGCATGAGCCTAAACACTGTCCAGCTACAAATAGTAATAGCCAACATTTACTGAGCATCTACTGCATGCCTGCTAATGTGTCGAGCCCTGTGTGTGCATGTTTCATCAGAAGGTACTATTAATGTCACACCCATTTTATGGTAAGTGAAAAGAAGCTTACTTATGTTTCATTCCCAAGGTCACACAGCTAGGTAGTAGTAGATCTGGGTTCAAATCCAGGTCTAATTAACCCTATGTTATGCCACCCCCCAAGACCAATAAACTGCCAAGAAAGAAGTTTTAAGCCCTTCATGGCATCTTCCTGTGCCACAAGGTAGTTCAGAGGGACTAGTGGCAAGGCTGATCTAGGAGCTCCTCTGCAGCCCATCTGCTGTGTGGCCTCCAAAGGGCGCAGTCAAGGGGTCCATTATAAAGACTATATGTCACCTTAGATAACTTGTTTCCTTGGAGTTGGGATATGGAATATTCACTGCTGGACATGAGCGCCATACACAGGCACATGAGTCATGTGAAGGCAACATGATATCAGATGTGAGAAACTGGACTTAGGTAATAGAGAGCCTAATGTCAACATATACGTCCCTATATGTCTCTCTCTATATGTATGTTTATATATATATATGACTATATGCCTATATATAATAAATATTATATACATGAAATAGCACTTTATATATAATACATGTAATGTTATGTTGTAATTATTATATAATTATACATGTATTTATATATGTAAGATATGTTGGATATGTAATACAGCGCTTAACACTTTTCAAAATACCTCCTCTTCTCATTTGGTTCTCACAGCATAGCTGTGAGGTAGGAAGACAGGCATTATTGTCCCTGTATAACATACAAGGTGAGGCTCTGTGCCAGGTTGGCTTCACTGGTATGCAGCCAGTGTCACCATGGCTCCACACGCCGATGTCCCAGAACTTGGGGGTTAATTATTAATTAAAGCGTACCGATTTGATCTTTGAATCTGTGCTTCGCAGGAGAAGCCTTACAGGACAGCAGAACCCTGTTTGTGCTGTGAACGGTTGGAGTCTAGGCTCACCCACAGCCCTGGCCCCTGCAGCCTCCTTGCTTCCCTCACTGCGGCACCCAGACCCTGCTGCCCTCCACCGCTGGTGGGGGGGGTGGGCAGGGGTAGGGCCAGTGCAGGATGCATGTAACTCATGCACCGAGTCACACCGGTAGGAGGGGTAGTGTCTGTGAGGGTCTGTACTCCACGTGCCCTTGGGGTGGGACATTAAAGAGAAAATAAGAAACCCTATGACACGTTAAGAGAGAGACTGCAAAGAAAGGAAGCAGCTTTTTTTCTGCCTGTAGAACAAGAGGCCCCACATTTTCACTGTGCACCGGTCCCTGCAAACTATGTACCCAGCCCTGGCTCTGCGAGTTGCTTAAGGTTCTAAAAGCAGTGCAGAGCCCAGCTGGGCCTTTGGACTACTGGCCTACATTGCTTCCCATTGCATCAGGCAGGCTAGGAAAGAGACACTGTCCTACAAAAGAATTTAGTCAGATTTCCTTAAACAATAGTCTCCCTTGAGACATTGAAAACCAGATTCCGTTAATAAAAATATTTTTATGCACATTTAGGATGAATGTTCCCTAGGGCAGACTTTTTGTCCCAAATGCCTACAACAGTGCCTGGCACACCGTTGGTGCTCAAAAAGTATTTATTGAATAAGCAAATCAATTACTACTCAGAAATCTATCTGTTGAGAGGAGTTCTCCAGAAGGCAGAGCCTATGTCTTTCTTCCTATTCCTCCCCAAGGAAAGCACAAAGCTGAGCTCTGTGGAGGAAGCAGGTTCATTCTTGCTAGTGGATCATTTGGTTATCTGATCAAACAATCAAACAGGTAAAAGCCAACACACCATCTTTTTATCCAATGAAGTCCCACTCGCTCTGTCTTTACATCCATGCCTGCACACCTGATGGTCACCAAGGGCCCCTGAAAATGCCGGATAACGTCCTGAGCATTGTGCAAATGCTCACTGATGACTGACTGCGAGGTAAGTGGCCTGGTGAACTAGACTCAGGAAGGAACATGCAGACCTGGCCCCTCCCTCAGCCTCTGTCTGATCAGGTGCCTCTTTGCCGGGGTGGAGCGCTGGGGGGCCGGCTCACACCCAGCCATGCGAGGCTTCAGAAGGCAACCCTGGGCACACAGGCAGGAAGTTGCAGTGGTGAGCCGTGGTAGCTCCAGTGTGCAGCATGTCATAGATTTCACAGAATGTGGACACAGCTCTCGTAAAGTGCTGACCACAGAGCCACAGAGGCTTGTGATCTTCTCCCGGGTTACCTGAAAACCTCATGCCAAGGAGTTAGTGACGCAGAAAGAGTTTGAGCAAGGATATCCAGTGGGTAAGGCTCCTGTTCAAGTCCTCGTTGAGACTGTTACTCTACGGCAATACATTCAGTTACATATAACTGTCAGAATAAAGCCTCATTTACGCCACACCCAACTTCATGCAGAAATATATTTCTCTACCACTGGGGAATGAGGTTGTCTAACCTGGAAAAGAGATGTTGAAGCTATGTTAATGTCATCCAGGTATCTAAAAACTTAATTGGTTTTAAAATTAAGTGAGAAAAGTGGTGATCAACTGTCCTCCATATTCACAAGGAGCAAAACAGAAGGAAATACACTAACATTTTTAGAAAGAACTGAAGAGACTGAGCAGGAGATTTTTTAATGTAAGGATGATTAATGTAGGAAACAGGCTTTTGAGAATAATTATAAAGAAAGCCTCCCTTGGTAAAGAATCAAGACAAGGTACTCATATGTTCATTCAACAAATGTAATAAACCCCTAACAAGTGCATAGCAGTAAGCTAGGTGCCAGGGCAGGCACAAAAAGAAATGCAAAACAGAGGTAATAGGAGAGATGGAATTCCCGTGTGACACAGTGAAAAGCCACAACCACCCATTCATTCAACAGAGATGTAAGGGATTGCCACGCAAAAGACACATATGCCAGACTCCAGAGCAGCTAATAAAATTCAGTAAGAGTTCTGCTTCTAGGAATAAGCTGGACTAGAAATCCCAAAACTGTATTGCCAGAAAACCTAAAAACTTTAGATGAAGAACAAAATTCAGGGTTTTAAATGAATGGATAAACTTAAAAGACCCTAAGGAAACTCCCCCAAGAACAGAGCAGAAGCACAAATTCAGGAGGCAAGCCAGCAATGATTCTGCGGTTGATCCAGAAATATCTACCATCTATCTATCTCACCTCTGTTTAAACAGCCTTATTTAGGGACATGCAAGACAACCTTTATATACCATTCAGAAGGGAGTCAAATCAATGAACATCCTCCATATCCTACACACACACACACACACACACAAGTGCGCACGCACATGTGCACGCACACACACACAAAGCCCACACCCAGGAAACGGCTGATTCCTCAGAAAAGGTTAAGTCACATATACATAGCATAAAGAATAGGTCTATTTCCGCTTTGGCTCTGGGATAAGGTTTTAAAATCCTCCCTGAGTATTCTTAGCCATTAACCAGCCCTCATGTCAGAGAAGTTTGTAGCCTAGAAAGCCATAAGAGGCAATTTTTGGTTTAAAGTGCATGTAGTTTGACAATGTCTTCAGGGCCAGGAAGAAGCCAACACAAATCCTTTCTGAAAACAGGTACACTCAAGCAGCTAGGCCTTACATGGTCCCCAGGGAGAATGACCAGTTAGCACGGGCTCACATTCAAAAACTATAAAACACATGGAAACAAGACACCATAAGCAAGAATGTACAGAAAGAAGAAACAATAGGAACCTCTCCAAAAGAACCTCAAAATTGCAATTAACTAAACATATCATTACTATAACCACAAAGTGAAGAGCAAACACTGGGTTAGACACAATTAAAGAGCGACTTAATAAAAGATAGTTCTAAATGAATCACCCTAGAGAGACAAAAGATTGTAAAAGGGAGAACATTAAAGACAGGCTAAGTGACATAGAGGAGTGAGAAAACCCAGCTCAAATTGCATCAGGGTGTAGAAAGCAAAACTAGAGAAAGTGGGGGTGAAGCAATATTGGAAAAGATGAGTGAGAATTTCCAGCCTTGATATAACTTATTCAATAAGCCCAACAAATGCCAAGCAGAATTTTTTAAGCACATACCTATGGGAAACTTCAAAATAACAAGAACTAAAGATCATAAAAGAAGCCAGAGAGAAAAGACAGGTTATCTAGGAAGGAATGAAAATAAAATGAATACCATATCTCAATAGCAGAAGTGGAAGTAAGAAAACTACAGATTAATATCGTCAAGGTTAGTGCTACGAGCAAGTGCCTATCAACCTGGAATTGCCTGCTCAATGAAACTACCTTCCAAGAAAAAGAGTGAAATGGAGACATTTCCAGGGAAAAATAAACTGAGAATGATGACCATGAACGGAGCCTCAAAAACAAACTTAAAAAATACACTTTAAGGAAAAGGATATAATAGTTTAACAAATGGAAAATTTATCTATATTTTCATTATCTCTGGATGGTGACTATTTTCTGTCTTGCTCTATGTCCTTTGAATCTTTTCTACCCTACTTTTCAAAAATGAAACACACATATACATATAATGACTTTAAATCTGCTTTTCCCTCCTTTGTTGTGAACATCTTTTCATGTCAGTACATGTTCTTTATTATTAAAGTTAGAGTAATAAAAATAAAGAAAAAGGATATAATCAGAGAGAAGGTGTGAGATATAAGAAAGTATGGTGAGTAAATGAAGTGTAGGGAATCATGGGAAACCTAGACCAACATAGGCTATGCGAACCAACACGACACTCAGTAAGTGAGGTTAAAAATGAGCAGTGTCAGCATGTGGACATGGAGTTAAGAGATTGGTGTTGAAGCATCTCAGGTTCTTTGATTTGGAAGGAGAATAAAGTTTATTTATTAGCTTTGGGTTTTATAAAATATTTGTGTTAAATCATCAGGGACAACCAATGAACAGATAACTTACCAATGGAGGGAAAAATGGATGAACAAAAATACCCAACTCCACCTGGTTAGGCCTCAGAAACATCATTTTGTGTCAAACCAAGTTCACACAGTAAAAGTTGATTTATATAAAGTTTTTAAAAAATGATAATATACTTATTCATTAGGGATACATAAAAAGTTGGCAAAATGATGAAGGAAGGTAAAGAACTGATTAACAAAATCAGGATGATAATTAGTTCTGAGAAAGGAATGCAAAAAGATATTTGGTGTTGTTTATTTCTTAACTTGTGGTAAGACATGTATGCTCTTTCATCAATTTTACTATATTAGTAGTAGCATTATTTGAAATGTAGACAGGCATTACCAAATTGTTCTAAGTTTGAAGTGTCTTTATACTTAAATTAGCTTGCGCTTGCTGAGAAATGCACCACACCAAACTCAGAGGTTTTAAGAAAAATCTTTTATAGTCACTCATGCATCAGCAGATCCTCGGGGGCTCAGCTAATCTAAGCTCAGTTTGACAAGGGGCAAAGAAATATGCTCTGCTTCTTGGGAGGAACTTAAATCAGATGGCAAAAGTCACATAAGAGAGAAGTGAAAATGTGGGGTCTATAATGCCCCATATCACAGCTCTTAAGAAATTAGTTTGTCCTTTTTTCTTAATTAAGGTATCATTGATATACAATCTTACAAAGGTTTTACATGAGCAACATTGTGGTGACAGCATTCACCCATATTATTAAGTCCCCCCCCAACACACACACCTTTGCAGTCACTGTCTATCAGCGTAGCACGATGTTATAGAGCCATTACTTGTCTTCTCTGTGCTCTATTATTTCTTCCTTTTTTAGCATGGCAAAATACACATAAAATAAAATATACCACCTCAGCCATTTGTAAGCACACAGGTCAAGGTCATTAAGCACCTTCATACTGTTGTGCAGCCCTCAGAACCATCCATCTCCAGGACTCCTTTCATCTTGAAAAACCAAAGCTCTCTAACCATTGAACATGAACCCCTTATTCCTCCATCCCTCCAGCCCCTGTAGATTACCATTTACTTTCTGTCTTAATGAATGTGATTACTCTATGTAACTCATATAAATGGAAAAATACAGTATTTTTGTGTGTGTCTGTCTCTTTCTGCAAAGCTCTGCTACTCCACCCAATCAGTTCCTGAGCCCAGATTTCAGCTTGGTCTGTCCTCTGACTTTAGGAGAAATCAGGATTACTTTAGTGCCCCCAAGGAAACCCTCTGTCTTCCACACTTTGCCTTGCATTGATGGCTGATACCCCTGAGTCTATGTTCTTTCTTCAAAGAATCACCCAAGCCTCCAAGTTCCACAGCTCTTTGATTACTATGATATACCTTTCAAACACATGAGGTGTTATATAAGCCAGTGCATCTGTTTGCAGCCCAGGGTAATATAGGTAAAAATCTACAGTCACAGCAGTACTGTGCACCAGGGAGGAAAAATACTACCCATTCCACTGGCGACACTGCAGATGATGGTGGAGGAGATGCACTGGTCGTCAAAAATGTTGGTAGTAATACATCATGGGAAGAAGAAGCAAACAGACACCACATCATACCATACACAAAATCAGCTACAGGTAGATTATAAACCTAAATGTCAGAAGTAAAACAATAAGCTTTTAAAAAGTATTCTGATGATCTTAGAATACAAAGGGTTTCTTAAACTAGATACATATACACATATATGTGCACACATGCACAATTGGAGCCCAGAGAATCTCTTACACATGTGCACAAGAGACCTGAAAAGAATGTTCATAGCAGACTTGTTAGAAAAGCAAAATGGCTTGTCTCTTGATGGAAACTAGATAAATAAATCACAGTATTTTCTTATAACGGAATACCATACATTACCAGACCAACAATGTAAATGCATGGGCTGTAGCTAACCACATCCATCTGAATGAATCCTCAAAATTTTAAAAGCAGATTGCTGAAGATTTTGGACAGTATAACATTGTTTTTGTAAAGTTCAAAATCAAGCAAAATAAATAATGTTTAGGAATTCATACAAACATCTTTAAAAACTCTAAGGAAAGCAAAGAAATGTAAAACTGAGGATGGCAGTCAGCTCTGGATGCCAGATTAGAGAGGAGGTCGCAGGATGTTTAATAATACCAACTTCATTAATAAAATGTGTGTCAGATGCTTTTCTACAGATCTAACAGTTCATAATTTTTAAATAAAAAAATAAAACTTGGTAGGCACAATCCTTTGACTCAAGCTGCTTACAATCTAGTGAGGGGAGTTGAACCTACAAAAACAAATTGACGCAGACATGTAAGAAAATTACATCAGGGAAAAAGTAACAAATGATAACTGGGAAAATCAGGCAAGGCTTTTGACCCTGGAGATGAGCCTCGAGGAGATTTTTAAGGAGGATAGAGAGAAGGAAAAACGGTACCACCAGCATAGGGGATCTTAGGAGAACCTGCAGAGGATGCTGGGAAAATGAGGGAGAGGGCACCTGATTCCATCTCCCTTAGAAAACCCCCTTCCGCACCCAGGTCTTCTTGTTTCCTCCAGTGCAATAGAAGAACACAGTTTTTGAGTGGAGGAAGGTGGCTTGAATTGCAGCACTACCGGTCACCAGCTCTTTGGACTGCACCTCATTCTCCTGTACCAAAAGGAGATGCCATAGTTGCCATGGAGTTATTTCAAGGGATGAAAAATGTGGGCAAATGTTAGCTCGCTTATTCTCAGGACATGTTTCTGTCAATGGCTTGAGTTTTATCTTTAAATTCTACGTAGAGCAGATATTGCTTCCTTGGGCTCAGAGAGAAGACAGCCTCAAAGCCAGCCCAGCCACAGCATTATGACTTGAGGGAAGTTGTTTAACCTCTGTGAGCCTCAGTTTCATCTCTTGGAAAGAGAGAGGAAGACTGGGTCAAGCATAAGTAAATAGATTTCATCTCACTTGCCTTTTCAAGCAGAGGCTGCCTGGCAACGGAGCAAAGAAGATTTTGGATTCTGCTCTTAGCCCCCTTGGGAAAGAAGGTCCCGACCAGTTTGACAGTGGGCCATGAGAAACAGGGAGGCACTCTTTGTCCTCTTCTAAACACCTATGAAGTCAGAGGCAGATTGAAACAGCTGGCCAACTGTCCAGACAGTCTAAATAATCAACGTTATGATGAACTCCCTGCTCATCTTTTAATGGAATTTCTTTAATCTAAGTAAACAAGTCAGTTTGTGGTTTAGGCTGATTTCATCCATAAAATGAACGTCAAAAAAGGGCTGAGTGTACTTTTAGGAAATGTCCTCTTTTGAGTTCTATCTAGGGTGACATCATGCAGAACCTTCCAGATGGAGAGGAATCTTTTCTGGAGGAAAGTTTTGACCTTTAAAGAAGGGTGCTAAATAGCCTGTCCTCATTTCAACCAGGCCTTTGGGTTGCAAATTTGATAATCAATGCCCATTACAGTTAGATGTGAAACTTTGATTCAATATATGAGTCACTGTAGGCCAGCATGGGATGGGGAATACCCTGTCCACTAGAGAAAAACCTCACTGTGGCGTGAGGGGTGGCTGAGTCATACAAGAGCATCTCCATGCTATTTCCCCCACGTATCTCAGGTAAACTAAGGGGCTTTTTCCTATGTCTAAAAAAAAAAAAATTTAATGCTCCAAGATACCAGATGGGATTTCAGAAGCTAATTTCCAAATTTTTACATCTTAAATTCCTTTTGAAGGAATCTTTTGATTGTTTGCTTTAACTTTTTATTATGGGACTTCTCAAAATTATACAGAAATTGTGCAGAAGCAGAAGGAATGATAGAATGAAGTGCCATGTACTGACTGGCCACTCAGCTTCATTCCTTATGAATTCATGGACTACCTTGTTTCATCTCCAACCCTACCAACTTCCCCCATGCCACCACCTGGATTATTTTGAAGTAAATCCCACATGCCATATCATTTCATCAGTAAATTCAATAGGGTTTTTAACTGGTGTTTCACAAGTTAAACAAGCTATGGCCAAGCACGTTGGTGCTGTCAATCAATATCAATAAGCCATCCGTTGTTTCTTCCCTCATACAGACGGCAACTTGTCCTAGTCACCAGGGTAGTAAGTGACAGAGCCACGTGTAAACACAGGCAGCCTAGCTCAACTCAGAGGATAAGCTACTTAAACTTGGAGCCCTGGTCAAATTGCAAGTGATGCTCTAATAAGAAACATTGAATGTGGAAGGTAGTTGTTTGCTTGCATAATAGGCTCAACCAATATTCTTCCAAGTACCTGCTGTGTTCAGAATGCCTGCTTATACATAAATACAGTTTTGCAATGTACAAGCCCTTTAAACTTCCCAATAGCCCTTAAGAGTTGCTGCTGTGTCTACTCTGTGAAGGAATAAACTAACATTCTGAACAGCCCACTGAATCTATTAGACATTTGCTGGTTAAGGTGTTTCAAAGTGCAACCTCAAGGACAACTCTCCTTCCAATACAGGCTAGGTGTGGCTTTTAGCAAAGTGCCTGGAAAAGTCAAAAGCACTGCACAAATGTAAATTATGTGTCTTTATCTCTATCAAAAGCAAACAAACCAACAGGAGCTGTGTTTTCCTGAAGGAAAATAGAGTAACCAGTCGTGAGCTCGCTACCAATTACTTGTAGCTAAAAGGCTCATCTTGTTGATGGTTGTACCAGCAACTCAGGCTGTGGTAATAAACTTGAGTCTGAGAAGATGAAATGTGCTCTAGAGAAAGCAGAGGCTCCTATCGGAAATACCCGGTTACTAAAAGCCACAGTTCCAGCTTAGCCGTCTCCGCTCCGTGCTGCCTGGCCCAGCCAGCCCCAAGGAGGAAGGCCACACAGAGGAAGCTTGTCTGAGGAGAAGCATCAATAGGGAAGAAAAAAATGCAATAGTAAAAGGACTTTCAAGAGACCCACAGAAAAAAATAGGGGCACTGAAGTTTATATTTCCTATAGTTTCAGGGAAAAATCCACTCTTCTTGGTCTGTGAATGTCAACCACCTTTCTGCTTGTGCTCAGAGAATGAGAGAAAGCTGTAATATTCCTGCGAGCTTCACTCCTGCAAACTCTTGCAAAGCCTCCCATCCAAGTTTTACATGTTGAGGCCTCTCTATCAAAATATTTAAGTCACTCTTTTAATAAAACACTATTTCTGCACACTGAGAAACAATGCATGTATTAATTTTTCCAGTTGACTAAAGGAATAAAGTGTACTTTACTTATGCTAATTAAGATGTGCTTCCTTGAATTACTTTGCATGAAGTACTTAAAATAGATTTCTAGACAATCAAACATTTACCATGAGCACATTTTAAATCAATTTAAGATTTAGTGTGTTCTAGGCAATGATTTCCTATATTGTAGATTTAACCAAAAAGAGTCCTTTAAAAAGTCATGGTTATTTTTTCAAGTAAAAGCTAAATATTCAGCCAGCCTTCTCAGAAATCTTTGCTAAGTCATGATTTTTAATGTATTTTTTTGAGTTAGCTTTTCCCCAGATATAAGCCAGAAAATCTAGTCCTGGGAGATATTTTTTAAGCTACAGGACAATTACCAGTTCCAATGAGGCAGATAAAACAGTTTCTCCTCTGTGAAGGGTCTAAGTTAAGATGTGTTGTCTTCCATTCTAGCGGCCCAGGAAGAACAGTGCGGTAGGTGGGGGACCCAAAGCAGGAAGGGGCTGCTGGCAACTCTACAGATGATAATGAACCTTGTTTACAAGTGGCATGAGCTTGTTTGTTTCACTGGTCCTTGATTCTACTCTTTCGAGGGTCATCCCTTGCTGAGTTCCTTAAAATGAAATGTCAGAGCTATCCCAAACTCACTCCTCCACTTCCAAAAAAAAAAATTAATAACCTAAATTTCAGTTTTGCTGTTCCAGAAGACCTAACTGGACATTTTTCTCACCCAAGCTTAGTAAGCCCTCACCCTCACTCCTGTGCTCTGGCTCTCAAGAGCTGCAGACCTCTTCTCTGGTGGGTACTTTAAGGACCAATAAACATTTCATGAGGATTTGGATTTTAGATCCTATCCTGAAGTTTAGACAACACTGACCACAAATTTATTTTTAAAATACACTGTTAACTAACAGTCTAGATCTTGTTTGTTTTGAAGAGCAGAGCTCTAATGATTCAACAAAAACAAATACACCAGATGCACCTCTGCTGTGAAGGAACCAGAATAAAGTTTCCAGCCACATCATGGAGAGGTTAAATGACTTCCCAAGTCACAAAGCCATGAGTGAAGCAGCCAGGATCCAAACCCATGCTGTCCATCTCAGAGTCCATACTGCTAACTGCTCTTCTATGACAGTGAGGATTACCCACTGCTTCCTCTGTCTAAGTTCCATGCTGAGCGCTTGACGTGCATTATCTCGCAGAAAGCCCTCAGCAGCCCTATGAATTAGCACACTTATTGTCTCCCTTTTCCATGTCAGGCTCTGATGACCCAAGTCTTCTCAGAGAGCTAAGTCAACGTTTGACTCGTAACCAAAGTGGACACCACAGCACACTGGCTTTGTGTACTTCATGCATTTAAGCAACCTAACGCCATGCACACAGACTGTCATAGTGACAGGTGTCTGGTCTATGCTTAAAAACAAAAACAAGAACTAATAACATATGAGGAAGTAGGAATATGGAACTTGTAATTTTTCATAGCCATTAAAGAAGGATTCCAGGCTGAAGATTAAATGGTTATGAATAATTATTTGCTGAATCATCTGTCTGTTTAACAATGCTTAGCATAAGGAGTGCTCATGCAGTGGGAGAGCATAATAAATGCAGCATTTTCTACATACTCTAGTTCAGTGGTTCTCAGCCTTATACTGAATATCTCCTTTACTATCATGAAGTGAAACTGATAGAAAATAAAACCTACATGCATATCAATACATTAAATAAAATGTTTTAATTAAAAAATTTTAATGTGTAAGGATTTGATTTGGATTTAAGAGAAATTATAAAGAGATTTATGTTATTATTACAGAGGAGAGGTTAATTGTGCTATAAGAGTCCATTATGGCTGCCTTCCAGTTAAAGACAGTGGACTGAGCACACGCTCCTGAAGCACTAGTAAGTGACAAAAAGGATTTTAAAGGCATACACCATAAAGACCAAAAAACAGAAAAAAAAAAGACAGGGTGGTGGGAGCTGGGAAGAAGAAAGACATATAGTAACTGACTTAGTAGAACCAGGAAAATTGAACACTGACCCAGGATTGGGAAACGTCAAGAAAGAACCTGATAAAAAACTACAGACCTCCAAAATGCTGAAGAAATGTTATCACCTGATACTTCTGGAAGGACCAAAAATTTGGTTAAATGTCTGCTTAAATAGCAGTCAGACCTCCATATCTGCTCCTCACTCCTAAGACTACTTGACCCTACAAGACTGGAGGTTTATCCTCTGGAAAGAATAAAACAGAGGGTTTCTGGACCAGGGAAATCAAGCATAATCAAGAGTGATGTTTAGACACCAAGAAAAGAAGGGTAAAGTGAAGACATACTGAATGTTGAGACGCCAACCATCTTCCATCTTCCAGTCCCAGAAGGCTGACACCAGGTTAATATCATCAGGGCAGGAGACCAGAAAATCCAAAATCCACTCCCAAAGGAAAGATTTAAAGATATAAATATTAATACAAATATTGAGTTTTTCCCAATAAAACAGCCCATCCAGATCATTCTAAAATGCTTCCCACAGTTAATAACTACTCTCGTATGTCCAACATTGCTGATCAGCTTTGAGCACCTAACTGCTAAATATGAATGACAGCCAAGGATTGGTAAACAAGTGAAAAAGCCTTTTAATAGGAAAACAGAGGTCAAAGCAAGCTAACCAAGAATAAAAACATAAAAGTAAAGGAGAAGAAAATTAAAAAATATATCACTAATTTCTTCAAAACAAAATAAGGCAAGAGAGTCTATCCATGAGATAAGAACAAAGTGTTCAGAGGTTCTTTTGAGAAGAACCCATGTGATTTAATATTAAAATATAATAGGAAAAAATTTTTTAATCTCTGGAAGGCTTTACAGTTTTAAATTGGTGAACTATCCCAGAAATTAAAAAGGAAAAATAGGAGGAAAAAAACCACCAGAAAATTATAGTATCTAACTGAAGAGTCCAGAAAAAGCTAACAAGAAGATGAATGGGAGCATAACACTCAAGAAATTATGCATTTACATTTACAAAAGCTGAAAATGAGTTTCCAAATTAAGAGTCCCAGGATTCCAGAATAATGTGCTAAGACACATGACGGTGAAGTTTTAGAATACTGGAGTCAAGGATCAAGAATCGGCACGACTTTAAAGCTGTCAAGAGCAATACTAGGAAGTAGAAGCAAATAGAAAACATATCTGCAAATTTTTGAAAGGAAATTACTTCCCATCTAGACTCCTATACTCAACCAAATATCAATTAAGCATGAGAGTAGAATAAAGACATTTTCAGAGATGCGAGTTCTCAGAAACTTTGCCTCCCATGCACTCTTTCTCATTAAGCTATGAAGAAAGTACACTTCCAAAATGAAAACGTCAGTAGGTAAGGGAGAGCAGTGGAAACCATGATGGGTGGTGAAGGCACGCTCCAGGCCTCTGGCCTCATTCTGTGGCTCTGTGGAGTGGCAGGCGCAGATCTGAGCAGAAGACCTGGAGATCAACTAGTCTGTGATGGCACGGGGGAACCCCTCAGCTCTTCCTTCAGGAAAGAACCTACTGGAAGGAGAGCAGTGAGTGACAGCCTCCAGCTGCCATGCTGTACCATGCTCTCACCATGCTGCTCCCGGCCAACATCCAAGCATGGCAGCGGTACTGGGGCAGGTCACTTCTGCCCAAGGTGGGATCCTCTAGTGAGGCTCCCTGTGGCCATGCAGAGGTTTCCCCAGAACTGCTCCACATCTGAGGCTCTTGCTACCCCATCTCCCTTCCCTCTCCTCTTTCCTCCCAGGTGTCAGACCTGCATACTGGTCTGAAGGCTCTCTCTCCCTCCTCCTGTTCCTTTGCCCCTAACTCTATTCGCAGGCATGTCTCCTAATAAATCTCTTTCCCTTCAAATATCACCTTGGTGTCTGCTTCCTGGGTGACCCAAATCCAAAATACATTAGGTCAGAAAGCTCCTGGGAAAGATTCTTCCAGGAGAAAAAATTATTAGAATACTCAGTATGCTTGATTTTATTGAACAATATCAATACAGGTGGAGAAGAACTGAGGACAATCAGTGGTAAATATATAGACAATTAGCCCCCTGCCTGTCTCCAAAAAGGCAATGGTTAATTCTAGGGGGGAAAGGCCTAATTTACTGTACGACTCAGCTCTGAATAGCATAATAGCTAATGTACACACAGCACAGTCATCTCACTGAAATCGTAACTTATGCTGGAAGCATAGGGATGCAGGAAGTGGCCAAGAGTATGGTAGGGATTGGTTGTGAGAACCTTCATCTTATATATTGAGAAATCCATAGATAATGCCTACAATAGGAAAATAAAGGAATAACAAGCAGTATATTATTTAGTGAAATAAGGTAAATGTTACCAAAAGAATTAGCTAACACTGTTGAAAGTAATTGCTCCTAGGGAGCAGAAAATGGTGAGGGTAGTTCAGAACTGGGGACTTAGGGTTTAGAACCATAAAGAACAATTTAACTCTTAAACCATGCACAACCACTGCTTTCATTAAAAATGCATTGCAAACAAATGAATGCATTGCAAGGAAGCCAAATATGGAGGAATGGGAAAGATCTAAATAGATAGTGGAAGAGAAGGAAGAGGTCCTGAGTGGTGTGGAGCCAGGGAGCCCCACTGGCTGGAATGAAGAGCATGCGCCATGTCTGAAATAGAACTGATGAGAGGTCATCGCAGCTGGAGTGTGGTGGGCAAGGAGGGGAAAGGCACGGGACGAGCCTGCACAGACAGGTGGGGACATGGGGGACCTTGGCAGCCACATTATCTGGAGACCTTATCTTAGGGGCCAGGGGAAGACTTTGGTGGGTTTTCGGTGGGAGGATGTCTCAGATTAACATGGAAGATCACTGTCTAGGGTGCTGAGAATGCGTTGGAGAGAGAGAGACTGGAGAGCCACAGGGTAAGCGGTGGAGGGGGGAAGGAGGACGTTGTCCGGGTGATGGCCACTTGTCTTCCCTGAGGCCCTGGGGGATTGGCTGTGAATTACTGGTAAAGCACAGAAAGCATATATTGAGGAGCAGCAGATTTGGGAATAAAAGACATGAATATTTTCCATTTTAGTAAGGGTGGGTTAAAGTCATCTGAAAGTCATCTAGGTCAAGTTGTCAAGAGGTTAGAATTGCAGGTCATAGGCATAACACGGGTCTAGCCTAGACATGCAAATTTAAGAGTCGTGAACATACAGACTGGTGGTAACTAAGTAGATGGGAGTAGATGAGATGGTTTAGGACAAGAGCTTAGAATGAAACAACTCTGGGTGTAGCACCCTGGAACTCCACAACTGAAAGACCGAGTAACGGAAGAGCAGGGGACAGAGAAGGAGCAGCCAGAGGGCCAGGAAGGGAACCAGCAGAGTGAGTGCATGAAGATCCCCTGGGCGCCTTCTGACGCAGAGTTCAGCTATTCAATAGAAGCTTCTCATGACTGGAGTTTAGCCAGGTAGGGAGAAGAGCCTCATGACTGGACAAACATAAAACAAAAAGTGAGCCGAGGACTGCAGGCTGAACACCAGGGCTACTAAAATTAGAGGCAGAGGAAAGAAGATGCAGTCCCCATCAGTTGTAAGCCCGCAACCATGATGCTGGTCACAGAGGCTGGGGCACGGGAAGTCTCAAATGATGCACAAAAATCAAAGCGAACAAGAAGAAAAGAGCCATTATGACGAACTAGAAATTGGCTAAATTTCTGGGATTTCTGAGACCTGCCTTAATAAGTGTTCAATTGTTGTAACCATCGAGTTTATAAAAAACTGATGTGTAAAGACCAGGTTGTGTGATTTCTTCGGTTTTTGTCATTTGTTTGGGCAAACTGCTGCAAACGCTCAAGTTGCTTCACCTTAGCCAGCGGTCTGTGTCATTTCTGGATGGGGCCTCCTCTCGGGGGTGGCCTGGGGCACGTACTGTCAGAACCTCCCTGTCTGCCCTGGCTGCTTATCACACTCTGTGACTGAGGTCTTTCCAGCTGCTGAAACCACTTCCTAAGTACTGGAAATGAGATGTTTTTCTACTCAGATAAAATGCAAAATATAAACACAGCCTTCTTGCATGCCTGGCTGAGTAAAATAATGCCAAAGTGGAATGTCTCCTCTGAAAGTCTGAAAGTAATAACCCCTTGGTTGCAGCAGTCTTCTCAATTGTTATTGTTCTCTACACACTGTCTTGACAAAACAGCACTAGAAAACTTGATGGGAAGGCATTATAATATTTCACTTAAACAAAAAATAAATAAAAACAATATTGCTCAGTGTGCACGACCTTCTGGTTTTAGAAGGGGCCATATGGGTATGTTCTGCATATATTCTGCATATTGTCTTGAATGTTGTGGATGCCAAATAAATAGTAAATGCCTCAGGAGGAGAATGTTTAATGTGAAGAAATGCTGACCGGCAGGAGTCAAAATAGGGCATCAAAAAAGTTACACAACTGGTTTTGGCCGTGTAGGCTAGTTTGTATGGGTATCTGCTGCAATAAAAGGAAATGCTTACTTCTTTTATTCTTCCTGTTCCAAAACAGTGTATGCCAAACAATGCTTTAGAAAAACAAAAACTTAAAAGGAATATGTATGTTTCCCTTTCACCTACCTGTTTACTTCTTCATTTGCATCCACGTATTTTGATTACTTAAAAATGTAGGCTAAAGGGATGGGTGGATCACAAAGTTCAGCTTCCCAGGAAAATCTGTGTATTTTGGGCAGAGTTCTTGGTGGCAAACAATAAAAACTGACTCTAGCAAGTTTATGCAAAAAAAAAAAAAGCAACTAACTGGAAACATATTGAATGGCTCACATGATCAGAAAACAGGTAGCAGCCCAAGGAGGCCAGAAACTGGGCCTATCACAGAGCCATGCCAGCTAGAATCTGCCACCAGCCTTTGCTATCCGATACTGGTTACTTCCACCTTTGACTATCCTTCTGCCACTGGACTCCATCCCGCCACCATGAATATAATCTCTAATTTCCCTGAGTCTCCGCTTCACCCCCTTAAGATTCAGATTTAAGGCGAGAACATGCACTTGGTCCAGCCTTGCTAATGAGCTCATACTCTAGACTCCAGGGAGAGGAGAGACAGAATACATTTCCCACTCTGAGTTCTATTAAGGAGGACAGGACCCTGCCCCCATAAATATTCACACAATTCAGCCTTCTGCAATGCCAGAAAGGGAGTTCCTAGGCTGGGTAACAAAAAAATGACATTTGACCACCATAACATATTTCAAAACTTTTTGGCCTGCGACCCTTAATAAGAAATACATTTGACAACACATGCATATAAATGAATGAAAGTTTCACATGATACTTATTACTAATCAGAAACATCACCGTCCTGTGAGTGGTGCACAAAACCACTAAGGCTGCCATCCACATAGACTACAATGCAAATGACATCCCTGGAGTGTGCAGTGCACAACCTGCATAACTGTACCTAGCAGCCCTGCATACAATGTACTTGTCCTATTTTCTTCTATTTAATTTTTTGTAAAGTAAAGTTCATTGCAAACTATTAAATTGACTTCAAACCCTATGCTATGGACTGAATCATGACCCCACCACCACCAATATTCACGTATTGAAGGCTTAGCCCCTGATGTGACTGTATTTTAGACACAAGATGGGTTTTTTTGAAACAATTAAGATTAAAGGAGGGCATAAGGATGGGGTCCTAATCTGACAGGACTGGTGGCCTTATGGGAAAAGGAAGAGATCTCTTTCCCCACCACTCCTCAATCCATGCTCACATACCTAGGAAAAACTATGTTACCACACAGCTAGGAGGGGAGAAGGTGACCATTGGCAAGGCAGCAAGAGCGCTCTCCCCAGAACTCAGACATGCTGGCACCCTGGCGCAGACTGCCAGACTTCAGAACTGGGACAAAATAAACTTCTGCTGTTTAAGTCACTCAGTCTACAGGATTTTGTTAGGCCAACCTGGCAGACTAAGAGAGCACACTAATAAGGTCTCAACCTGACAGTTGTGAGCAACATGACATTGCACTGTGTTTAGGGCAATGCATTAGAAATAAGCGGATCCTTTAGAAGTTCGTTTCTAGCTTCAGAGCCTCCCTGAGAACTCCACGCTGCAGCTGTCCCCAAGGAAAGCCTACCTCTCCAGAACATCCACCTCCTATTTCTCTCCCTGAGGTTTTTTTGTTCCCCTTCCAAGCACTTCATTTACTCTGTCTGGGGAAATCTGAGGTCAGCTTTCTTCTTTCCTTCCCTCCTTGTTTGCTTGCTGCCTTTTTCCCTCCTTCCTTTCTTTGCTCCCTCTTCCTTTTTTTACTTCCTTTAATAAATGGATTCTTTAAGGCCTCAACACTTCCTTAAGTACAATATCTGTTAAAATCATGTTTATTAACTCAAAACAGATTTCAAGTGCATAAGGATCAACACTGAATATTTGGCTTTGAAAGCTTTCTTAAGCTTTATGATCTTATCATCATGAAAAATATTATAGCTTTTACAAATAAAGAAACAGAAAGGCCAAATTTTTTTTACTGAATTCGATTTTTTATATTGAATTCAAGCCTAGCCCCACCCTCTTTATAATATCCAGTCTAATGTGGTCTAGGTTAGGACGTAGCCAAAACTGGTCTCTAACCAAAGAGAATAAATTTAGGAAAATATGTCTAAAAATTGTATCTGCCCTATACCCTGTTACTGCTTATCTTATTTCATCTCCTTTTAGTACTTAGCACTGGCTCGCACTCCATATAAGAATGTGTTTATTTGTCTCTTCCTTTCAGTCTCTCCTTTCACTTCTCCTAACTTTACAATGTTAAAAGGGTGGACAGTTGTCTAACATTGACTTAATTACATTCCAGTTCCTTTGTATGTATTACCCCATCTTATCCTCACACCAATGGAGTAAATACTCTTAATCCCACTTTATAGGTGAGGATGTGGAGGTTCAGATAGTTTAAGTCCACACTGTACTAAGTCTTAGATCCACATTTGTCCAATTCACTTGAGATTCTTTGTTCTATACAACATTGTCTTCCAGTTGCATCATTTTACTAAAATCCAACCAGACTACTGTCTTTCAAAAATTCTGTTTAGACATTGGAGTGGCCTAATGAGGGGTTACCATAGCCTGCTGCTCTTTGAGCCCCACAAGCCCAAGTTCCGATGGTGGGCACTACATGCCAGCCCCCTGGGTGATAGTACTTGTTTCATAAAAATGTATACTCTCTGGCCTTAGGGGCTCCTACTGAAGCCTTCCGGTGAATTTTGAAGATAACCCACCATGCTGGGAGCTCCATGGTTCCCTGTCATTTACCACATTAAATGTCTTACATCTCACTTTCAAAAATACCTGTAATTTCAGTCCATCTAGCCTCATCTTTCCCTTCTAAACTGTGACATTATAAGCTTCTCTTCAGTGTCTTTTGGATCGTGTTGTAGAAATAGGATGAAGCCAGAAGTCAGAAAAGCCTGGGCTCTTGCTTCAGTGTTGACTCCTGGCAGCTCTGGGTCTTAAAGACCATCAGTTTTCCGTCTTAAAAGACCATCTCTACAGCTTTCAATTAACAGAAGTCTCCTAAAGCCCTCCTAAGGTCTCTTTTTGCTTTGAAATTCAGTGGTCCTTTTCACCTTATAGCATAATCCCAACTCATTTTTTAGGGTTTCATTCATATTCAGGGTTTTAGCCACAAGACTAAAAAGAATGGTGCTAAACTTCTGTTTAGTTCTAAGTAGCTGATTCTTAATGCAGAATGTAGAACAAACTCCGTTTTTTAGAATAAGACATTTCATTTCTCCAAAGATGTAGGGGATGATACTGTAATGGTTCTAGATGGGCAGGGAAAATGTGGGAAGGAGTGGCAAGGGCAAGGTGCCTGGAGCACGCCAACGGTGGTCAGCGAAGGCCTGGGGGGAAACTTCTCTCTCTGGCCCTGCAAACAGAACCACACTCTAGGTTGATTCCCCCAAACACCTTTCCCAAATATGCTCCATGGTGCCTGTCCCTGGAACCAGGTTGCAGGCGTTGACTGGCCAAGTGGCTTCCATCAGGTGGTCAGCCAGTGGTCACACTCTAATTCTCTCCTCTGGAAATAAAATTTCATCTTTGCCAGCAGTAAAACTTTCAACAAAGTTTGGTACAAATCCAGAGGCTCAACTACTTGTAAACATTCAACTTTAGAAAAACCAGTCTTCCAGGCAACAGCACATGGACGTGCTCACGTTTCTCGGCCCAGCAGGCCACTCAGAGTTCAACTATTTCTGGGACGTTTTTTAAATGTACTCTGGCTAATCAAGCAAACCCATATCCAAGTTCAACATTTTATACTTTGGGGGAATTTGAGGACATAGACCAATGAGGAAGACAAGGAAGGGGAAAGCCATAGAACTCTGGACAGTGACGTGGAGCCAGTGGAGTCCCCAGCCCCCGTGGGAGCCTGTAGGTGCCTAGGTGTCCTATAAGCAACTGGAACTGCTTTGAACCCACCTGTGTTAGGGCAGGTGGGTGTCTGTGATGCAAAAAGGCTATAGCAACACCTCCTTCATCCTGAACCTTAAAGATAGGGTAGGGGGGGATTAGGGATAGAGCACCTACATGCTGGGCTTTGAAGGAACCATCCTTCTCTTCTTCCTCCACAGCAACCTTCCCTACAATGCTGGGAATCTCCCCACCTGTCATTTGCTCCCTTTAGTGAAGTTTTCATTCAAAACACCAGCACTCTTGGGAACCGTATCACACTCCCTCCCTGGTACATTATATGAATAAGTCTCCTAAGTGGTACCAAGAAGCAGGAGAGGCCAGTGAGGATGGAGATCAGATAGGTGAGGGAGATGGTATCTCAACAGGGGAAACCCTTCTCCAACATCACAGATTTGCCTGGGACCCGCCCCATCCTATGACAAGCACTTTACTCCCACTGCAAGGGAAAATATGAGATCCTGGGTGTGTTTTTGTGAATCATTAAAGCATTTTTCCAAGATGGCCTAGATTTGACAACAATGTGGCAAAGGAAAGACATCAAGTGAGGAACGCAGCAGGACATCTGGCCCAGAGCCTGTCATATCACAGGCATTCAGTAAAGAAATACACTCTCCCTTCCTTTCCTAGTGCTTTTGTGTCCCAACCATATTAATTCTACCTCACGCAGTTTCCATTTCCCAGAAGTGTAGGTTTCATGGCTGAAATGATCAGGAATTCCAAATAAAGTTCATAAGAAATCAACAGAAGGACTGTTGGTGTGGATATTAGTAGGGTCCCATGCCTGTTCAACTGATTGGCTGATTCCACCTAATACTTTAATTGCAGCAGGGAGCTAATGAAAGTCTGCAAAACAAAGAGGTTCAAATATGCTTGCATTATAGAGAATGTACTAGAATAGAGCTCCCATCCCTATATAGTATTTACTATTGCTAATTTTTCTGGGCCATTTCATTTTTAAGTGCTTTAACCATGCAAGGCTGATTACTTAATACAACATGATCATAGCAACTTGATTAACATAGAAGTTTTTACTTTTCAAAGACATAGACCTTCCTTGTTTCCTTTTTATGCATGTGGAATGAAGATGCTATCTTCACTAATCCCGCCAGACAAAAATGTCCTTGCCAACACATTCATTTGATTTCCCACTACCCAATAAACATCTATTTTCATTCCTTTCTGTACATTTCTCACATTCTCCATCCCTGCTGCCTGTGTCTCTAGCTCTCTTTGTAGAGCCAGAATCTTCTGTTCAGGTCTCTTCTTTACCACTTCTTTGGGATCTGGGTTTTTTTTTTTTTAGGTCTTTGCACCATTTTCCTGTCCTCCTTCTCCCTGCCACAGCATTACTCCTGTGTTTCTATTCTCCCTGCCACTTTTCTTCTTTAATATTGAGGCCTTCATTTCTTCATCAATTCATCAAACACATGTTTTGTACCTGGCACAGTAGCAGTGTGGGGGACACAAAGGGTACAGCCTTTCCTTAAGGGACTCACAGTTGAGGGTAACCAGTGAGTAAACCACTCTTTGTCACAGAGCGGGAGGAACAAATGTCACAGGAGACAGACTGAAGCCGGCAAGACTGCTTCCTGGAGAGCAGGCATTTGAGCTGATTCCTAAGAGCCAAAATTCATGGTGGTTAACCAGGCAGAGAGGGGGGTTAGAAGGTGGGAAGGATATTCCAGGCAGAGGAAATAGTCTTTGTCAAGGTGGGAGGCAAGAGAAAGGGTGTGCTAGGCTGGAGGCTCTAACTACTGCTGGAATGGATAGGGTATGAGGGGGAAGGGGTTAGGGAACAGGCCTGGAGGGGGGCTCAGACAAGGTCAGTGTGCACAGCGTGCCATGCTAAGGTATTTTAATTTTATGTCAAAGGATGTAGAGTCATTGAGCTTAAGTAATGGAGTGACATGCTGAGAGAGACCACACTGGAAAGACCTGCGAGGAACTCCCAGGTGGAGAAGGGAGGCAGAGGTTGAGGGGTTGCAATGCAGGGAGGATGGCTGCCATGTGGGAGCAAGGCGATGCAATTTGGACCTAAAATACACAGGATTTGGTGGCAAGTGGAGGGGAAATTTGGGAATGGCAGCAGGCAGACGAGGTCCCCTAAGTCTCAGGGGGAGGAGCAGGCTTGGGAGAAAAGAAGAAAAGTATCCTTGCCATCCTCCTCTGACCCACCCTGAGTGCATGCAGGTGGGGGGTGCGTGGAGCTCAGGAGGGAGTCCAGGCTGGAGGCACCAATTCAGGGATCTCCGGGATGTCGTGGTGGCAGGTGGGTGCAGATGAGCAAACCAAGGGCTCATGTCCTTCGAGCTGGCAGCCCCGTGTGCCCCAGCCCCTGCTTCTCCTGACCCCTCCCGATAGGACCGCCACATGGCCATTGCTATTTCTTACCAGCTGGGGCCACCAGCAAGGCCAGGCCCTGATGGTGCCCAAGCGTACCCAGCAGATATTCAATGCCAAGAATCTGATGGCTGCCTGCCACCCGGCCATCCATGTTCAGGGACCACATACCGCATGTCCATGAAGGCGGTGGACAAGCAGATGCTGACTATCCAAAACAAGAAGAGCTGCTATTTTATCGAGTGGCTCCCCAGCCGTGTGGAAATAGCTGTCTGTGACATCCCAGCCCGGGGGCTGAGAAAGGCCTGCCACCCTCATCAGCAACAGCGCCTCCATCAGCAGCTGTTCAAGCGCACCTCCCAGCAGTTCGCAGCCATGTCCAGGGAGGGCATGGACGAGATGGAGTTCACCAAGGCCTAGGGAGACATGAACAGCCTGGTGTCCGAGCACCAGCAGTGCCAGGAGGACGAGGGCATCTTTGAGAAGAGGGAAGAGTAGGAGGTGGCCTAGGGCTGCCGGGTGCCTGGGAAAGCACAGAGCCCGGTGACCTCTTCACTGTGGCAGCACGTGGCCCTGGGTGTGAGCTTGCTCTTCTTGCCCTGACATCACCTGCGGTGCAGACACCACCACGAGAGCATTTTCATAGTGGGCACAAAGCTGCCAAGCATGTGCCAACAAGCTCTTCCCCACCTGAGGACCTTGATATCTCCTCGGACTGGGAAGAACTCTCCTTTGGCTTCCCACCTCTTTGCCCATTAGGTCTCTTCAGAGAGGACGTCCTTGCGCTCCCTGGCTTGAGAGGTGTATCTGTTATTCTCAGTAATGGCCCCATGCATATTTCCTTCCTAATACTTAGGGCAATATGTGGGTTAATCATGTATTGAGCTCTTCATTTTCTGTCTCTCTCATTAAGTTTCGTAGTGGTGGGAACTAGTCTGTCTTGTTCACCACTGTCGTGCCTTATGCAACGTCTGGCATGCTGCAGGCCCTGCATAAGTGTTTGCCAAATAAATGAGTGAATAATGGGCCCAAAGGCTTCCCCACTGTATCATCAAGGCCTCTGCAGAAAGCAATGGCAAACTTAAGTTGAAGAGAGCTTAATAAAGGGACTGCTTATGAAGGCATGGCGAGAGTGTAGAGAGACCAGAAGCCAGAGTGCAGCACCTCAGGTTAGGAGCAGCAAGCGCTCCATCAGCACCCCAAGGCTCCGAGGACATGGAAGCGGGGGGCTACCAGAAGCTGGAGAGAGAGAAATCCAAGAGGCAAGGGCCATATAGCGGCACCTGGAATCTTGGCATGAGGAAGAGAACCACGTGCCTGACCTCATGCTTCTCCTCATCTCCTAGTGGTCCAAACACAGCTAGAAACCAGGGAGGAAGGTGACAAGAGAGGATGAGCACATTGATGTGTCCTACACAGTTCGGCCCTCTCAGTAGAAGGCAGGTGGAGAGGTGATCAGGAGTGGAGAATGAGAATACACAGCACAAGGACCATAAGACCCAATAAACCCACAGAAACCATGGAGAGACTGGTTGAGACTCTTACAACCAAAAGACCATGGCTGTGTGTTCAGACCCGTATTGCAAAGGCTCTTGGAGGTAAGGCAGAGACATTCTCAAGCCCTGGGAATTTGGGTCTGTTCTAAGCAGGCAAGGACCATGTAGGCTGCATTTCCAAAGGGTGTTCTTAGATGTGTCTCTCAAAAGGAAATTAGCCATGACATAAGGAAATGGGTACCATAGTCCTATACATTCAGAAAAGCCTGGTTTAAACTGATTTCTCACTTCAACATTTCTGAAGCCCTTTACTGGTCTAGTATACAGGGCCAGTTTCCAAAAGGAAGGGCTTCTTGTTAGCATCTCATGGACCAGCATGTTCTTTACAATACACCTGAGTGACGCCCTGAGAATCAGGTTGCTGCATCCCAGCTCTAGAATTCAGTTCTGCCATCGCCCAGCTGTGTGGATACTGCAAGCCACTTCATCTCATTTTTCTTATCTGCCCCAATTACAGGGTCGATCTTAGATGCTCATGTGTTAGGATTCAATGTCTCTCCCA
Source organism: Smutsia gigantea (assembly GCA_032199065.1). Taxonomy (NCBI): domain Eukaryota; kingdom Metazoa; phylum Chordata; class Mammalia; order Pholidota; family Manidae; genus Smutsia; species Smutsia gigantea. The sequence goes on along the minus strand of JAVSCE010001784.1, from coordinate 63,545 downwards.
GAGTCAGGGTTGCTCAATAGCCTGGAATTTCTCAGGGTAAAATGCATAAATCTTTCAGAGGACTCAGAGCAACAGCCTCCTTGGACGGCTGCTGGTGTCTGTTTTCACCCCTTGACCCAGATCCTAGTCCTGAGCTTGTTTGTCCCAGCTCTGGTCCCCAGCAGGGACACAGTGACGCACATAACCCGGCTGCGTGCAGCACATTACTCAGCCCCGGGTTCTGCCTGGTCTGGTTCTCCCTCTGTGACTCACTCACCTCCATCGGTGACCCTTCGGTGTTCTCCAGGGTCATCGCCGCTGTGCCCGGGATCACATACCCTGTGGTTCTGATCTCACCAGACCTCAGCAGCATCTCCACCCATTCTCTCCTCAGCAGCCTTCTGGCTGCAGATTTTCCCCCCATCATCATTTTGTTTATTCCTTATATCTTCCTCTTTCTTCCTGCCAGTGTTAGACAGCAGGTTAGTTTGCTTCTCTTTCTCCCAAAGCTGTCACTTTCCTCCTTCCCTTCTTACAGCTCCCCTTCCATAGCAGGACCTTGAAACCCAACTGCCCCTTCAATTGGGACCCAGTAGCAAGTTAGCCGTTCACTGAGACCACCATAGAACTTACCATTCCGACTGGGATACTTTTGAGTATGAACAAAGGTGTTGTTAATAATTATGCCAAAACAATGGGTGTAACCAAGACTGCCCCAAATGGGGCTTTTCGGTCAGCCCATTGTTTGCAGACATATGACCTACTATACCACTGAAATGCCGTATCATTTTCTTTTATGAGACGCATGTATGTCTTAATCTTGCAAATTTGAAGTACTATTCCTGACTATGGTTTCTTGAGTCTCATATATTGCATGTGTCTGACTGTCCCTTAGATCAGCCACAGGTATATTTCCATCAATTCCTACGTGTGAGACTGGGTATGACAACCAGGAGCCGCTGAGCTCACTTGGTTGGGACAGCACAGCAGGTCTAGATATGCCTGCAGCTGGAGTATGGATGAGATCTGTGCTTGGATACAGGGAGACAGCTCCTAACTTCTTGTGTGATTAAGGCCCTTGCAGGAAATAGGTTTATCAGTGGTCTGTGACCACTGGGGGTTTCTGTTGCATTCTCAGGTTCTTTTGCCAGTTTTTGTTGATGACTGGGTAAGGAAGAACAGTCACTTTGTTTAACTGATGTTCTTGGCAAATGCCTGGCCCACCTTAATGCTTTGGACACAGAAATAACTAACTTCATGTCACTGGGTCTCCAGTCTAAAACTCCAGGTAGGAGCCAGCTTGGGTCTGATTTCCCAGAGCTAACTGAATCAGCCAGCCAGAGCAAGAAGGGCGGCAGCAGCTTCCGGGAGAAGGGTTTGCTGGGCTGTGCCCCCGAGTCTCCTGGACCCCAGTACTGCCCAGCTAAGTGAGTGAGCAGCTCTCACCCAACTAAAGCAGGGGTGGGGGATGTGCTTTCTTCCACCTGGCATGCTATCAGTAAAACTCACTCCAGCTTCCTTTTGGACTATTGATTTAGTTTATTTGTTCTTATCAGCTGCTGGTGAGCTTATGTTATTTTAGGAAGGTCCTTACAAGCTGTCATTATATAGTTGCCCCAGCCTGTCACCAAGCCAGCAATTGTTCCAGACACTCACCTCCACCCAGCTTCACCTTGCAGGATAAACAGCTTCTCGCCTCCCCCAACTCGCCCAGCTCCAATTCCTCCCTTGGCAAGCTGTGTCCCTTGCTGGCTCGGCTAGTCACATGCATGTCAAATTTCACTTGGGTTTCACCTTGTGGGTAGATTTTTAATCTTAATTGAACCCTCAAGTTTCCTTCAAGACACCTTTCTTCCTGGCACCTTGAGCTTTTTTTTTTTTTTTCGGATAAAATCTGAGGCTCCTTTTGGTCAAGCTGCACATGTCCTTGAATTTCTTGTGGGGTCTCTTTTGAGGACCTTGCTTCCATATGCCCTTTGATGCATACATGCACACACTTCCCCCCACCACCACCACCAGAGTCCCTCAGAACTTTTCTTTCTCCCTCTTTCACTTCATGGATCTAAGCCAAACAAGGCCATCCTTGTCCCCGTGGGAATGACCATCTCCTGGCTATTGTGCCCAGCTATTTTTCAGCATTATCTGCACATTCCTTCAGCATATGATGACCTGCCTTCTCTTTCCCCACCCCCATTCCTGCATAAAACCAGGCTTTCCCCTCTTTGGATCTATGGAGCGGTCCCTGCCTCTCCCTGCCTGCCGTCTGAGTGGGTACCGCCAGCCCTGTGTTTCATTTCCCTCTCATTCTAGGTCCCCTCTGCTGTGGCCTGCATATGGGTAGTTTATGTCAGTGTCACTTCCCTCCACCCAAAGATTACCCCAGCTTTTTTTTTTCCAATTCAAATCGTGGTTATAGGCATTAAGCTTGAAACACACAACTGCACAGTTGCATTAAGAGTTTCCTGTTTTTCTGTTGCATTTTAATATTAAAAAGTGTTTCTTTGTTATTGCAAAACTAATATATGGTTGCAATAGAAATGTAGCAATTAAAGTGTTAACATGTCTTTCTCTGGTATATCCTTTCTGTTGTTTGAGAGGTAAAGTTTTTAAAAAATATTTGTAATCATATCACCCACAGAGTTGTGGATCTTCCCATTTTTTTACTGAATATCAAAACTCATTCATCATATAGCCACTGAGCATTTTTATGTGTGAAGGATTGTATCAGGCCCTGGCAATACAATGCTCCCTACCCGCAGTGAGCTTATGGTCTGGTGTCAGAAGTCATGAGGCAGTTACAATAAAGTGTGGAAAACACACTGTCCTGTAGCCCCCAGTCTGGTCTTGGAGGGAAGGCTCTCCCAAGTGAAGTGAGGTCTAAGCCAAGATCTGAAGAATGAACAGGAGTTACCTGGGCAATAGAGAAGGACTGTTTGAAGCACAGGGAACAGCATGTGTGCAGCATGGAAGGGCAAGAGACAGGAAGTTTTGCAGGTTGATTCCAGAGATAGCAGACCATGTAAACTAGGTTATTGACTCTGTATTTTATCCTAAGATCAATGACGACTTCCTTTGGGCATAGTCAGATTTGCTGATGAGACATCTTTAGCTACAGTAATGGAACATAGGTCATATGGAGCATTATACCACTTTGTATCATTATAAACTCTTCATAATATATTTTTGTATTGATAACATAAGGTCCATAAGTAAATGCATCATAAGTAACTTAATCATTCCCTTGCTGTTACTGATAATTCACAATTATAAATAATGTTGCAGTAAACGTGTTTTTCTTTGACTCTCCTCTCCACAAACTAACCCTTTTTTGGATGCTCATTGAATCTCCTGTTCTATGTAATTACCTCTATCTTTTCTTTGTTCTAACTCTGATTCATATTTCATGGCTCTGATCCAGTTCCCAAACTGGCCTACAAATTTAGCAGGGCCTGTTAGGAACTGCAGCTGAAAGGCATTCCCCCTGGGCCAGGCCATCCATGTTTACTTCCCTGCCTCCACTACAACTTCCACTACAGCCCTCGGCATCGAGGGAGAGACTCAGACAGCAAATTTCACATCAAAAAAAAAAAAAAAAAGCCAGTCCCAAGCCCCAGATGGTATGTGTTTCTGAGAGGAGCTGGAACACCCAGCAGGGAGGAAATAGTGCTAAACTGACAGGGTGCACACTGACCAAAATGGTACTGAAAACTCACACCAACCATTTGCACACACTTCCTCTTTTTTCTTTCTTTTCTTTTTTTCTTGAATCTTTTTTTAGTTATCCCAGCTTAGTTCTTAATTACCATCAGTGGATCTAGAAGAGGAAGCAAATACCACCCTTCTGAGTAGCTGGGCTATTTCAGGTCAGACGTGATGATCTACAGTTGAAGCTTTGAATGAAAAGTTCTATTAAGCTTCACACCAGTGTCATAAAATTCTAAACCTCACTTCTCTGGTTTGGGTGCCAAAAAGCCAGAAAGTGCGTTGGCTGTAACTATTAAGGTAAGATGGTAGCCCTCCTTTTCGGTGTTATTTTCTACTTGTTGCAGCTCACAAAGATGTTATTTTGTCATCTTTCTCAACCACTTAGTGTCCTCTCAAATTAAATTTTTCTCATTAAGGAAAAGCCCTGTTTTCAGGGTTCATAATTTCTTGCTAATGAGGCCATGTACAGCCAAGATAACCAAAGCCATGCTAAAGCTTATAAATCTTCCAGAAACCTTACACAAATAATTTGTCTCACCCTTACTTTTTAGAGTATTTTCAAATCCCTTCTAAGTCCTGGTTATCTTATAATATTATATCTAATAGCATGTGTAATATATACTATATAATAGTCCTGTGTGTCTGCTCCTTTGTGCAGAAAGGAGATTGCCTGACAGAAGGGGCCTTCATTCACTCATTCATCCAGTCATGTGTTCAAGAAATGTTTATCAAAGCAACCACTGTGCACAAGCTCTGGAATACACCCTCTACTCTACCAGGACCTGGCTAAAGTGAGGCAGACCTGGTCCCAGCCCTAATCTCAAACTTTGGTCAAAAATTAGAAAGCTATTATTGAATGTTCCAGATACCTGAATCAAGCAAGACCTCTTTGAAAAATTTGCAAAAATGACTCTGACAGTGACAATAACCCTCACAGCAGATCACTTTTTCACACTCTCTTCCTCTATAGGACAAAATCATTTTCAGTCATAATCATGAAATGAAATAAACTATAGTGGTGACCAGAAAAGAAGTGCTGACAAATGAAAATGGTCTCTTACTGCCCTCAACTATATAACCATACCAAGAAAAACGTTAAAAGAAAAAATAAATATTATAATTCAAAAAAGAAAGATGTAAAAGATCATTTTAGTTTCACTAATACATTTTTTGAAAAAAAAAACTATATATTTTTTCTGTTGCAGTGAAGAATAATAAATTATAGGTTATGTATTTCAGCCATAATTCCTGTAAGTCTGTCAGTGACAGCTTGATCTTTAATCAATCATCTTTGCATGTTCATGAGCAATAATACATTATGGTATGGCCAGATTCATCCATCTTTCTTCACTCATAGTTGATTAAAGGAAATGTTTATTTAATTTTAAATTATAAAAATTTCTTTCATATGAGATAACAGATATATAACTAGAATTCAGTTTAGCAGAGATTCACAAAAATCTTATTTCACAATAAATTCCAGAAATTGCAATACTTCCAGTGTTTTTGCTTCTTGGAGATAGATCCCAGCAGTTTTCAAAAGTCTTCATATTCAAAACATTTCCACTATGTTCCAAATAACTTTTCCAGAAATTTCATCATAGATTTCTTATTTGCTAAAAGCTTTGAAAGTTTTTCTTCTATAAAATTCAGAGAGTAAAGATTGGCATTACCTAATTTACTCCTTAAGAACAAGTGTTCCATTCTTGGGGAAAATGATAGGGGCATTCCAACACTGCTCTTTGAGTTTCTTCTGATGACATAAGGGCAACATCCGTTGTCATTGCTCCACATTCTTCTACAAAATCAAATTCCATTTTCAATGTCAGTGTCATCTGTTTACATTTTGTTGCTGCAGAGTTTAAGGCCTTCTTCATAAAATCTAAACCAAGACTCCCAATTTCAAAGTTAGGATTAATTTTTCGAAATTAGTTTTTGTGGTATGCACATCTTCAGACCGAGCACTCCCTCATTTCTGAGAAAAGCCTTGAGTTTGTTAACCTACAGTCTGCTGCATTTTTCACTGATGAGATGAAATTACTAAGAAGGAATAAAATTTTCCCGTAATTCTAAAAATAACACACATGAAGAAACACATCTAAAAGAGTCAGCTCAGGAAAGGTGCAGAGAATGAATGCAGAAAGCACAAATAAGAACTCGATCAATTCCTTTGGACACCACCCAGAACAGTGGTCAGAACTGCCATGCTGTCATTATCTTAACCATGGCAGAGGTTTATGTCCCAGTCATCCATATCCAACGGATCAATGGTGCAGTCAACAGCAATCTTACCACAAATAGAAAAAAAATGCCCAAACTGATTAACTTAACCATCTTCAGATGGACATAACTCATCACGTCAAGTTAATAACAGAGAAATTTCAGGGGTGCAATAAAAAGAATGCCAATGTATTTTGCTTTTTTTTTCAACATCTACCACTATTCTTCAGTTCAATTTAATTTCCCAGAAGTGGAATGAATTGATTTTGAATTCTTTGGAAATAGGCATGAATTAAATATCTTTTAAAAGAACAGTATGTTTAAGAATTGGATTAAAGATGGTGGCATGAGAAGTGAGACAGAAACGTCCTCTCAAAACCACATATAATATGAACATATAGTAAATACAACTAATCCTGAAAGAGCAACAGGAAAGAAGACTGCAGCAGACTGCCTACATCTGAGGAAAAGAGAAGACCTCAAGGAAAAGGGTAAAGTAGCAAAGCCAAGATCTGGTGGGGCCCAAGCCCTTCCCCAATCCCAACTCACCAGCAGGAGGAAAAGAAACAGAGCAGGGATGGGGTGGAGGCCTAGGACTGCTGAACACTGAGCCCTGGATATCTTCTCTGGGAGCACAAACCTACATTACATGGTGGTCTGGAGATTAGTGGGGTTGGACAGCTAAGAAAGGCAGAATACTTGGATAGACTGAGATTCCAGCCACTTGTGGAGAACAGGTACCCACAACCACTCTGGGACAGAAGAAAGGCAGCACTCTGCCAGACTTCCTAACAGCAAGAAAGCTGCTAAAAGGGCAAAGATTGCACAGAGCTTGCTGCTCAGGAGAATGGACAGGTGGACAAAATTGTCCTGGTACACTCAGCCCAGCAGGTTGGGAACTTTTGGGAACTTCAGGTGCTCCATCCCCTGGCTGGGAACACAGCCCCAGGGCCCCCCACTAGGATACGCAGCCTGCTGTTCCTGCTTCCCAGCCAGCACCAGCTCACAAACCTACTGACCCTGCCATTGCACCAGGCCAGCCAGAGGGCATACCTGCCAATGGAAGCTACAGGAGCATAGCATAGAGACTCCTACCTGCATGCTTGGCACACTGGCCCTGGCAGTGGAGGCAGGCACTGCAGCCAGGAAGCAGGGAAGAGCTCTTTCCTCCTGGCAGTCACCAGCACTGCTTGCCTGCGACCCCTGCCATCGCTCCAGGGGCTGAGCAGCTCCAGATAGTAGAGCTTCTGGTCACTAAAGGGCATTGCCTACACAAAATTACTAGTCCATATTATTCATTAAAATTATGAAATGTCAAAAGAACCTGATACAAACCGAAATCCCACAAACACCAGAAAGAGGACAGAGCGAAACTGAAATCACCAATCTTCCTGATAAAGATTTCAAAATAAAAATCATAAACAGGCTCACGAAGCTACAGAAAAATATTCAAGACCTCAGGGAGGAATTCAATAAAGAGATAGAAACTATAAAAAATACAGTATCCAAAATGAAACCTACAATGGAGGAATTTAAAAGCAACTATATGAGGTAGAGGAGACGGTAAATGACATAGAAATTAGAGGACAGAAATACAAAGAAGCTAAGGCACAGAGAGAAAAAAAGGATCTCTAGGAATGAAAGATTGTTAAGAGAACTGTGTGACCAATCCAAATGGAAAAATATTTGCATTATGGGGCATGAGAAGAACAAGAGAGAGAAGAAGGGATAGAAAGTGTCTTTGATGAAATAAGTGCTGAAAACTACACCGTTCTGGGGAAGGAAATAGTCTCACAGGCCATGGAGGTACACAGATCTCCCAACACAAGGGACCCAAGAAAGACAACACCAAGACATATAATAATCAAAAAGGCAAATATCAAAGACAAGTACAGAGTATTAAAAGCAGCCAGAGAGAGAAAAAAGATCACATACAAAGGAAAACCCATTAGGCTATCATCAGACATCTCAGCAGCAGCCTTACAGGCCAAAAGGGAGTGGCATGACATAGTTAATGCAATGAAACAGAAGGACCTCCAACCAAGAATACTCTACCCAGCAAGATTATCATTTAAATTTGAAAGAGGGATTAAACAATTTCCAGATAAGCAAAAGTTGAGGGAATTTACCTCCCACAAACCATCTCTACAGTGTATTTTAGAGGGACTATTATAGATAGAAGTGTTCCTAAGGCTAAGTAGCTGTCACCAGAGAAAGTAAAACCACAATAAAGGAAGTGGATAATTAATTACTAAGCAAATGCAAAATTAAATCAACTATCCCCAAAGTCTGTCAAGGGATACACAAAGAGTACAGAATGTGACAACTAATATATAAAGAATGTAAGAGGAAGAAAAAGAAGGGAGGGAAAAAGAACCTTTAGATTGTGTTTGAAATAGTGTACAGAGTTAAGTTAGACAGTTAGTAAAGAAGCTACCCTTGAATGTTTGTTAACCATGAATTTAAAGCCTGCAATGGCAATAAGTACATATCACCCTAATTATAAATGGACTAAATGCACTAATCCAAAGACACAGAGTTACACAATAGATAAAAAAGCAAGACCCATCTATATGCTGCCTACAAGATACTCAAACCTAAACCCAAAAGACATACACAGACTAAAAGTGAAGGGACGGAAAAAGATATTTCATGCAAATAATAGGAAAAAGCAGGAGTTGCAGTACTCATATCAGAAAAAATAGACTTCAAAACAAAGAAAGTAACAAGAGACAAAGAAGGACATTACATAATGATAAAGGGGTCAGTCCAACAAGAGAATATAACCATTATAAATATCTCTGCACCCAACATAGCAGCATCTACACATGTAAAACAAATACTAACAGAATTAAAGGGGGAAATAGAATACAATGTATTTATTCAGGAGAATATAACACACCACTCATTCCAAAGGACAGATCAACCAGACAGAAAATGGTAAGGCGACAGAGGCACTGAACAACACATTAGAACAGATGGACCTAACAGACATCTACAGAACTGTACACCCAAAAGAAGCAGGATGCACATTCTTCTCAAGTGCCCATGGAACATTTTCAAGAATAGATCATATCCTAGGTCACAAAAATAGCCTCTGTAAATTCAGGAGGATTGAAATTGTACCAACCAGCTTCTCAGACCACAAAGGTATGACACTAGAAATAAATTATACAAAGACAACAAAAAAGCCCACAAACACATGCAGGTTTAACAATATGCTGCTAAATAATCAGTGGATCAATGACCAAATAAAACAGAGGTCAAGCAATATATGGAGACAAATGACAACAATAATTCAACACCGCAAAATCTGTGGGACGCAGCAAAGGCCAGGCTAAGAGGGACGTATAGTGCAATAAAAGGCTTACGTCAGAAAAGAAGAACAATCCCAAATGAATAGTCTAAACTCATAATTAATGAAACTAGAAAAAGTAGAACAAATGAAGCCCAAAGACAGTAGAAGGATGGACATAATAGAGAGCAGAAACAAATAAAATCAAGAAGAATAAAACACAGAAAGAATTAATTAAACCAGGAGCTGGTTCTTCAAGAAAATTTTAAAAATAGATAAATCCCTAGGCAACCTTATCAAGACAAAAAGAGAGGGTACACATGTAAACAGAATCAGAAATGAGAAAGGACAAATCACTACAGACAACACAGAAATACAAAGAATTATTAGAGAATACTATGAAAAATTAAAATCTAACAAATCAGATAACCTAGAAGAAATGGACAACTTTCTGGAAAAATACTACCTTTCAAGACTGACCCAGGAAGAAACAGAAAATCTGAACAGACCGCTTACCAGCAATGAAATTGAACTGGTAATCAAAAAACAAACTAAGAACAAAACACCTGGACCAGATGGCTTCACCTCTGAATTTTACCAAACAGTTAGAGAAGATATAATACCCATTCTCCTTTAAATTTTCCAAAAAATAGAAGAGGAGGGAATATTTCCAAACTCATTCTATGAGGCCAACATCACTCTAACCCCAAAACCAGACAAAGACATCACAAAAAAAGAAAATTACAGATCAATATCCCTGATAAACATACATGCAAATATACTCAACAAAATATTGGCAAATTGAATTTAAAAAGATCATCCATCATGATCAAGTAGGATTTCTTCCAGGAATGCCACATCAACAAAAAGAAGGACAAAAACCACATGATCATCTCCATAGATGCTGAAAAAGCATTTGAAAAAATTCAACACCCATTCATGATAAAAACTCTCAACAAAATGGGTATAGAGGGCAAGTACCTCAACATAATAAAGGCCATATATGACAAACCCACAGCCAACATTATACTTAACAGCGAGAAGCTGAAAGCTTTGCCTTTAAGATTGGGAAAAAGACAAGGATGCCCACTCTCCCCACTTCTATTCAACATAGTACTGGAGGTTCTAGCCATGGCAATCAGACAGCACAAAGAAATAAAAGGCATCCAGATTGGCAAGGAAGAACTCAAACTGTCCCTATTTGCAGGTGACATGATATTGTACATAAAAAAACCCTAAAGGGTCCACTCCAAAACTAGTAGATCTAATATCTGAATTCAGCAAAGTTACAGGATAAAAAATTAATACACAGAAATCTGTTGCTTTCCTATACACTAACAATGAACTAGCAGAAAGAGAAATAAGGAAAACAGTTCCATTCACAACTGTATCAAAAAGAATAAAATACCTAGGAATAAACCTAACCAAGGAAGTGAAAGACCCATATCCTGAAAACTACAAGACACTCTTAAGAGAAATTAAAGAGGACACTAATAAATGGAAATTCATCCCATGCGCTTGGTTAGGAAGAATTAATATTGCGAAAATGGCCATCCTGACTAAAACAATCTACAGATTCAGTGCAATCCCTATCAAAATACCTACAGCATTCTTCAATGAACTAGAGCAAATAGTTCTAAAATTCATATGGAAAGACAGAAGACCCTGAATAGCCAAAGCAGTCCTGAGAAGGAAGAATAAAGCAGGGGGAATTATGCTCCCTGACTTCAAGCTCTACTACAAAGCCACAGTAATCAAGACAATTTGGTACTGGCACAAGAACAGACCCATAGACCAGTGGAACAGAATAGAGAGTCCAGATATAAACCCAAGCATATATGGTCAATTAATATGCGGTAAAGGAGCCATGTATATACAGTGGGGAAATGACACCCTCTTCAACCGCTGGTGTTGGCAAAACTGGACAGCTACATGTAAGAGAATAAAGCTGTATTACTGCCTAACCCCATACACAAAAGTAAACTTGAAATGCATCAAAGACCTGAATGTAAGTCATGAAACCATAAAACTCTTAGAATAAAACATAGGCAAAACTCTCTTGGACATAAACATGAGCAACTTCTTCATGAATATATGTCCCCGAGCAACAGAAACAAAACCAGAAATGAATAAGTAGGACTACATCAAACTGAAAAGCTTCCGTACAGCAAAGGACACCATCAGTAGAACAAAAAGACATCCTACAGTATGGGAGAATATATTCATAAATGACATATCTGATAAGGGGTTGACATCCAAATTATATAAAGAGCTCATGCACCTCAACAAACAAAAAGCAATAAACCAATTAAAAAATGGGCCAAGGAGCTGACAGACACTTCTCCAAAGAAGAAATTCAGATGGCCAACAGGCACATGAAAAGATGCTCCACATCGCTGATCATCAGAGAAATGCAAATTAAAACCACAATGAGATATCACCTCACATCAGTGAGGATGGCCAACATCCAAAAGACAAACAACAACAAATGTTGCTGAGGATGTGGAGAAAGGGGAACACTCCTACACTGCTGGTGGGAATACATATTAGTTCAATCACTGTGGGAAGCAGTGTGGAGGGTCCTCAAAAAACTCAAAACAGAAATACCATTTGACCCAGGAATCCCACTCCTAGGAATTTACCCTAAGAATGCAGCAGCCCAATTTGAAAAAGACAGATGCACCCCTATGTTTATGGCAGCACTATTTACAATAGCCAAGAAATGGAAGCAACCTAAGTGTCCACCAGTAGATGAATGGATAAAGAAGAGGTGGTACATATACACAATGGAATACTATTCAGCCATTAAAAGAAAAGAAATCCTGCCATTTGCAACAACATGGATAGAGCTAGAGGGTATTATGCTCAGTGAAATAAGCCAGGCAGAGAAAGACAAGAATCAAATGATTTCACTCATCTGTGGAGTATAAGAACAAAGAAAAACTGAAGGAACAAAACAGCAGCAGACTCACAGAACCCAAGAATGGACTAACAGTTACCAAAGGGAAAGGGACTGGGGGGGATAGGTGGGAAGGGAGGGATAAGCGGGAAAAAGGGGCATTATGATTAGCACACATAATGTAGCGGGGGGACGCGGGAAAGGCAGTATTTATAGGGAAGACAAGTAGTGATTCTACAGCATCTTACTACACTGAGGGACAGTGACTGTAATGGGGTATGTGAAGGGGGAGTTGATAATAGGGGTCTAGTAACCATAATGTTGTTCAAGTAATTGTACATTAATGATATCAAAAAAAATATGTAGAAAGTGCCTGAAACAATGCCTAGTATACAGCAAGTGCTAGGGGACATAAGAGACAGAACTAGTCTTTTGGAAAAGAAGTCTTGAGCAGTAATCAGAGACAAGGAATCTGGCCTTTCTACTAAAACTTTGACCAAGAACAAGTTATTTCACCTCTTGAGCTCTTACATTCTATGTGAATATCTATCCAAACTGGTGTGGATAGGAGGTGACAGTGTTCTGTAAAGTACTGGTCAGAGTGCAACTATCTTGGTGATTACCTTCTTTGCACACAACCTGTATCATACAGTGTGGTTTTAGAACTATGAAGCAGGAAATGTCAGGAAGTAATTATATAAAATGTAAATGTGATCTGGTTATATCTTCTTAAAATTCTTCCCATCACACTCAGGAAAAAAAGAAAGAAAGAAATGACATGATCCACCACATCTCTAGCTGTCAAAACCTTACGCAGGCAGTTTTCCAATAACTGGTACCATTTATTGAGTCTTTACTCCATGCTAGGCCCAGTGAGTTGCATACATTATCTCATTTAATCCCCATGGAAAGACTGTCGTATAAGAAACCCAGTGTTACAGATGAGGTATCTAAAATTTGGAGAGGTTAAATAATTTGTCCCATATTGGAAGCTAGGATTCAGCCCAAGTCCCTCTGACACCAGCACTACCTCTTTAACCAACCATTCTACATGCTTCTCCACCAAAAAGAATCTCTTTCTACACTGAAACAATATAGTTCTTCACTCATATTCTTTTTATAGGAATTCAACTTGACCTTGAATTATGATTTTATGATTTTTTTGTCTATATCACAGGTTATCTGCCAGTTTACAGGTTTCACAAAAATAAAAGATAAGCTTTTTGCATCTGCAAACATACCCTGTTGCCAGTGCCTGGGAGCGGGGGCGCCAGAGGGAGGAAGACGGAAGAGCAGGGTCACCGCATGCTCCCACAGCTTTACCTGAGAATGAGGCTGAAAGGCCCCACCTCACAGGATTGTCATAGCATCATCCATGACAAAACTAAAAGCATTAATAAGGAGTTTAATGTCCTTTATCCAAGGGAAAACAATCAGGGGATTGGGCAAATCCAATGTCCCACAAGCACTGGGCACTCTGAGGGATTTGGGGCAAGAGCGAGTGTTACAGAGCTTTAGAGACAGTACTGTGGCCATAGGGCAGGACTGGCTAGGAGGCCAGTGGCCTCCTTATACAGCCGCGGGTCCTGTTTCTAGGGTGAGGCAAACCAGCCAATGCTAAGTTGGAGAGCTGTGATTGTGAGGGTTAGGTTTCCTCACAGTGAGGCGTTCCCCGTCAGGGGAGCTGATTCAGGCTTAAATCTGTGATGTGGGCTGGGCCACCGAGTGTCCTGCATTTTGTGAGTCTGGGTATATGAATTATCTTTCTCGGGGTGAATTAAAAGACCAAAGTAAAAGTCACTCTGAAAACAATGGAGTAACTACCCCCATGGTCCTAATTCAAGTTTGAGTTGTTCTGAAATCAGAGTGGTCCGTGAGACAGATTGTCTCTTAACCAAGAAGATGTGGAGTCAGTGGGGATATGAATACAGCAAGGAGAAGAGTCTGAACTGCCTGCTGAATTTCCCTGAATTTAAAGGAAAGATGAACAAATAAGTAATAGTGAATAAAAAGAAAAATGTGCAAAGGGAAAATGAAATACAGAGAAAGGGTTACATGCTATCAGTATTTGAAACCCTCCTGGGGCAGAGGATTGGGGGTCTACCCTTAACATCTCTGGGCCCCACCCACAATTCTGCCTGCCTGCCTTCCTACCAGTTTACAGGGGCACAAGTTTGATAGCTCATGTGGAAGGGCTCTGGACCCAGAAAGTGCGATGCAGGTGTGAGGTGTTTGTATCCTCGCTCTTGTCCCAGAGGTGCACAAAGGCGTCCTCCTCAGTGTGTGGGCCCCTGCCTGGGTCAGCCCTTACCACCGGGCCTTCCCGAAAACCAGGACATTTGCCAGAGCTGGCATTCACCATCAGGGGTTCATCAAGCTCTCCAGTGGCATTCTGCAGCTCTGGAAACAACTCCAGGTGAGTTCTGTGAGAAACTGACTATATTCATTAATTCTTAGTGAAGTTTTCACCAAGTTTACCAAGGGAGCCTTAAATGGGGAGAACAGCTTGTTTCCTTGACAGCAAAAAAACCTACTGTTTTTGTTTAAATCCTTTGTTGTCTGTCAAGAATTCATGGAAATAATAGATGCCTAAAAACACAAGGAAAAGTGCATTTTTTCCAACTTCAGGGCTTGCTTCCGATGAGACTGAGGAGGGAGTAGGACAGCTTCTGAAGCGTGGGAGTGGACAACGGAGACTGTCTGATGGAACTGGGAGACAAGTTACAACTCGAAAATTGCCTTTCACCAAGCCAAGTCTTTGAAGCCTTAGGACCAGCAGGCTGCTTGGGAAGTGTGAAAGCAACATTTATAATAAAAACAAAGAAGCAACCACTGCAGAGAGGGACAACTCCACCTGCGTACCCAACCCAGGCCCAGGCAGAGCTGCTCAAGACCGGCCTGGTCTCCACTGGTCTCTGGATCTCCAGGCAGTGAAACCAGCCCAGGGGCTTCCTCCTAGCCAGGGATTCTTAGACTGGGCGAGGGGCTTGAGCTGCAGCGCCCCCGAGCTTGAACCTGGTGTCACCCAGCCCATCCATTATAAACGAGCTATTGTTAAAAAAAGACCTACCGAGGGAGGCTGGGATTGACTTTCCCATTCTATAGCGAAACAAAGAGGATGGAGGTGGGGAGGACTGGGGCACTGGGGGACCAGGCAAAAATGCAGCTTTCAAGTTCAAAAGATTTATTTTGCCTGAGAAAATACAAGGCAACTTGAGGATTGGTGGTAGGCATCCCCCTCCCCCATCTTTAATATCTTCCCAGCAAAAATTCAGGATTAAAACCATCAGCCTCTAGGACACCTTAAAAAAAAAATCCTTTCTTCTCTGTCCTTATGTACAAGGGTAAAGATCAGCTTTCTGTATCCAAGTCGTGAGCGCTGAAGGGAGGGCTAGCAGTGGGGTGCCCAGCCAGAGCTTCTGTCCTCTGCCTGTTCCCGTTTCCATGGCCTGAGGCAATGGTTTGCATTTTTAGGAGAAGAGCCGGCTATAGGCAAGCAGGAGACCTCTCATCAAGCTTCATTACCGCACACAAAATGACACGAGCGAGCCTGTGGTCACAACTGAGCTTATGACACGAGTGAGCCTGTGGTCACAACTGAGCTTATGGAGCAGGGTGAAGACATTGCCTCTCCCTGCAAACCCAATCCCCTTGTTCCTACCCACTCCCCGCCGACTGCCCCAACCCTGAGCCTGTGTGTGTGTGTGTGCAGTGCCCTAGCTTGGGACGCATTGCTCCTCCTGGAAAGCATGCTCTTCTACTTTGCCTGCTGTTTGATTTACAGTTTTCCACACAGACTTAAAAGAAGAGCTGTATTTGCCAACTGAACTTTGTAGTTCAGAACCACCCTTTCTCTTCCTTCCCCTCTGACACGTTTCCTGAGGCTGGGTCTCCATTGCACCATCGCCTGATCTGGACAGGATGGTTTACCCTGCTTGGAGAACACAGATACCTGGGAATGTGGACCCCTCTCCTTACAAGGTCATTTAACCCTTTTAGTTACCTCCCTAATTGTGATAGTCTTATGTGTCCAGCCTAAATCATAACTGCCCTATTAAAAAGAAATCTCACAGCCAACACTGGCAGATCTCACCATCAAATCTTATCTGTTAAGGAATGATGCCACTTAATGCACCTTTGCAAACAAAGATGAGTCCATTTGTATTAGCTGGAAGAGGGATCATGATAGTTTGTTCAGTGCTGATATACCAAGCATTCTAACTCACGTATCAGAATTAAGATATCTTAGTAGTAAAAAAAAAGAAGACATCAATAAATGCAAATACACCCCATACGCATGGATAGGAGGAATTATTACTGTCAAAATGGCCATCCTGCCTAAAGCAATCTACAGATTCAATGCAATCCCTATCAAAATACCAACATCATTCTTCATTGAACTAGAGCAAATAGTTCTAAAATTCACATGGAACCACAGAAGACCCCAAATAGCCAAAGCAATCCTGAGAAGGAAGACTAAAGCTGGGGGATTATGCTCACTGACTTCAAGCTCTACTACAAAGCCTCAGTAATCAAGACAATTTTGTACTGGCACAAGAACAGACCCATAGACCAATGGAACAGACTAGAGAGTCCAGATATAAACCCAACCATATAAGGTCAATTAATATATGATAAAGGAACCATGGACATACAAAGGGGAAATGACAGCATCTTCAACAACTGGTGTTGACAAAACTGGACAACTACATGCAAGAGAATGAAACTGAATTACTGTTTAATTCCATACACAAAAATAAACTCAAAATGGATCAAAGATCTGAATGTAAGCCATGAAACCATAAAACTCTTAGAAGAAAACATAAGCAAAAAACTCTTGACTATAAACATGAGCAACTTTTTCCTGAATGCATCTCCTTGGGCAAGAGAAACAAAAGCAAAAGTGAACAAATGGGACTGCATCAAACTAAAAAGCTTCTGCACAGCAAAGGACACCATCAGTAGAATAAAAAGGTGTTTTACAGTATAGGAGAATATATTTGTAAACAACATGTCTGACAAAGGGTTAACATCCAAAATAAATAAAGAACTCACATGCCTCAACACCCAAAAAGCAAATAACCTGAATGAAAAATGGGCAGAGGGTATCAACAGACAATTCTCCAAAGAAGAAATTCAGGTGGCTAACAGGCACATGAAAAAATGCTCTACATTGCTAATTATCAGGGAAATGCAAATTAAAACCACAGTGAGATATCACCTCACACCAGTTAGGATGGCCAACATAGAAAAGACAAGGAACAACAAATGCTGGTGAGGATGCAGAGAAAGGGGAACCCTCCTACACTCTTGGTGGGAATGTAAATTGGTTCAACCTTTGTGGAAAGCAGTGTGGAGGTTCCTCAAAAAACTCAAAATAGAAATACCATTTGACCTGAATTCCACTCCAAGGAATTTAACCTAAGAATGCCAGAGCCCAGTTTGAAAAAGACATATGCACTCCTATGTTTATCGCAGTACTATTTACAATAGCTAAGAAATGGAAGCAACCTAAGTGACCATCAGTAGATGAATGAATAAAGAAGAAGTGGTACATATATACAACATAATATTATTCAGCCATAAGAAGAAAACAAATCCTACCATTTGCAACAATATGGATGGAGCTAGAGGGTATTATGCTCAGTGAAATAAGCCAGGCGGAGAAAGACAAGTACCAAATGATTTCACACGTCTGTGGAATATAACATCAAAGCAAAACTGAAGGAACAAAACAGCAGCAGACTCAGAAACTCCAAGAAGGGACTAGGGGTTACCAAAAGGGAGGGGCGGGGATGGAGGGAGAAGGGAATTGAGGGTCATTATGATTGGCATACATGTTGTGTGTGGGGCGGGTCACGGGGAAGACAGTGTAGCACAGAGAAGACAAGTAGTGACTCTGGCATCTTACTACACTGATGGACAGTGACTGCAATTAGGTGTGGGGGGACTTAATAATGGGGGGAATCTAGTAACCACAATGTTGCTCATGTGAAACCTTCGTAGGATTATATTTCAATGATACCTTAATAAATAAAAAAAAGAACAGTATGTTTAATTTTTACAAAATGTTTCTTCAAAACTAGATTGCAATTTGAGACTTCCTACCCGCGCCAACAAATTTATTTTTGATTCCTGATATGTCTGCTCTTTAAGTGCAGAAAGGTTTGGTTTGGTTAAAAATATAAATTAGGCCCAAATGATGACAAAAATCTCTCACTACTTTTTCTTTCTTGACCTATTTTCACATGTTGGAGTTTATCAAAAGATTTTAGGAGTTTTCATTCAACTACCAGGAATTTCTTTTTATCTAAAGCAAGAGAGATATGATTCAGCCTTCTCACTTTCAAGGACTTTAAAGTTCTTCAGGTTTTAAAGCCAGATTAAGCTGAATGTGCCATTTTTTTAAACATCATCTTCAAGCAGTCTTCAATGAAAACAAAATAAATTTGAAACTTTTTAATAAACCATCCAGGACCTCTGTTGATAATTGGTAGACACTTAAGAAACTATAAAGGCATATGTCAACTGTCTGGTTCATTCTTTTCTCCATCCTGTTGATCAGTAGAGAAGAGACCATCTTTAGTGTGTAAGAGTCTTATTTTCTCTCTTAATCTTACTTCTCAAATCATATGCAACTGGTACTGGCCAAAAAAAAAAAGTTTTATTTTCTTGATCCGTTTTTTAGTTTTAAAACCAACAAGTTAGTAATTAAAAAAGAAAAAATTGATTTTAACTTTCAAGGCACTGTTCATATTTAAAACAATTTATATATGAACTAAAGTTCACACTTACCAAACAAAAATATTTACACTCTATTTTACCTCACAATTTACACTCTATTTTACATTTTAAACACAAATAGGAATTGCAAGTGGTTATATAGAATGACGGAATTGAAGGGACTCACATTCCATTTCTTCTCTAAACCACTGGGCTCTTAATCATTGGCCATTTTGAGTCTCCTATTTAAGCAAAGGGATGTTTAAGACCACAGGGGCTATAGACATCAACCACTGTGCGTGAACTTCAACCATCATGTGCTGTCTTGAAACAAAGACATGTGGCTGAGTTCTCTGTAGGGATAATTTATAATTAGTTCCCCAAATTAGCTACCATGCAATGCTTATTAAAGGATAAGTAATGATTCCACTCTTATGAGGTACTTAGAGCAGTTAAATTCATAGAGGTGGAAAGCAGAATAGTGGTCACCAGTGGCTGGGAGTGGGGCCAGTGAACTGTACATTTAAACATGGTTAAGATGGAAATTTTATATTTTAGGTGCCATATTTCATCACAATCTTTAAAAGTAACTTTTTTAAAAACAAAAAGAATAAAGAATTAAAATGTGCATTAAGCATATATGTTCTAAAAGTCAACAGTAATCAGAGCAAATAGACCAACAAAAGATTTTTTTCAGGAGCATTTAATTATTAACCAGGGCATAGTAATAATCAAAAGCACATCAACTTTTGGTTGACTTCATGATCGGTTGTGAGGTCATTATAGACAATGCACCCCCTGTTCGCCTGCCCTCGGGGGGACAGCTCCCACTACCCAACACTTGGTATGTCACTGCTCTATCCTTTCATGTGTAATATCCTTGGTTGCACATGTCAGGATTAAAAGATGATTAAGTTATGGGGTTTCCCAATCTTGACATATCCCAACCACTTCCCTGCCCTAGATGACCACCCGTCCCATCTTCTTCTCTGTCAAACTCATAGCCATTTCTTCGATCACTTAGACTTAAAAACTTATGCTTACCACGGGCTCATCTCTTTCTCTTACAAACACACCAGCAATATGCAGCTATGCCAATTTTCCCTCTGAAGCACACCTATTGTCTACATCCTCTCCCATATTGAAATCCAGGCTTGCACCACTCTTTTCTTTATTTATTGATGTTTCTCAGCCAGACTCCCTGCATCCAACTCCTGTTTACTACGGTGGACCAATTGTTCCCCTCAGGCTCGTCTCCGTGGCGCTTTCATCTCCAAACCTTCAATAGCAACCTCTTTCCTGTCCACCAAGGGGAAACTGACCTGCCTACTTTTAAGGCCCTTCAAAGTATGACCCCACCCACTGACCAGTATTTCTCACAGTCCTTCACCTTCGGTTGGGTCAGGATGACCCTCAGTCTCCGCAAACATGCCTGGCCCGTTCCTGCCCCTGGGCATTTGTTTACCCTTCTTTCCTTGCCTATGGGCAAGCTTCCTTCTGCCCGGCTATGGTCTACTCACCCTGTGAAGGTCTCTCCCAGTCTGATAATCTTGAGCAAGCTACATTACCTCTCATATAACAAAAAAACAAAATGTCAGGCAGAGAAAGACCTCGACAGGTGCTCTGTAGGAGCCTGAGCCAGAGGTCATCCAAATGCCCCCTCTAGACCCACTCTCCTCGCTTTCCCACCCAGCCCAGGGATGCACCTGCACGAACTACCCCAGTAGACCTTACTCTCTGGCCTCCAGTTGGTTACCCTGTGGCTCATTCTTTGTGAGGTTGTCCTGGGTTGGCCATGTCCCTTGCTTCTCGCAAGGTAAATTTGTCTCTGTCCTTTTGAGTTCAGTAATCACTCGCTCCCCTAAATCCCTCCATCCCAGAGCTGTAATGGTTCTGCTGCTGCTAGCTCTGAGCTATTGAATTATCCCTCATGGTTCCCCTACACTGCTCTCTGGAAAGTGCCACTGGGAATACATTTTTTTCAGATTACCTTATCTCTTGAATCGGATACTTCCAGAATACCCTCTCTCGAAGGCCCCACCTCTTTTCTCTTGGAACATTGTGCCTGATACCATTGACATACCTCCTCAGATTCACTCGGCCCGCCCTTGTCTCCGGCCCCTCAGTGACTTACTCATGGAAAGCAGCCCCACACCAGCCCCCACCGCTGCCCATGCCCAGCCGCCAGCACCGATCACGCCCACGTCTCCACCAAGGGCGTCACCAAGTCCCAGCGTGGCCTCCACTGCTCCCGCTCTGGTGGGAGCCACAGCAGCTGGGACCCCCAGGCCCAGGGGACCCAGGGGCCTTTGGTCCCTCCCCTCACTTATGCTATGAGGTGACTTTTGGAAAGCAGCAAGAATGGAGACTGGCTGCCAGGCGGACCAACCATGTGCATCGAGGGGTGGACCTTTCAATCCTGCCCCCTAACTTCCAGGGGGGGCGGGGAGAGGGGCTGAAGGGTGAATCAGTCCACCCCCCCCAACAGCCAATGATTTCATCAGTCATGCCTATGTCATGAAATTTCCATGAACACCCAAAAGGACAAGGTTCAGAGAGCTTCCAAGCTGGTGAACCAGAATGCTTCCACATGCCACCTTGCGTGGCCCCAGATTCCATGGGGACGGAAGCTCCTTTGTTCAGGACCTCGCCCTATATATCTCTTCACCTGGATGTTGATTTGTGTCCTTTAATATCATTTGTAATAAGCTGGTAATCTAGTAAATAAAATGTTTTTCTGAGTTCTTTGAGTCACTCCAGCAAATGAATCCAACCCATGGAGGGGTCATGGAAACCTCTGACTTGATGACAACCTAGACTTGAGATTGGTATCTGAAGCATGCGTGGGAGGGAGCAGAACAGTCTTGTGGGACCCTTAGCCTGTGGGACGGGAGACTATCTCCCGGCAGATAGAGTCAGAACTGAGTCGACTTGATCTGGTTGATGGTTACATGAGTGTGTACGCATGTCAAAGTTCAACAAGCTATACACTTAAGATTTGTGCATTTTATTGTATGTACCTCAATATAAATTTTTTAAATGTAATACTCTATTTTAAACAAGAAGAATTGAGTTGAGTTGTAGGACACCAGCTGGTATCTGAGAATTGTTGATCGTGTGGGGAAACTACTCCCTACATGAGAACTGGCAAGTAGAATTTGGTTAAATGCCAAAACTGCGGTATGGTTTATACAAAAAGGAGTTTGATTCCCATACGCTTAGTTCTTGGAATATGACTGTCTACCCACAACTGCACCCCGCAGTTCTTAAGCACACAGTTGGCTCCAAGCAACATTCTTTGTCATTGTTCAATTTAACGAGCAGCTCATGACTTTGTGTTCTGTATTAAACACCATCAGTTCTTCTCCTTATCACCTTATTTTGCCGCCATGTGTACAGTCTCTGGTTCCCTGCATCCTTTACCCCAGAGCCTACTGCCGTCCACATAGATGGTATCTCATGGAGACAGGATCCAGCCTGTTAGTACCAGGAGAAGGGGAACTTGATCCGTCAACTCTGATTCCCAACACTCTAAAGCTAACAGCAGCGTAAATGCTGTCTCACTTCTGCTCTGGGATTTTCCAGGCCCTCAATAGCCAAAAAGGAAACAGTAAGGAGCAAAGAGCAGGGTGGTCTGGTGGCAAGGCCCTGAGGTTCCAAGTCCTGGGCTTTGGTTCCCATCCCTGCCTTGCAAGCAATTAAATTTCCACCTTAGTCAGATCCATAAACTTGTTGTCATTCGATTTCTTTCCCCATAAAATGAATCTTAAAGAATTCAGGGGCTGGAAGCACACTGAGAGATCATTACTTTCTACCCCACGATTTCCAGAGAAAAGAACAGCAGGAGAAAGCATTGGGAAAAGGCTGTGGCTAAGACAAAGGCAAGACTCATGTTAAATAGGATTGCTCTTATTAAAATACTTCCTTCTGTAATCTCTTGGAAATATTCTGTCAAAAAAAACAAGACCTAAAAATAGGTATAAATCACACTACCACGTGCTTATTTTGTTGTTGTCTTACAAAGAAGAGTTCCATAAGCACATATGTTTATGCATAAAATATCTTTGCTAACAGCAAGTGCTTCTGGGAGCAGAACTGGGGAACGGGAGGGATGCAGGCGTCAAGAGAGGGAGGGCTGAAGAGATGAATGCAGAAGGCACTTGCCAGATCTTTCTGTTCACTCTTGCCTGCTGACCAGATGAGAAAAAGAACGTTGGGTTTCAGGGAGAAAATTAAAAACTAGTTTCCATGTTCACTCTTCCTTTCCTGTGCAACTTAAATAAAATAGAAACAATTTGGACTTTCTTGCTCTCTGGTCCTAGTGAAGACTCACAAAGGAGTCCACACAGGGAAGCTGTGAGAGGTAGAGAGAGACTTGTAAGCCCTGAGTCACTCCCCAGCCCTCTGTTTTATTGGGAGCAAAATTTTAGCAAGACCCGAATTTCCAATCAGAAGAAATACCTCAGCAGAAGGGGTGGGGTGTATGGGTGGGGATCATGCCATTTCCTTTTCACACAAACCCAAGAGTTGGCAGAAGACTGTGCTGGTGCCAGCTGTTGTCCCATAAGCTCTCTGTTGTCATCACTGCCTATGGCTCACAGCCCCACAGTCTGCAAAGGCGCAGCGGCAGAGAACAGTACTGAACTGGAAGTCAGCGCCACTCCTAGCTCCAAGCCTTCAGCAGTACCCATCAACTCTCTTTCCCCTAACAACACCCTTCTTCCTTTTCACCTTCTTGATACTTGTTAATTAGGCTCAGATAAACCAGGTCTGTTGGAATGTATAAATGGACCACTCTGGAGATATACTCCAATGAAACACGAGACAGTTTCTGCTCTCTGAAATTCTGCATCCTGGTAGGAAGAACAGACCTGAAGTACATTCAGCATCACAGAGAGAAAATTTAGCATGAATTAATTAAATAAAATAATAATAATAGCCAACATTTGTGGAGCAATTCCATATCTCTTCTAATATTTAGTGTTATTTGTATGATGATAAAATCACTAGCCTGACATAAGAAAGAAACAAATCCTACCATTTGCAACAACATGGACCGAGCTGGAGGATATTATGCTCAGTGAAATAAGCCAGGTGGAGAAAGACAAGTGCTAAATGATTTCTCTCATTTGTGGAGTATAACAACGAAGCAAAACCGAAGGAACAAAATGGCAGCAGACTCACAGACTCCAAGAAGCGACTAGTGGTTACCAAAGGGGAGGGGTGTGGGAGGGTGGGTTGGAAGGGAGGGAGATAGGGATTGAGGGGCATTATGTTTAATACACATGATGTGGGGGGGTCACAGGGAAAACAATGTAGCACAGAGAAGGCAAACTGAATCTGTGGCAGCTTACTACATTGATGGACAGTGACTGCATTGGGATATGGTGGGTGGGGACTTGATAATATGGGTAAATGTAGTGACCACATTGTTTTTTCATGTGAAACCTTCATAACAGTGTATATCAATAATACCTTAATAAAAATTTTAAAAATAAAAATTAAAAAAAGTAAAATAAAATAAAACTTTTTTCCAGTTACCATGAAAAAAAAATTACTAGGCTGACACAGGGCACCTCCATGTAAACATGGTGCAATGAGATGAGAGAATGTTGTGCTCTCTAATTGATTCCTCACTGAACTGCATTTCCATTTGGCTTTCCTTGTAGGGCCATCAGAATGAACAGTCTATGAAATCAGCTCCGGCAGTCTAGACAGCCAGATAACCAGCTTTTATCATTTCTATCTGCAGTCACTGACGAAACAGATGTCTCTGAATTGGTTAAGTACTCAGAAACACCCCAGCACTGAAAATAAATGAAGCTTATACTCTGTTACTTATGGGGGAGAGATCTGAGTGGCCATCTCTAATTTTGATTTTGTAGTGAGACAAAACATATTTCCCATGTCTACGTGAAATGTAGAGGCACAAGTCAGGCTCCAGCTGTTGGGGACCAGCTGCTTCTCCTGGGCTGAGGGCCTTTGAGCATCGGAGTAGGGTGTATGATTACATGAACACCCTCATCTGAACACTCTCCCCAGAGAAAGTTAAGCAAAAACCTTGGTGAGGATGTGTACAGTTTAGTATATAGCTTTGTACACACAGCTACTTTGCAACTCTCCTCACTCTGGCCCAAAGTGGACTTTTGAAACCATGTTACAGTAATCAACATTTTTCTTGTGCATTTGAGATGAAATCGACATTTGAAAATCAAGCTCATGGGCAAAAAGTAAAACTGTAAGTAAATTTCCAGCCAAAAAATTCTTTTTGGAAAAAGTGGGGATGTACTTCAAAACAATTAACCTTCTAACAATTCCAAAATGGAATGTGCTTCCATTCAACATGGACTGGATAAGTAAAAGGGGCCGGGACCCTCCCTAACTTGTCCCCTGCAGAGGCCAGTACAGTTTTTTTCCCAGAGCCAGGCCTCATAATGCTTTAGCTTTCCACTAAAAAGGCCTGCTCTCCCACTGGGAGCATTCCCTCCTGGCTGCCCTTGAGGGTTGGCCCTGGACCTGTAGCGTCAGCAATCTTTACTCCCAGTCACATTGCATACTTACAAAAGGAAAAAAATCACCAGGCCCTCTAGAAAACACTGGTGTTTTGCTCAGGGCAAATTATACTCAGAGACTGAGACTGTCTTTGCCAGTAATTTATTTAACACAGGTTTACTGTGGGAATTATAATTCATAGTAATAATATTTCACAAGTAAATAGCATATAGGATAATGCTTCTTAATAAGCCAACCAAGAAATAACTCCAAACCAATGAAAGATTAATTACACTGTTGTTCCAGGCAAAGGGGAGGCGAAAGAATGAAAACAAAGTCCAGATTTTCGTGAGGTGTATGTACCTTCCTATGAGTTGGCTCTCGGTAAAGTCAGTCCCTCCAGATAAAAGCTAGTATCAGCTGCCAGCTCAGGCGAGCTTCTGAGGAGATAATCCTCCAGGGACTCTTACGTGGTGTGCTCCACTGCCTATAGGGCATAGCCTTGCCAAGGCAGGACCACGTGTCCCTTCTCTTCCCGACACTGTTGTACAGATAACACCACCACTGACCAAGAGTGACTTGGCCGTAGCAGAGGCAAGTAAGTGTCTCAAGATCTTTAGAGAGCCCTTTAGATCAGCTTCTCTGAAGCTGATTCTCTGCCCGGGAGCCCATCCCAGGCTATGACTCTTGGTTTCCTAGGTCAACAGCTCTGCAAGCCCTCAGTGCACACAGGTCTCAGCCTGGAATGCCCCCTGCTAGCTCTTAGGACCACTTTCTCAGCCTCCACCATCTAGATGAGCTCTTGACAAACAAACACCCCCCAGTCTTTCCACAAGAGCTCCAATTTATTTAAAAGGAATGTTTCTCTCCAAGTGGAATTTGTAATGGGAACTCAATTCATACTGACCATTTGTCATGAAAATCATCAAAAGTTGCACACCCTTGACCCAGAGCAGGTCCAGGTTTTTGGGGGCTGATCTGGGATAAACATGAAGGTGGGCACAGGGCCAGGGAGGAGCCCACTTTAGTGAGAGGTCCTGAAGACAAAGCTTCGTTAGCTTTGTGGTCAGTCCACCATCCACCTCTGCCCTGAATCCCAGAGGGAGCACTGTGCCTCCTCTGCAGGGAGATGACCTATCACTTATGATGGTCTATCACTCACAGGCAGCAGAGTATGAGGAAGGAAACAAGCACTGGAGTCAGAAAGGCCTCGGTTCAAATACCAACTCTGTCGTCTTCACTTACTCTGTGATCTTAAGCATAAAGTTATCAACTCCTACTATGCCTGTTTCCGCTCTGAAAAAAAATGGAGGTAACAATACGTCTTTCCTGTGCATGTTGTGAGGATTACAGGGATGGTGTATTTTACATAACGTGTTTAATAGTGTCTGCTCAGTGACTGACAGATCAGAGTCCCATTCACAGGTTGCACTGGAATATGTGCACATGATTGAAGCAGGCCTCATGCAAAGACCAGTTAGTGACGACCTTGAGGGACAAAACAGGCACCAGACATATATTCAAAGGTAATATAAATGCATAAAAACAAGATGTAAAATAGAGCCAGACTTAGCCTGAACTAGTGGCGAGCAATTATTTTTCTACCTCACATATGGAAGGCATGCAACACATTCCAGATGACAATGGCTTAACACAGCAGCAGAAGAGGGACACGCATAAAGGTAGCAAAGCTCAGGTATTTTTTGCCTCATGACACATGTTCCCTCCAATGTACAGCCCAGACCCATAACCCATCCCTGGTCCCAGCTGAGAATCATACTCTTTACAATAATTAAGGCAAAATACTGAATTTATTTGACTGATCATGATGGATAAAGTATTGGTTTCATTTGCATGATGTAAAAATATACTTTAAGTAGGAATACTCTTATACTTTACAATGTTAAATAAGATTCATGAAGGCATTTGATATAAAACATACACAGTATGCTATTTTAATAGACAAATGCATAAAAGAAGTAGAATCACAAGAATTACGAAAGCATCATTGAGAATTTACAAAAGTTTCCATTTTTCTTAAAGGTCACATTCTCATCCTTTGGGATGTACAGAAATGATGTGGTTTACACAGTGTTCTCCACATTCAAAACATCATGTTTTAAATGTCTTAAGCATAGCATATACAGTACAAAATGTTTCCATAGGAACATAACAGAACCCGTCACTAGTGGCCTGCTGTCAGATGGCTCCTAATTAACCAGTTAGCCATTTTTAAGACACTAGTTCAGCTTATTGCCAACAAGTTGTTCTATTCACCTAAAACAGGACTTTAATTTATATTAGAATATACTGACAAAGGCTCAAAGAGTTATCATATAATATACACCAATATACATGAAGCAACCATTCTGAGTTAAATGATGTTTCCATACTTAAATAAGAACAAAGAATAGTTATTTTAGGCTAATATACTATCATTGTGATTGGTATTTTTAAAATTTTGAGCAAAGTGCACAGTGAATGGAACCAGTCACCAGAAATGATCCTTCTATGAACTCTCCCCTTCTTTTGAGACATGCCACCTGAGACATGAGAACCTTTAAGACCTGGTGGGTACCAGGGCAGCTTCACAAATCAAACACACAGGAGCCATGTGGAGACCCATTCATGAGTCAGGGGCGTCCCACACTGCCAGCTAATAAATGGCGCAATTCACTATACAGAGTCCCTGTGCAGAGTCAGCAGAACCCAGCTTCCAGACATCAGTGCTGCAAATGATGTCATCAATCAACCATACTCCAGTGTTGGTGGACCTCGTACAAGGTTGAAATAGCCAGCCAGGGCTCCCAGGTCTATGTAGAGAGAACGCTGTCTCTTTAGCATGTCTGATTCCTCAGTGCTTCCTGTACATGAAGAATCTGAAAAGGGCAACATTGAAAAATAAATGATTAGGGGACATGTTCATTAATAAATACCTGTTACTTCTGAAAAAATAAAAAGTAATATTACTAATACTTTGGGCCTCATGAAACAGCATTCAAGCTCTGCTTTTTAATAAATACAGCTGAACACTATGAGCTAGTTTGTCTAATATGACACGGAGAAAAGAGTTCAAATAAGAGTCAGTAATGGTGAGAAATTAGCTAGAAATCCTGGCATATTTTCCAACATCCCAGATGGTTCTCTTTAAATACAGAAAAGTCAGACAAGAAGCAGAAAAAAAATGAAAACAAGCATTCCAGGCTTGACATCTGGGTTTGGACCTAAATGTATTAAGAATGCCACAGATTTTAATAATAAAAATAGAAACTCCTCTCCATGCATATTCAGTGCTCCTGGAATGCGTTACTGACTTTCCTAAATGGGAAAGATTCATAGCTGGCAGAGAGATTTTAAGCAGAGAAAGACAGAAACGCATGTTGAATTCAAACTCAGTATTTTATTTGTGCAAAGCAATGTCATGATGTTTCCAACCAAGGACTGGTGAAGTTTACCACGAATGAATTAAACAGAGCCCAGCTCTTCAGTAAGAGCAAACCTGTTACGCTTGATTTGTTTTTAAAGGCAAATGATACCCTCTGTGGCACAAAAGCAAGTCAGAGGCAATTCTCAATGACTGTGTACCTCCATTTGCCCTGAAAACCTATTAAGGTTTGCTGGTAAATTAGCCAATTTTTAAAAAATGTTTTTGCTGACATTCTGGCTGAAATTGCTCAAACGACTTACGGCAAGCACTCAAGAAGTGACTCCTGTGGTTTTCCCAAGTGCTTTCATGAACTACATCAGAGGTTTGATGGAGACAGAAAAAGCAAGCAAGCAGAGACACTGGGCCCAGCAAGGTGTCCGTACCAGCAATGTTCTCAGGAAGCTCCAGCTCCTTCCTGCTCAGCACCCTCTTCCTCTCAAAGAGAGCAGAGTCCAGACTCTGACAGCGTGGCTGATCCTCTCTGGGGGGGTTCAGGGCATCGTGTTTGAGTAGGTCTGCTGCCCTGGGGCGGTGATTTGGGTTCCTTTCCAGGGCGGCTTCTATTAGCTCTCTCATGCCAGGACTACAGTCACCTGCAATATCTTCTAACGGAGGAGCTTGCTTGTGAATCTACAACAAACCAGTTCTCTCTCAGCACCAGGCATATGAAGATATACCCTCAACAGGAAAAGTGCTCTAGAAACAAGACCTGGAAAGTCATTTGTTTCCCCCCATGTGTCCTGGCAAATACAGTTCATACTCTTAAACAAGTTTTCCTTTAATTTCTTAAGAACACTGAGTTAACTCCATCTTTTTTGCCAGCTTTGTATCTGACCACTGGCCCAAGGACTACTGTGCAGTAATGGGGAAGTATCTGCTCAATTTCTCAACAATAAAATGGGAGTTGCATGTTTCACTACATGCTAGTCTGGCACAGGGATCTACATGTAGTAGCTTTTTTATGAAAAAATTCAAAGACCATATGTAACTTCTTTGGCCCAAAGATTTATGCTACTTTGATATGCTGAGTGGCGATTTTTGATTACACATATAACAGAATGCCATATAATTTATGACCAATGCACATTTTAGTGAGTTCCCATTAAAAGAGCAATGCCTTCTTTGCAAGAATGGGTCTTCCCTCCTTGTGGGAGGAGCTTTCAACTTCATCTCATGGATTATTAACTACCCTCCTCCTCAGATGTGTTAAAGGAAGGAGAGCAGCTGGAACTCCTCCCACCTCTTTCTGGGCAACCCCTACTCACTATGTACAGGTAGGAGGGATAGGCTGAGCGAGGGTAGCGCTTCACCCAGGGCGGGGTGCCCGTCTGCATGTGGATGAGCGTGGCTCCCAGGCTGTAGATGTCTGCTTTAGTGGAATGGCCCCTGCAGAGGATCACCTCTGGGCTCATGTAGATCTGAAAAAGAAGCAGGAAACATCGGTCTGACTTGTCTCATTTATCTGGGCTTCCGTTTCAGTTTCCCTAACCCAGTTCTGGCACCTTTACCATATTTACTGAACGCATATGACTTCAGAAGAGCACGTCATTGCTGCATTCCCCAAAGCCGAGGAGAGTAACAAAGACCCCTCAGGGGGCCAGGCTGCCCTGGCCGGAGATGTCCCTGCAGCCTTCCAAAAAAAAACCCCTTTTTCCCCACAGACTGAACACATGGTAGACCTGGCAGCCGAGAACCCACCAGGGACTCCCACTCATCCAAGTTCTGCAAAGCACTGATTGATGTTTAATTTTTCTGTCAAAACATCAATTCCTATCCTCTTGAAATGGACACTACAAATGTAGTTCTTCACTTCATGCTTGTCATTAAATCATCAAAGTTCTAATTATCTGTAGTATTATGAGGTGGCAGAAGTCCTCAGGGTATTAACACTGATCATTTGGAGAACTTAAGCTCAAACATAGCATTATAAAAGCGATCGTGATTAGTCATTTCTATGAACGATTTCTCATTTCTTCCCGACATGAGCCCAGAGACTAAATATTAAAGGCTTGCCACATTAACACTGTGTAAGTTCTATTTGGTTTCATGAGTTGATACTGGAAAAGTAGGGTTAGTTTTAGAAATAATTTCTCTAAGAAGTGTTTGTTTTTAAACTTAAAAAGAAAGAAAAAGAGAGCAAACACTGGTGACTACTGATCTGCATTATGGCTGGGGCAGACATACAGTACGTACCATCCTAATTACCAGTATTTAGCTCTAAGGAGTTTTTATACTGCCTGTCATTTGAATATGGAGAGGGATAAGTGTTCCTGGAACACACTTCAGAGTGAGTAAGTGAAGGACTAAGTTACAGAAACAGGGGTAAGTGCCCAGTTTTCCCCATCCTAACCAAACTCAACACCTTCCTAAAACTCACTTCTGGGCTGGCTTGCTTGTTCCCTTGCTCATTCATATTCTGCGTGTGTGTCTATGTGGTGTGTGTGGGTCTCAGAAAACAGACTAAACTGAACTCCTTGTCTTCAAATTTTTCCTGAAGCAAAGACAGAATATTCGGACACTGAAAGACTTTCTTCTACATATAATCACAAAGTTAAACAATAAATACAGTGGGTGGGGATTAGCTGGCAATGGAGGCCCCCTGCCTCCTCTCCTGCTAAGCAAGGAGCAGGCCATATATTTATGGTTGGTTTAACCATCGGCTGTGCACACAGCACCTGAAGGCTCTCAGTGGCTGCACATTTGGGGACAGCAGTATCCTGTCCACCTGGGGACCTGGCTCCGGCCCCTCAGGCAGATGCCCAAGAGTCCATGGCTCAGAGCTTCTGCTTCCTCAAGCTCTCCAAGAGCCAGAGCAGCGGGGCATGGTGTTCAAGGACTCTTCAGGCTGGAAGACTTCAGGCATGAAACAGACCTGGGAGACCACGCGAGGGTCTCTGACACTTGCATTCTCTCAGGCATGGGCACTGGAGCAAGGGTACTAGATGCAGGGGGTCAAGCCCATTACCTCTCAACACATTTATTAGAAAGGGAAAGAGACTATGTGTACACGTGTGTGTGTCCATGTATGTGATGATTATGTGTTAACTAACATAAAATGAAACCAAAGGCAGACTCAGAAAAATATAGGAGCTTTTAAAAAGGGGCCATGCTATAATAATTACTCTAATTAGCTATTTTCATTAGTTATTCTTTCTCTGCATCATACATTAAATATGCAATACATTAAACATGTGCCAAATTAACCCTGGATAGGTATTACGTGGTTACAATATAATGCTCTGAAATGAATGCTGAGGAAGGGAGAGAAAGAGAGCTCCAACACAGGTGACAAGTGCTTGCTGTGGTGAGTGACACTGTGATTGGTCACCTACGGCTAGGCATTAGCCAACTGACCCAGTTCCAGTGGGAAGCAGATCTGCATGGGTGACTTGGACTCAGTATCTTCTTGGCGCTTTAAATATGAATGCTAGAAACAAGCTTGCTAAAGGTTTCACGGGTGACTTCACAACCTTGCTCATTATCAAACTGTAACTTGTGAGGACCACACAGATAGTTAATGCAGATTGACTAGAAAAGAGGTTATCACTCTGAACACCAAAGTCAGTTTAGCACGTCATAAAAAGCACTTCACATTTGCTGAAAGTAACTCAGTCCAAACACTATTCAGGAGTAAACAGCTATTATCTCACATTCAAGCATACAATCTCTTTGGGCTGCAGAATCAAAGCACACATCTTTCTCCAGCCATTGCAAAATTTCAATTTAATCCCACTGCCGGGAAGAGAAAGGTATTTCTCATCTTTATTAAACATAAGTAGTTTGCGTCTCAAACTGGCTCCAGGAAAAAGGGTAGAAAGTCGTATCTGAAGTTCTGACTAATGCCAAAATACGCTGAAACATTTTCCAAAATAAACATGTCATAAGCATTAAGTCTTAATAGGTTTTGTACTTTGGTGAAGTATTCTTAAGATCTGGGGACGAAAACATTTTTCTAAGTCTACAGTTTTCTCTTAGGAATATAATTCTTCTCAGAGAAACTTATCAAGGATCATGTCCTAAGTATTTTCCAGAATAACTTAGGTAATACCAGCAAAAACAAGGATTTCTTCTGTTGCCCAGGAGAGTCTTTGCTTTAAGATGGTTAAGAGAAGGCTTCCAGAATCTCAGTTTGAAATGAAAATAATTTTTTTTGCACTGTAATTGAGTGCAGTGCAATATACCTCTCTTAGCTAGTTTAAGGGCTGTCATTTGGTTGAACACAAGACTGACCTGGTAATCTTGAGGTAAAGATGCAGCCAAGTGCTGTCTCTCCATGTCCTGGGGGCACTTTTAGCAGAGAGAAGGGTATTGGGCTGGGGGACTCTGATAGCTAAAACATCCACTATAGTGGACATGCACCAGGGAGGCAGCTTCTATACCTATTTACCTTCCCAGTTGCATCCAATCCATATCCATTATATCCTACTGTGAACTAAACTATTGGTCTTTTAATAATTCAGGTAAATCTAAAATAGGTCCTTTCACCAAAGAGCAGGATCAGTTGAAGTACCACTGAGGGTATGGTCTTTTGGCCTTGTCCAGCGCCCTATCCCTGAGCACACACCCTGCCACACAGCAGGTACTCAGCAGATACTCATTATATGAATTGAGTATTCAGTCTAATATTGTGAATGTCAAACATATTTTTTGAAAGCCCATGAATGCATTTCTCTGAATCTCATTCAGATCCAGGAAAGTTTTTTTGTTTCACTTTGTTTTTTGTTTCACAAATGAGTTATATATTATAGTTAGTTTATATCTTCAAATTAAGGTTTATTTGTATATAATAAATGAGGTTTATTATAGGCTTTTTAGGATTAAGATAGGTCTGAAATGTTCTTGGTCCACAATCTATAGTATTAATGACCATGACAATTATGGCTGTTTGAACTAAAACAGTAATGTTAGTTATACCAAGAATATATGTTTTAGTTATATTAATAAGTTTCGAAGTGGTTAGGCAGAATTTAGACAGCAGAAAACTGGGTCCCAGTCCCAGATCTGTCACTAGCTAAGTTAATTTGGGCACTTTATTTTAACCTCTTCAAGCTTATGTCCTTATTGTAAAATGGGAATCGTAATAGTATTTGCCTATAGTGACAGTATTTTCCAATAGAGTTGTTATAAAGATTAAGTAAAAAAAAAACACTTAAAGTGCTAAAATTAGTACTTGGCACACAGCAAGTTCTCATTAACTATGTCCCAATGATGATAATATTTAATGCAGTAGGTTTTCTTTCTTGTCCTTTCTGCAGAAGGCTAAAACATTTCTTATTTTTACTCTTAAAAATATATTGACCATTCTTCTGGGAATATTGTTACCTCTGTTCCACGGAGGTCCTTTGGAAAATAGATGTCTTCAGTCATTTGAACACTTAGGCCAAAATCCACCAAAACAGCTTTGGTAGACATGAAAACAATGTTGCTAGCTATAAAGAGAGGAAATTTTTAGTTACAATGGTATATACCCATAAAGAAGTTGAAAACATTACCTAAAATAACTATCTATCCAAATCAGAATAAACTGAAATGCATTCCCTACTGTGATGGGTATACTATATTCAAAAGAGGAAGATAAATCTGGTTGGGAGTTTGGTGAAAAATCACTTCAGATCTGTCAAGAATTCAGCCAATACAGATATAAATGATTGTAGCCATCAATAATATTCAAGATACAAAAGCTAGGACATGGAAACAACCTAAGTGGTGTCCATGAACAGATGAATGGATAAAAAAAATGTAGTGTGTGTGTGTGTGTGTAATGGAATATTACTCGGCTATAAAAAAGAAGGAAATCCTGCCATATTTGTGACAGCATAGATGGACCTTGGAGGCATTATACTAAGTGAAATGTATCAGGCAGAGAAAGATAAATACTGTATGATCTCACCTATATGTGGAATCAATATAAAAAAACTGAACTCACAGATACAGAGAACTCCAGAGGCAGGAGTGGGGATTAGGGGAAATGGGTGAAGGGCGTCAAAGGGTACAAACTTCCAGTTAGAAGATGAGTAAGTTCTGGGGGTGCAATACGCAGCATGGTGACTATAGTTAATAATACTGTATTATATATTTGAAAGTTGCTAAGAGTAGCTTTTAAAAGTTCTCACACCACACACACACACGGTTATAACTATGTGAGGTAATGAACATGTTAACTAACCTTATTATGATAATCATTTTGCAATATATACATATATCAAATCATTACATTGTATACCTTAAACTTGCACAATGTTACATGTCAATTATATCTCCATAAAGTTGGAAAAATATAATAATGTTCAAGAGCCTGAGTTTCAAATTCTAAGATATATAAGCAGCATACTATTATAAAGTCACTTTTCTAAAACAAAAAAGAAAACCACCAATTTTTTTTAAAAAGTAAAAGTTTTGCTAGTCCAACTTAGCATTAGATTTACTAAGGGTTTAGAATCGCTTATTTCCCCACCCTCTCTTACTTCTAAAGTCGTGACGGCTTGTTTAATGGACTAATGCCAAAATAGTGTTCAAAACTAAAAAGCTATTTGTTTCTCAAAACTATATGACGGTGCGTATGTTTTTAAGTAAATTGGTGTTTCAAAAGTCTTATTAACAAGGGTGTAGGCAGTATGTAGTAGATATGTGAATAAATAGATGAATTTTCACAAGAATTGGGTAATCATCCTTCCTTAGGACTTTGAAAGCTCTAGTGACCCCCACTGGCTTCTAAAGTGTGTTTCATTCACGAGCAGTGAGGAGAGTGACAAGTGTCCCACGGGACCCATGCTCCCTGCCACTCAGGGTCTTCGGACTGAAGGGAGGAGCCCACTGTCTTCTGCCCAATTAATTAGCTTCTTTACGTCAAGGTTGTAGGCATCCAAAGATAACTCACGTTTAATATCATGGTGAATCACTTTCTTTGAGTGTAGAAAATCAAGTCCCTTGAGAACATGCTTTGTCACCCAAATAATTTCAAATTCTCTCATTGGTCCACAGCTCTCCAGTTTCTCTAGAACAGACCCTCCCTCTCCTGCTTCCATAAAGAGATGCACAGTTTCATCCCATAGGACCACGCCATATAACTCAGCGATGTTCTCGTGCCGGAAGCAAGCCTGGATTTCCACGTCAGATGGCTTAAATTGATCTACTGGGATCTAGAACACAAAATACCAGTAAGACTCTAAATAACTATAGGAAAATGAAAGAAATAGATAATATAGGTCAAACCACAAACCAGAGAGCAAACAGATGTCCTCAAGGATACTGTGATCTGTAGGAAATTGTATTGCCAAGTTAAAATAATGTTGACTTCAGATCTACTTTTACATTATGTCAGTTTTAGGTAAACAAAATAAGAAAATTTAAAAAAAGATTATTTTCATTCAAAATATAGAAATCAAACCAAAGAATTATGATATGACTGAATCAAAAGAGAGATAATTTACTATCTATTTTACATGTAATTTCTATGGTACTTAGACTTTAGGTTGTATTTTCAGTATTTCAGCCCAACCTGAAATAATATATCTTTGGTCCTACAACTCATGCTCTAACAACGCATTTAAAATAAGCACTGGCTTATTCTGTGGAATGTCAGAAGTCATTAATGAAGAAGTAGATCTTTCAGTGCAGATAAATCTGGAATGTCTCCAACACAGTGTTAGATGAAAACATCTATTTCTGTTAGATACAGAAGTATGTATATTGTTTTCATTTATAAAAAATTTTTTAACTGTACATATAAATGCCCATAGAAGTTTTCTGGAAGGATATGTAAGAACCCAATATATAAGAATCCTTAAGGAAAGGATCTCATTCTTCAGCCTACATCCTTTTCAATCTGTTTAGTCAGATGTTTTTCTTTTTTAAGAAAAAAAGCTTAAAAATTAAATATAACTACAAGAAAAATAAACCCACAAAGCTATTTTCCCATACCCTTTGTGCTAAAACTGAAAAACAAAACATTTTAGTTCTACGGTCTGTATAAAATGTCACCAGACATTTTTATAAGAACTTGGAATGTGCCCCCCCTAAATGCAAGCTTCAAATGGCTTATTGTAACACCTCCTTTTTTTATTTTCCTAACAGATATGCTAACAAATCCTTATGAATAAATGAGGCCAACATATTGTTGATCTTTTAATTAAGAGAGACTAAGATGATATTCAGCAATGATTTTATATTTTATTTTTTGTTAACTCAGAAGTGAGTTTTTTTATTGCATTTAAAAAAACTTTTAGTTAAAATAAAAGACATACATAAAAGGGCAAAACTGGTGAAGTATCTAACTCAATGAATTTCCAACTGAACCTATGCATGGAACCACCCCACAGATCAAAATACAGGGCTCTACTAGCCCCCAGAAACCCCTGCTGACCCCTGCCCATCACTGCTCTTCAAGCGCACCCACTAACCTGATGTGCAGCAACATGGGTTTACTTAGCTTGCTTTTGGCCTTTATGCAAGTGGGAGCTCATGCAGCACATCTTATTTTGTGCCTGGCTGTTTTGGCCCAACATAATGGTTATGAAATTCATCTACATTATTAAAGTTATAAATCACAGATTCTCTTCACTTACAGTACTCCACTGTGTAAATATACCACATTGCAACATTTGGAAACATTCCAATTTGGGACTATTACAAACTGTGCTGTTATGAGCATTCTAGTACAAAGCCTTTGGTGATGACGTGTACATGCCTATAGGGGGCGTACCTACAGGAGTGGGATTACTGGGTCACAGGGCATGTGCATGTTCAGCTTGGGGAGACATGCCCGAAGAGTGTTCCAAAGCGGCAGTGCATCAGCAATGATTGTTTAATAAGAAGAGATGGGGTCTGGCCCTTTAATCTGCAGGCCCAAGAAGCCTTGCAGCTTCCCCAGCTTCTGTTTCCCTGCCTAGACTCCTCCCCTCCCCAGTGGGAGGGATTAAGGGAGCAGCACGTGGGGACAGCTCCCCTGCAGCCCACCCCACCCCACCCCGAGAGTGATGCTGTTGTTTAAACTGGGGCTAAATAAGCCAGCAGCACCTTCTTTTTTTTTATGAAGGCAAACTAAGATTAAAATCAACCATGCACTTAAGCAGACTTAGTAGCTGAACAGTCCCAAGT
Organism: Smutsia gigantea; assembly: GCA_032199065.1. Taxonomy (NCBI): domain Eukaryota; kingdom Metazoa; phylum Chordata; class Mammalia; order Pholidota; family Manidae; genus Smutsia; species Smutsia gigantea. The sequence continues at coordinate 25,709 of JAVSCE010001784.1, read as the reverse complement.
AGCAAAAAAAACCAAAAAACCCGACAAAAACCAGATGCGTTCAACACGGCACTCTAAGGTAGATCTGATCAAGGACAACAACTTTTCAGTAATGCAAACGAACAAAACCCACAATGCTAAACATGCAGCTCACCTATCTGGTTATTAAATACATACCAGTTTACAAGCCATTCTTTTCTTCGTCTTTATGTCTTGTGCTAAGTACACTTTTCCAAAGGCCCCCCGAGGAATGAAATCAGAGCCAATATTCCTGTAAGTCAGCTTCCAAGGGATAAGGAGGACATCAGAGTCTATTTGATAGCGTCCATTTTGAGGAGTGATTACCTACAACAAAATTAAAATGCAGGAACGTGAGAATTTCAGTGAAGTCCTTTTCTAAGACCCACTGTTTAGATACTGGTTACTTTAGATTGCATTCTTATGCACAGTGTTTGAAATTAATGTCACTGTGTGTAATCATAGTGTACAGAGACTATATTTAGAGCTGCAGCAAGACAGAAAAAGCATGTAACAGAAACATGTCCCTGGTCAGACCTGATCATATTTCTATCTGCTTGTGGGTAATTAATGTGGTCACTACTGTGACCAAAAGTTGAAAATAAAGATTGCGTAAACATGAATTGCACCTACGAGTTGACTTGGTTCCAGTTAAAATGTGCTAACCTGTTGGTCCACATAGCTACTACTCACACTTGATACATAGAGAGAGAGTGTGGAAATCAACTGATGATCACGGAGGATCCCAGAAAACAATGTGTTATGCCAGAGCTATGAGGTGACAATGCTGCATAAATAAAGGGCAGAATTATTTCTCATCTACTTATTCATTTAACATTTACTATGTGCATAAAATGTGCCAGGCACTGTATTTAGAACTGAGGTGGCAGCTATGAACAAGAGACGGACAACCTCTGACCTCCAAAAATTCCTGAGCAAGCAAACACAAGAGGTTTTGTAACCAGTCCAGTCAAAAATTAAAAGAGAGGTAGCCTGGTAGCAGTGTGGATTACAATTGTGTGTCCAATAGTCAAAATTCATCAAACTGGACATTTAAGAGCTATGTACTTTTCTGTACATAAAGAGTAAAAAATTAAAAGGAGAAATAATTTAAACTTAAAACAAATTACTAAAAGAATACACAGGAGGTATGACCTAGGGCACATGGTAAAAAAAGGTTTAAAGTGTTCCCTGAAGGGATAAAGGGTCCCCCAAATACAAGTTATTCTTAAATGTATTCAGTAATATTATGATTTCAGATTATGAATTCAGGAATTATGAAACTATCAAAGTGGCATTAAGTTATTTCGAGTACAGAATTAGCTGAAGGGGAATGTGACCACATGGGAACAGAATGAAGACCTGACTCATCTGCAGATGCATGGGGCTCCCCACTCAGGACCCTGCTGTGGGAAGAGTTCTAGCAGCCCTAAAGGGTACTCATTCAGTCTCCATTTTGCTAACCTTAGCTACACCCCACCAGCTGTGCTCACTATTAGTCAGGAATGAAGCAGAGGCCAACTTGAATACTTAGAAATGTGAAAGTCACTAAATTTAATATAAAATGTTACTGAGGGCTCCCTCTGTACCAAATCCTCCCCCTGTGCAGAACCCGAGGGGAAAGATGAGGAAGTACAGACCACGGTCTTGCCTTGTGTGAAATATGACCTCCTTTCAAGAACTGTGTCACCTCAAGTTGCCAGAGGCCTCTTTTTACAGCGTGCTAAGCACGTGATAAATTTAGTTCCTGTCCACATTTAGACAGGACCATACCCGGCACTCAGCTGCACTTGCTTACTGCCTCTTGTTATTAAGTATTTCTTCAGCGGTTAACTTGACTTCAAGGACATTTTATTTTGTCCAGCTAAATTTGTTATCACCCAATTTGACCAAGTGTCCTCTTATTCTAGCCAAGGGATGCAGAATAATAACAGCAGCTGCACACTGAGTGCTACCTGTGGGCTAGGCACTGTGCTCTGTACTTGCATACATAATCTCATCAATGTTCACAACAATCCTGTGTGGTAACTCTTTTTATCTCCATTTTACAGATGAGGAAATTGGCTTCAAGAGGTTAAGTCACTCACTAGGCAGTGACAGAGTCAGGATTTGAACTCAGGTCTACCTGACCGCAAAGGCACCGCTCCTTAGCTTGGACAAGGGCCTTTTATCTTCCAGAAGGCTGTAATTAAAAACTGAGCCATGATCAAAACCCAGTTATTAAAAGCCTCCATTCACATGTCACCAAGCACCTTAGCTTTAGATCGAATACTGCAAGTTCCTTCACTGTTTGAAAATCTACCAAGTCTTAACGCCCTCAAAGTTCTCCACAACTGCCCTGATAGGCCCTGCCTGTACAATGTGAAGTGTAGACACTGACCAGTGTGCAGCTCTGCAAAGTCCCTGGTTCTTCCCCTTCCCCTAGACCTTCCCTATTTGGGTTTGCAAACGTTTTTTTCCCCTTCCTCCTAGGGGCCCTGCCAGGTAATCTCACCGAACTCTATGCTGCGTAAGTCTGCCAATTCTTTAATTTACCAAAGCCATTCTGAAGTGAAGACATTATAAGCATGTAATGTATTTCCTTACCCGGATCACTGTCATTGATACTGAACAATACTGGGCCCGGGAGCAGTTGAGAAAAATCCTTAGGTATTGCAGTAAGAGTAAAATCTATGAGACCTGTGGGATGTGGCTGCTAGGAAATGGATGTGACCTTGGATCACATTAAAAGAAGCATATTATCTAGCACAAAGGCAAAGTCGGCTCTGTCCTGTTCTGCTGGTCACACAACAAAGGGACTGCCACGTTCAAGTTCTGCATGCTAGGCCCTGGCACCGGCTTGATTTCAGAGGGCACTACCCAGATGAGGAGGAAAGTCACCACTAAAACATGCAAGAAGCAACCCACACTATTAGAAGTGTTTGTGAAAAGTAGATGTGGGGAACGTGCAATTTTTAAAATATTGGAAAGGCTGTCATAACAAAGAGGAGTAACAATTGAATACAACACCTACCGCAGCCACAATGGCTTCCCTTCTCCCAGCACTCCTGTGTGTAAACAGGTCACGCACATTACTTACTGCACACAATAAGCCCACGGACTAAGTGCTAGGATGCTGCCACTTTACAAATGAGTAAACTGAGGCATAGAGGGGTGTAACAACTGGCCCTATGTCACCCAGCTAATCCACTTCAGAGCTGAGATACCTACACAGGCACTTTAATTCAGTGGTCTGCTCTCCTCACCACCCCTCAACATAGAGACCTTTTCATGGCCAAAAAGTAGGACCAGAACGAAGAGGGGTCAGGCATGAATTTTAGTTCTACATCAGAAAGGACTTTCCTACAACTGGAATTGGCCAAATATGAAATTAAATGCCCCAATATGGGATGAGCTCTTTATCACAGGAGATTTTCAAGCACAAACCAATTATTGGAAATGATGAAGAGGATGATTCAAATGTCAGACAGAGAACCTGACTCAAGTACCTTTAAGGGATTTTCAACCTTGAGAAGCCCGGTCTCCATGACTAACCCCAGAGGAACAGCATTCCTGTCTCATACTCACAACTATGAGTGAGCCCTTTGGGGCCCTCCAGCTCCCCAAATAATCACCAGTGAGTTGAATGTCTGGAACTATCTGAGGTTATTCATCCCCAGATTGGGTCACGAATGGTCTAGATTATAAATACTGTGTAGCACTCCCACACAAAGCAAACCCCAGGTTAGTTTCCTAAAGTTTCTTCCCCCGGTCCTACTGGATGTAGGTGGAATCTTTGTTAAATATTATTTTTAGGAAAATAGTAACACTTGGCACACACATACAGACCACCATTTAATATGCCTATGCATCAGGATATTATTATAATTCCTGGTCCTCCATCCTGTCTAATTAACTCCACAGGCTTTGTGAATGTTACCTGCCTAGAACGTATCATGTCTCCCTGCCTGCCAGGCCTTTGCATATGCTCTTCTCTTCATCTGGAACACTCTCCACTCTCCAACCCCATCATATGGCTGATTCCAACCTAACAACTCAGGGGGCAATTCCTCTGGGAAGCTGGCTGACCTTCTCCCTTCCCCTACCCACTGTCATGGCTTTATGAGATACCTTGGCTAAGCTTCCCAACAGCAATCAGAGTACAGTTGTATTGGGAAGTGCCCCACCGCATTAAAACTGCCTGTTTACTTGCCTCCGGCATCTAGATTGTAAGCTACCAGAGGACATAGACTGTTCAATACAGCATCTCTAGCACCTGGAAAAGTGCCTGATACACTGTAGATGTTTGAGCTACATCTCCAAATAAATGGGTGAATACTTGAATGAAAGTATTTGTCCCTGTGTAGACGTATGTAGATCAGATCAATGTTGCCTTGAAACTGATCTATCTGGTAGATAATTAGCTTTTCTGTAAAGCAGAGAGACGACAGTAAGTAAAGCCCAGGATAGAAGAGTGTGGGTAGGGTATTAGCGGGAGGATCATGGGAAAAGATAGGTCTTGAATGCAGGATGGCTCCAAGGAGAGCACCACATGAGCATGAAAGGCAGTCAAGAGCAAACTGCCTCCTTTATCACCCTTTCTCAGACTGGCTATGATTAGAGGCAGCAAGTCAGGATTCTTTATGTCATCATTTGTAAAACGGAGCTGTGAGAGGTCGTTAGCAGCCACAGAGTTGTAGCTAATCACTAAGCTCAGGGACAGGAGAGTCAAGCAGGGCCCCCTGAGCCACCAGCCACTGGGTTAAGTTGCCCAGTGAAGCGTGGTATACAGTCTACATGCAGATTTTAAGGTTTACCTGTTATTCCATTCTACTTTTAAGTTTTCTGGCTTTATATTTTATATTCATCATTTTTAAAATAAAAATCTTCTTAAAGTTTTAAAGATCCCTGCCTTTATGATATGTCCGGTTCTTAAATTTTCTCCTGAATATGCATTTATTTATTTAAAGTAGGAGCATAGGATCCTTGGCAGCAGCTGACAACATTTTCCCCTTACACTGCTGAAAAAATTTTCACTTCCTTTTAATTTCTTTGTTTCTCTCCTTTTCTGCATAAGTTTTTTTTTCCTTACTCCAAAACCTTCAGGAAGCTGTTTCTTTGTATCTTTATAATTTTCCTGTATTTATTGCAGTACATCCCCTGATGACTCTCTATGGCCCATCCCTAATCAGTCTGATAGGCCAGAAGAAATATACCCAAGTCTCTATGCATTTACAAGCAAGAATAATTTGCTTATTCTGCACATTTTCCTTTAAAACACCCATTCTAACAAATAATAATTATGTTAAAAAATGAAAGAAAAATACATAAACTATTATGTTTCTTATTATAGGTATATATATTATTTTGAACAGAGTTCTCGAGCCATATTTTAGCTAAGAAAATCGGGTACTGCTCCTAGTTCAAATTACCACTTTCCATGTGTAAGAAGGAATATTGCCATGATAAAGTACTTAGTCAACTACTAAATACAATTTGGCTAATCTAGACCAAAGCGAGTCACACAACTATGCAAAAGGTAATCTTGTTCCAAATTGAACTGTAGGTGAACACAACTAGCTTCTAACAAAACAATTCGCTACATCGCTGACCTAAATTACTTGTTGTTTTTATTGAATGTGGTATGCAAAAAAACAAGATAATTAAGTACTTTGGCCAATCGTACTCCTTAAGCACTGACCTTCATTAGCCATTTTGCCATGTAGATACACCAAAGGAAAAGGAGTCACTTTCATCAATAAGCAGTTTGCAAGTTATCACCTACTCCTTTGCCAATTGTTGTTTTAAAAAAATTAGATCACCTTTGACATACTGAGACTGACAGAATCGGAATCCCAGGCACACATAAACACATCAACTGATCTACTTTGTGGCAACAAAGTGTTGTCACAATATTTTGGATTATTTGCATATTTGGGATGACTAAGGAAATATATCATTTGCCATTCAAACTCTGCCAATTAAAGAGAGTAAACCTGTGGATAGCTGTTTACTGCCTAAGAACTACATTTCTGCAAGAATGGAATTCAGCCAGTAGTAATATTGTGACATTTCAATATGTGACGAGAGGAACAAAAAACTCAGCCTTCAAAATGTTAATTAAAGTCTGTACGCCCCTCTTAGATGAAGGATTCTTATTAAGCCTTTCTCTTCTAACCAATGGGCAAGATGTGTAATGGATTGTTAAATTAAACATTCTTCTCAATTACGTATTTGTAGAACTACTACTAAAATATGGGAAAGATTCTTTAAATGTAACTTTTAATGAAGGCCTTTTTGGAACCTTTAACATGGAGGGAATGCTTATAGATATTACATTTTTAAAAACCATACCTGGCAACTAGTCTAAACCAAGTTCACATGCCATTCTGCATTAAATGAAGCTGCAGTAGAGTAAGGCTGAACTGACACAGAAAAAACATACCATATTTAATAAAATTCCAGATTCCTGAGGCCGGTGTCCATAAAAACGCTTTGTGGTATTTGATATATGGTTTGCGAAAGCAAGCAAATCCTCCACAGTTCCATATTTGACTGATGACAACCAAGACATCTCTTGGCCACTGAGCAGCAGAGACTCGGAATGCCCCTCATTATGATTACTGTCTTGGCACATGGTCATTAGACTGGGTTCATAAACCGCTGGTTCTTCACTCGCGTAAAGGTTTTCCATAATGTCTATGACGTCAGACATGTTCAAATGTTTAATTAACAAATCAATTTCTTCTTTATTGTCACTGCCAGTGCTCATGTACTCCATTACTGTTAGGCTTTCTGGGGAGTCTGCAAAAGAAAACAGAAATCCTTAGCTTACTGTATTTCCATTTGAAATCAATGGGAAACTGACATCAAAAGATTGGGAATAGGCTGCTATATGACTATGTTTATAAAATGAGGGCTTGGTGTCTACAGTGTATATGAATTCAAATTGGCAGCCAGATAACCTTTGGTCCAGCCACTCAGTTTGCAGAGGGGGAAACTCTAAGAGCCAACGAGCTAACTCATTGTTCACTTACTCACTGAGTTGGTGGCATCAGCTATACCCATGGAAAACTTTCACTGAACATAAACACAAATAAGATCAGCTCAGGAATCTGAGGAGCTAAGTCTCCTGACCCTTTACAGCAGCTTCCAACCCTACTGCTCACCCACGGGGGCCAATCCTCCCTGCTCAGATCTCTGGGGCTTTTATGCCTCTGGGTGACTTTTAAAAACAAAATGGAACTACTTTACCAAATTCAGGAGTTAACTTAGCAAATAAAATTAAGGTTCTCAAAACAAAATCATGTGAAATGGATTTTAATCTAAGCAAATTGATAACGGTGGGTCAAGTTTGAGGAATAACTCTAGTACAAATGAGTTAAAGAGCTCCTTTAGATGGGGGATATAGCCTCAAATCCGCATTCTGTCAGCAATGAGTATGAGAAAGCGGAAGCTTCATTTAACTTGTGAATCTGTGTTTCCTCTTGGGACCAGAAATCTTTAATGGTACTAAGCTGTTATCTCAAGGGCCCAGGAAGGCTAATTTACTATCTAGATCAACAACCCTCTAGAAGTTGTGGTACTACAAAGGGGCAGGGAAAACTACACCCATCATAAGCAAGGCATGCAAAAGGCCAACTATATTAGCCAGTATTATATTTCAGTTCTTACATATAAACCAGGTGTTACATCTGTGAATGAGGGGGAAAAAAGATAAACCAAGGGTGAAAAAATGATACTGTTAGGATTTTAGAACAACTCCATTCCAAAGGATTAAAGATGAAAGGATTGAAGAGATCTAAGAGAACTTGGAGACATGTATTTCTACTTAAATTACTGTGCTCCTAAAAGTACCATCTCTCTCTCTGAAAGATGGTTCACGTTCTTAAAAGCACAAGCCTTTATTCAACATGTTCAATGCTCAGTGCTACAAGCTATAGGCTTTGATCAACTTGGAGCTCAAGTACAAGCCTCTAGGAAATATTCCACCTTTGGGGCCACCTGCAACCCTGACTCAGCCATTGGCCTCCAAATTTAATTTAAGAGAACAGTCATGCAATGCAGTGTGACTCAAAGTTACTTGACAATCATTTTCTGATGTGCAAGTTGTGTCTGAGGAGAACAATCTAGCATCCCGCAGTTTCACATTCCATCTAGACTCAACCTGCTTAGGAACAGATCTCAGCCCCACTTCCTGCCTGCATTGTCTCAGGCAAGGGCCTTAACCACTTTGCATCTTGACTTCCCCATCTGTAAAATGAACATAATACAAGCATCTACCTCAGAGCACGGTTGTGAGGATTAAAAGAGTTCATGTGCATAAAGTGATCGGTGCAGTGTCTGGTGCATAATTAATAACCTGTATCATCTGCCATGGCTACTGTATGCGTAAGAGAGAGAGGTACTGAGGCAGACCCTGGCTTTGCAAGTACTGTACTAGGACCTCCTTTCTTATCTGCAAATGGGACCTCCTTTCTTATCTCCTTTCTTACCTGCTCATTTCCTGGGGCTCTTCCCAGTGAAGTTTTAAAGACACTACAACAAGAGATGAGGGAAAAAAGGCAGAAACCTAGATAATGCTTTGATGGCTTTTATCCCCACAGCTGCATCTAGAGAGCAGCGGGAGCCTCCACCACCCCTCCTTCAGAGAGTTTTATTATCTTTGAGAAAGAGTGTGATCCAGCTCCTGCAATCTATTAAATCATGAAAGGAATTTCTTAAGTTAATGGAGGAACATTGGACTTTGACTTCGTGGAGCTATTTACTTGCAGTTTCTGCTTGCAGCATTTACTGAAAAACAGAAGTTAAAAAGCACAAACAACCTGATTTAGCACCCTACTGGCTGAAAAGTTCAAGGCTCCCTGATTTAACTTATCAAATGGCCAACTTGGGAGGAAATAAACTTCCCAGTAGTAACATGACTCAAAAAAGAAAGAAAAAAAGCCCATAAAGTTTACAAGCCAGTCAGCTGACCAGAGAGGAAAGACAGGTTTTGTTTCTTAAGTCCTGCAGATTGTCTCAAGCATTCATACCTAAAATCTAAGCGGTTAAATACACACACCCCTAAACTGCACACTGAGGGAAGGGGTTAGGAAGAGAGAAGAAAGGAGGCCAGGGGAAGGAGTGGAGTGTAAGATAGGAAACCATCTTCACTCACAGACAAATTCCTTAGCAACGCAGGGCTCCTGTGATGAACACCAGCGCTCCCCTAGCAACTCTGCTGACCAGTCCACCTGTTAAGTGCCCCTGCAAAAAGCCTCAGTACTTTCAGGCCTTAATTAGCACACAATCTGATAATCATTTCTGGGTTATTCACACAATCAGTCCTCATCTAGAAAAAGTGTGGATTGTGAAGATATTCTACTGTTGCAGTAAAGACCCTTCCCCACATAGATAAAGCTAAAAATCTTCATAAAATCCCAACTTCTTAGCACAGTAGATGATTATGCCAATTTTAGACATGGAGAAATGGGTGAGACAGTCCAAATTATTTGCTTTGAATTATTTCAGAAATCAGCAATAAAACCCAGGGAAAATCCTATTCCAAAACAGTCATGTCATACTCTTGGCTACTTCCATCTACCTAAACCAATGTTGAGAAAATTCCTGGCAAGTGTAAATGACATGGCCAAGATTATAGGCATAGGCTACTGCCTAACAAAAGATAATTATGCCTTGTGTTACTTCCCATTTAAAAGATGTTTTTCTGCCAGAATAGTACATTGCCCCACAAGGCACATGTCTTATTATATTTTTGTTCCCCAAAAGCCCCAGAATGACACAATCTAACTGTATAGGAACTCAGACACTGCTTCAAAATCAATGTTCTTTACACAAAAAAAGTCCTTAAGGGCCATGTGCCAGAAGCACGGCACACAAACCTCCATCCATCCATCAGAGCTGAGAGTGTCTGCTATATTCAGATTATACTCTAGTAGTTAAGGACCAGAGAATCAGGCCACCGATGTGTTAAACAACAGTAGTAGTGTGCCTTTCCGTTTTTATCAGGAGCAGCTCTTTATTTCAGACCAAAATATCTTCTCTCCAAAAGTGAAATTACACAATGTTTCTCTTAAATACAATTCCCTGCTCACTTTTGGGACAATCCCCATGCACGCCGCATTCCCTTCTAAACTAGCGAGGTTCTTGGCCTAGAACTGTAATTTCAGAGGCCTCATATCGCCTGACCACCGGGAAACATCTGTAAATAAAGGTTTTTTTTCCCCCCCTCTAACATTCTTTCTCAGAACAAAAGCCCCGCATTCACGTTCTGCTATAACGACCCTTTAGTCACAGAATAGAGTCCCAGTTGGAAGCATTGAATTAAGTCTCAGCTATTCAAAAGGCTCGCTGCTTGCCACCCAACCCCACTCCCTCCCTCCTATTCCTTAACGCCGGGGGAGCCGAAAAGGTCCTGTAATCATAAAAGGAGCCACGATTCGTGGGGCGGCAGCCGGGCCCCCCAGCCTCCGAGGTGCACTCACCAGGGCCGGACAGGGAAGGTGCAGCCGTCCCGGCGGTGGGCGCACTAACAGCGGCTCTGCTTCCCCACGCACTGCCCAGACTGGCACGGCTCGCGCGCTCGGGATCCGGGAAGGGGAGGAAGGGGGAGGAGTCGCAAGCCTGCACCCCGTGAGACCCTTGCGCAAGGTGCTTTCCAGCTGCCCCGGCTGCAGCCGCGACCCGCGCGGTTGGTGGGCACGCCCCCGCTTCCCCGACCCCTGCGTTCTCCCCGGGGGCATCCTCTATTTCAGGGTGTCAGTCTCCGGGGCACCCGGGAGGGCTGCCACCAGAAAGACATTCCCAAGCCCCCCAACTGTGTGTTACCTGCGGCCTCCGCGCGCCCCCGCGGGCCGAGCGCATCAGTCGCCGCCCCCCGATGGCACCGCGCACAGCTGGTGGTCGGCCCTCCGGGGCCACGGGGTCCGGTGGCAGTAGGAGACGGAGCCAGGGCGACCGGCCCCGGCGCGTGGCGCGTCGTCCCGAGCAGAGCGGACTAGTGAGCCCCCGCCGCCCTCGTCTGCCCCCGTCTGCCCCTGACTCACGGCGTCTGAGCCGGCCGAGGGGCGGTGCAGCGGACGCCAGCCGCCGCCGCCTCCCCGCCTTTTCCATTTCCCCTTTCTCTCCGTAAACAGAAAGAGGCTGCCGCGTTGCGGGGAAGCCGGAGCCCCCGCTCTGGGAAATTCCGTCCTCCCCCCGTTTGCCCTCGGGGCGCCCGGGCGGAGTGGAAGGCGGGCCCGGGGAGGAACGGAGAGCTGCGCAGGGAGGGGCGCCGGCCGAGCCCGGAGTCGGGACTCGCCGCGCGATCTGGAGCGGAAAACCTGGGGGTATAGGGAGCCGCAATGGATCGCGGGTAGCGCCGCACGTCGCGCGCAGACTCGGATCACGTTCACACACGAGGGCCGCGATCTGCGGTCCGCACGCACGGACACCGGTTTAAAGGCCTGGAAGAGGCTGCTGCAGGGTGGGCCCGAACCGGGATCCAGCACCTGGACAGGGGCTGGTGTCCTCCGCCAGCCAAACCTGGTTTTGTTCTTTACAGCCTTTATTGGAAAGGGCCACTCTGTGGCACCGTTCCATAACGAAGTGTACCTGTACTGATCTCCTCCTAACTCCAGCTGCCAGCCTGGGATTCTCTGTCCTGCTTGGGAAGAAGATCAAAGTTCGTTCATAGTGTTCTTCTTTCTTGAATGGAAAGCGTTTGCTCTGGGTGAAGTCGGAAGAGAGTTTCAGGGCAATAGAGCATGTCTCTCCGAAATCCACTCTCCCGGACATTCCCAGTCCCTACAGAGTTGCAGCGCACCCCCTACCCCGCCCCAATACTTCCCTAGTATCAAGCACCTACTATGAGCCTGACATTTTGCAAGACACCCGGAGAAGAAAGAGAGAATGTAAAGTAAACATCCTCCCTCTTACGGACCCGGACATTGGGCTTCCCAGGCGGGGCCGGATTCAAACGCCCCAGTCCCTGTCCTGCCCTTTCCCGTACCCAAGCTCTTTCTGCCCCGAGGTTTCAAAACAGCATGGGACCCGCTTTAACGCCCCCTTTTGTGGGAAGAATATTGCTTTGCCCACTCGAAGAAGACACATGAGAATTGCTGATGGACCTGGCTAGTCGTCGTGACAAGCAAGGCCCTCCTTGTAGGGCTTTAACTCCGCTAATTGCTTTGTGCTTCTGGCCAGGCAAGGATGAGGATGGTAAGTGATTGACAGCCACCTATACCGTCAGTAAAAGTGAGCCGGGCTAGCAAATCAAACTGCCAGGACTGCTTGCCTGAGCACTAAATCACTACCCCCCCTCCCAGTTCTTTTAAATCCTGGAGTGCGGGGACAGGAATCACGTACCATCCCCTCGAACTCGCCAGGTGGCCCCAGGCAGTGAAGGGGCCCCAGCGCCTGGAGGAAAAGCCCTGCTTTGGCCCTGGGCTTTTCTGGTCTTGGATGGAGCGCAGCTTTAATCAACACTGCTTCTCTGACTCGGCTGGGGCAGCGTGCGCTGGATCTGAAGTCTGAACTCCTTCAGCTTTTTCTCTGGAAACCAGGTTAGCCAGGTTGTTACTTCTAATTGTAACACGAGACGCCTGCCCTCATCTGTTGCCTTTGAGGAACAAAGGGTGATCTTTATATCCATTTTAAAAATAGAAACATGGAACCACTCCTGCCCCCACCTCCTTGAATGAGCTCATCAAAAACCACACCTCATCTTCTGGGAACTAAATTATTAGCCTTACTTCCTATATAGAGGTCTCCCAAATATAGCTACATTTTGGGGAGATGGTGAAATGGCTGCTGTAGCAGGGTTCTCTCTGGCTGTTAAATGACTTATGCAATAACAGAGTTCACCTGGTAAGGTGCATTAAGAGGAGCTTTCACTTAAAAACATTTTTAAGGACTAAGTTGAGGTTGGATTTAGTGACTGGTAAAGAGATTGAGAAGAGAGAACTGAAAAGAAAGTTTGTGGATTCTGCAGTTTTCTTGTTCAAGACTTTGTTATACAGGCTTCCAAAAGCAATCTTACTGCTTGAGGAACATGCTAGTAAAGTTGGGTTAAGCTTGCCGGTGAGCCCGTGTGCACAACCATACAGAAGAACTCTCTTGAAGCTTTTTGCAGCAGAGGAAATGCACTTTAAAACTGAGTTGCAACTGGTTGCAATTCACTTGAAAAGGCTTTCTCCACTCACAGATCGGGACAATAGTGGGTTTGTAATCTTTTAGTTTGGAAATCAGAACTCATTTACTCAGGGGAACAAAATAGTAACGATGGGTAAGTGACCTGGTCCACACATTGGTGTATGTAGTACCCCAAATGGTGCTCTATACTAATATAACACACTGCTCTCCATGTTTTTCATATTCATAAAATGTAGTATGTTCAGAAAATTCTTTGATAAATTGGAACAAATTGTGAGATACCTATATGTGTCTTGGTGAAAAATGTGTTTCACTTTCTTAAATTATAACAAAATACTAAGTATTCGAGGAAGATCATTAAATACTGAATTTGAGTAAAGCTTTAAATCTGATATTTTTAAGTTAAGAGAAAGTTGGGCCTGATTTCATCAGCATAAGTTTCTTCTGTATGGTTTTGTTGTAACAACTATACTTATTTACCAATTGAGATGCTTGAATAATGATCTTTTCAGACTTCTGATAATAACATTCAGATGAGAAACTGTACAGACGTGGGAAAACTTAAAACCATTATTATAATCTTTAAAATTCTTAAACAGCTGAAATTGTATTTTAAAAATCCAGTAGCTCTTCTTTTTCTTTCATTACCATATGTAACATTTTTATGATGATGTGCATGAGTATCAATTATAAATGAACTTTTTCATAATAGGTCTTTCAAAATGACAAGGCTTTAATTTGCAGCATACACAGGCACTGTTAGAGCACTTGGCTTGGACACCACAAAAAAGACACACCAGCCCAAAGGCTGAAGTGCTTAGTGAAGGAGGAGATTCAGGCTGCCTTCCTGAGCCGGGAAATCACCAGCCCCTCCTCATGCACAGAGGACTTCTGCTGGGGCTCTAGCTGTGCTTCTCTGGTACCTGACACCAAAACCCCTTCCTCCAGCACAGCCCTTGCAACTGACAACCTGCTCAGCCTCACTCTCCATCTGGAGGTGGATGGGATGTCCATCCAACTACTGTAGAGACAGACCCCATGGGGCATCATGAAATTCTGCTGGTCCCCACAGACCCCAAGGCATCCCAAATGAGAATGCAGAGGCAAGAGGCCTGGAGCCTCCAGCCTGTCTGGCTGTGGTAAGGAATGAGGGGCGAACATCTGTATTGCATTCAGGGCCCATCGGGTGCAAGGCTGTGTCCTCAGGGCCTGCATCCTGCCTGCTTTGAACCCTCCCTTGAACTCTTGGGGAGGAGTCAGCCAGGATGAAAGGGACAGTCTTCCTGTCCTCCCTTTGGCCTTCTCACCTTTTGGGACATCACTGGACTCACCAACTTTTGCCATCACTGTGCAAAGTGGGAGCAGCAACTGAAGGAGGGAAATGGGTCCTGGGTCAGAGATGGAGCCCTCACGTGGGGAAAAGGGGAGAGAAACCCCAGGGGCTGCAGGAAGGGGAGGGAAGTTCCTAACACTCTCAGCTGTGGCCTTTGTTTCTCAATGAAGCTGTGTGCACATCGGGCCTGGGTGTGAATCAGAGTCTGTTCTAATGGGCAGAAAGCTAAAACTTAGTTCTCTCAAAGTGCCTAAATTGTACTCTTCTGTATGTTTGATGTTTTTATTTTTTGCTTCGTGCTGTGACTTCCCCAAATTTGAGGTCCTTGAACCACACTTTGAAAACAGAAACTACTGCTCTACACTTCTCTCTTCCACCTCCTAAACAAAAACCCCTGCTACAGCATTTCTTAATCTCGGGCTTCCAAAATTACAGCACGGCTCAGGAGGCCCGCAGGAACTTGCAAGACTATGTCCACGGGCCTTTCCAATAGCTTTCATTTTTCACCTTTTTAGGATGCTGTGCTCACAAACTGCCTGCGGCCGAACCTCCTAGAGCAGACCCTGGTGGGTTTGCAGAGATGATCCACAGTGCAACCTTAGGCACCTCCTATGACTCTTTATTACCCCTCAGCACCCCCCCCCAGCCCCTCAATAGTGCGCACTGCCAGCATATGCCACTTAGGAGGGCACTCATTGCCCCAGGTGCAAGGGACCTGCAGGCCACAGGTTTGGTGAAGGGAAGCAGATAAGTACAACCTGAGCCCTGCTCTGTAACTGCAAATGTAAAGGCGTAGGTAGAGATAAAATGCTTGAAGAGCATACTCTCTCAGAACAATAATTAACTAACTTCCTTTGACATGGTATTCTTCACACACAACATGTTAGAAAATGGGTCAGATTATTTCAATCGCCTAAAAACAGGTATGGCATACTTATCTTCATGTGATTTGTTTTAAACCAAGTCATTCTTGCCCTTGGAATTCCCTTATGGTACTAAAAATAATTGCCAACAGATTCAATTTCTTTAGTTTGGGTAGAGACCTCTTTCTTTTCTCAATTAAAGCCATGGAACTTCTTTCTTAGTATCAAGATGCTTTGAAGGATGTATTTCATAATAATGGAGCATCATTATACACTCTGACCATATTAAAAATGACAACAAGAGCTATTTATTTTAAGCACTACATGCCCAGCACTCTGCTCTGCTCTTCAGCTGGAATACCTCACAGCACTCCTGAGGTGGGCACTAGTCTCTCCTTTTACATGGGAGATTTGCATGAGTTTAAAGAGGTTAAGTAATGTGTCCAAGGAAACCAGATTCTAATCCATGTCTGTCAGACCACAAACCCAAATAAACAACTCCCTGCATCACCAAGCATGGGACTGCCTCCGACAGCAGAGGCACCTCGGTGCCAAGCTGGCGTTTCTTGGTACCAGCTGGAGGACAACGGGCCTCACCATAGGCCAGCTGTGAAATGCCTTGGATTGCTTTCCCATCCTCTCCTTTGCAGGAGGTTGGGTTTTTAGCCAGGTTTTTTGCAGGCTCTAGCTTCTTGCCCCTTTCCTCAAGACATGAATGAATTTCAGACATACCTCCACCAGGTTTTTATATTTTCATCTTTTATCCCGCATTGTGAGAGGAGAGGTTCTGAAGGAACTTCAGCTCTCTCCCACAGGGTAGAGATGTGCAGGAGGGCTGAGGCCAGAAAGCATCAGGAATGGACCACTCATTCTGCATATCCTTAAGGTAAACCAGCTTTAATTCCTCTCGGGGTCTCCAGGGACATGGTGGGACTTCCGCCCCCTCTTACTGTGGTTCCGGGTGGGTTGATGGGCATGTGGGGAGGCTACCGGGGCATGAAGCCTGTTCCTAAGAGTCTTGAGAATGGTGAGGGCAGCTTTTCTCACTCCCACCCAGTTCTGGCACAGAGGCTCAGCCCTCCAGGCCAGCATCATCCCCAAAACAAGAGTCCTCTGCCCAGCCACCTATACGCAGTGGTGTCCTGGATGGAGCCCATTCTTACCAGGTCACAGAGGCAGTGTTGAACTTTTCAGAATCTGTGACACCTGATTGTCAAACAGTCATGATTAAAAGTAAAATCATAAAAATTACAATCAAATAAAATATATATTAAAGGCAAAAGTAATAAATACTAAAAACTTACCACTGCCTGATTATTTTATTAGATTTCATTGTTCTCTAGGCCGTTGAAGTTACTCGTGTCCATTATGATTCCATCTGTGTGGTGGAAACACTACAATATGATGTGCTACTGTGTGTCTCTTTCCATCTGTGTTCAGTGGCCTCACAGCGGTAGCTTAAAATAGGCCATGGTGGGAGTATTTACACCACAGAAACCAGCAAGCGCTACAAACCAGGGCAGGGTTTTCAGAAAGCTGGTTTTTAAAATATTTATCAGCATGCCACTGCCTAGAGGCAAATCTTATGTTTTCAGGTAATTTTAGGTAATTTATTTCATTTTCGTACTCTACCTTTTCTAATACCTAATAATAATCTGGATATCTGATTTCTACCCATGTAGCAAAATCTCTAACAGCGAAGGGTGGCATGGTCTCCACCACTGTGTTAGTTGAGACTTTCCTCTGCTTCATCCCTATTCTAGCAGCTGAGCCAAGGGGAGGGGAGAAGGACAGCAGGGGCCCATCCTGAAGGCCAGGTCGCAGCCTCAGGATATCCCCTCTGGACACAGTTAGTGTGGCCACCAGGCAGCGGGAGGGGACACCTTCGCTCATAATCTGAAGTCCCAAGTTAGCACCAGCTGGGGTTAGGATCAGTGTTTCCCATTTGCCTCACAGGAGTCACCTAGGAATTCTCACTCGGTAGATGGCAGCCTGAGCCCCCGAAATCTGAATTTCAGAATGCTCCAGGAGAATACTGCACAAGTTAAAAAAGATCATTTTGGGGGTCCAAACTTCTGCTTTGCCACTTTCTGTCTGTGTGACCTGAAGTTCATGGAACCTAGGTCTCTTTATTTATAGAAAGGAAAAAATAAAAGCTATTTTGTTTTCACTTTACTTTTTCTAATATCATAAGCTGTTGACAACCCACAGCTTTGACATTTGGAGAAAAGTTAAATCAGTTATTACATGTATTTATATTGTACTAAAACACTATTGAAGGACATACTTTCATTTATCTGTTGGGTATTATCAGTAATACAATAATCCTGAAAGTTGGTGTAATTAGGCCCACTTGACATTTGAGGAATCTGAGATCACTCAGGTAATATACAGAGCCAAAATTCGAACTCAGATTTGTTGCTTTCAAAATTATGTCACCATAGATTATTATATTCTTGGACATCACTCATTCAAGAGACACTGATGGGGATCAATGGGCTCCAGGGATACAGTGTACAATGTCCATCTGTTGCTTTTTATTGTCCATGAAGCCTCTGGCCAGTCCTCCCTACTCTGTCTGTAGCCCTGCTCTCAGTGTACATAGCAGCCTATCCCCACTCTCCTTAATTGCTCCAAACCTGCCACTATGGGTGCTTCAAGCTAAGTGTATCACTGCTGAGTCAGCTCTCCCAACTTCACCCATCACATCCAAGATTCATGAGCATAGTCCAGAGCACAGACCTCTGGGGGAGTTGGAATAATGAGATCCATCCTCTAGCTCCAGTCAGTTTAAGATGGGGAAGCCCCAGACACAACAAACAGTCCCCTTAAGCCACCATCCCAATACACAGGTTATAGATTTAACTGCTCCCAAAAGAACACCAAAGTAGAGAGCACACCAAGAGTTCGTACTTTTTGGCAACTTAAATTCTATTGCAAGACAATTCATGTTCTCAACAAAGACATTCTGGGAAGTAGAGGTCATGAAATTTACCCCCAGTTCCAATACTCAGACCAGAGGTAACTACTGTCAAAATTTTAGTGAACATCAGTCTGATTTTCTTTATAATGCACAGAAATTGAGATTTTGTTGCCTTCATCTCTGGTAGCTGCTTCTAAAATTACAAGTGGGAAGCAAAGAACGGCCATCACCCCATTTTAAAGGCAATTTGCTCGCTCATTTCATTCATTCAGCAAATACGTCAGTGGGTAGTATGTGCCAGTCACAGTTCCTGGTGCTGGGAAACAGCAGTGAACAAACTCAAGGATCTTCAGGGAGCCTATAACTTGGGGAGAGAGAGAGACACTGGACAAGTGAACAAATACATTTAAGAGTACAGCTTGTGACGAGTGCCTAGAAGGAAATAAACAAGGTGGAGAACATAAAGGAAGGAATGTGAGAGATGCTTATGGACTGAACGTTGCTTAGGTCAGAGAGGACTTTTCTGAGAAGATGCCTCTCACAGGAAGATAATGATGTAGATTGCAGCACCCTGGCATAGGTCAAAAGCCACTATGTAGGAGCAGCAGTTTGTCACTTAAATCCATGCTTCAGTTTTCTTGTTAGTTAATGTGCATAGATTCTCGAAATAAGCAAAGCTCTTAGAGGTGACTTAACCTAACACCTTCACTTTTAAATGGTGAACATGAGGTCAAGGGGATGTCTTACCCAGAGTCACATTATCAGCAAATAACAGAACCATGTCCAGAGGCTAGCATTTTTGCCCCATCAATTTCATCTAGTCTACTGTAGCATTTAGCCCCTTTTAGAGAAGAGTAATACAAAGAAATGTTACTCTATAGAGTTCCCATAAATGCACTGTAATCAAATATAATCATCTTTGTATTTGTATCTTTTTTTCCCTGATGCAGTCTGGGGTGAGAAAGAAAGAACATGGGCCTTATTGTTACATAACCTCCAAATTCCTTTTTTGTTTGTTTTTGCCCTTTCCTAGCTGTGTGATTTGGAAAAGGCTACTTAATCCTCCTTAGCTTTAGTTTTCTTATTTATTAGACTGGGATACTTAGTAAATATGGTTAATATACCAAAGTTTAAATGGAGAGAATAGTAAGTGGCGAGTAAAGAAAAAAAAAAGCATATACAGTGATAAAATTTAATGTCTTCAATGCAGAAGAAATAGAGGAGAAGTCGGTGGTGGCTGGTTTTTTCTTTCATCTGAATAGGACCCTAGTTAGTAACAGAAACCCCGGGTCAGTGCGTGGAGAAACCTGGTAACCAATTCAGCAAGTTGAAGCTGTATCACCATGGTTTTTCTTTTTAAGATACTGAACCTTCCGGTTTTCTTTAGTGACTTTTTTATCACACTTTATTTATTGCATCATAAGCCATGTGGGGGTGGTTTCATTGTTACCGTGTGAACTGGAGTATCCCCCTGCAAATCTCCCTGGGGTTCTTGGAAAAATATCTGATATTGATAAGAAACAGGACATTCTTAAGGAAATACCCAGCTAACTAAGAAATGGTTGAATGTTTTATATAGTTTGCAGACGTTTTAGGGAGATCTTTATAGTCTTTTTAGAAAGGTCAATTTAATGACCTATTTTTATGTCTCAGGAACCAGCCCAGAGTGATCATTTGAGGACACTGGAACAGATAGGAATAAGCCTCACTTTTAATGTCTTTGAGCCTTTAGCTCTGAGGCTTCTCTTTCCCCATCCCAGCTGGGCTGCCACAGACCAAGAGGAAGTGGTTTGATCCTGGGAGAAAATGTGGGCTCTGCCCATGGCAGTAGGATCGCAATGTTCCCAGATACTGTTCCCCATCCAACTAGACACTGGCTTCCTCTGCTTTGCAATGCCTGGCAGGCATTTCTACCCACAAGAACACAGAGGGGACAGTGACAGATGGCTCTGAGAGAGAACAATAGCCTGCAGAGGCAAGAAACATGGTAAAGCAACCTTGCTTTCCTCTTGCCTTCAAAGGATCTTTTCTTTCTTCCTTTGCTTTTTAAAGAAAATAAGGTGTGTTCGTTTTAAATGTGGCAAGAACAGAAATGAGTATTTCTGTCCTGGGGATGATGTCTGAGTTCATGGGCTTGTTGGAGTCTGTCTTCATAGAACTCCTTATTAAAGATGGGATCACAATCAAAAATCACATTTAAGTGAATCAGTAAACGTCTTTGTAATCTAAGTAAAAAGTAGATTACTTGCAAATTTAGCAAATACAGCAATTATTGTTGTATTTTTATATCATAACAAATATAGCAAAAAAGCAGTGACTTGTCGTCCATAGAGAAAAGTGCTTAACTCTAGCAATAACTGGATTCATTGGGATGTTTTTCATGTAACAAAACAGCCTCTTCAGAAGAGTGTAGAATGCCATGGGATTATACACGCACATGGTGATGGCTTTCAGCAGTGGTTCAAGTTTCAGCATACCTAGCAGGTTGTAAAAATAACGCAGATTCCTGAACCCTGCCTCTGGATTCTGGTTAAGTAGGACTGGGGGGAGAGCCCAGTACTACATCTTAGTAAGCTCACCGAATGCTTAGGAAGTCTGAATCAGGTCCCTGGACCAACTTTAGAAACCCTCACCTCCCAAAGAGGGAAACAGTTCTTTGTGTGCAATATACAAAAATCAAACTCCAAGAACATTGGTGTCACATTCCAAAAGCTGACATTCATTTGTTAAAACATTTGCCTACCAGCCCTTGTGCATGACTTTAAATCCAACTAACCTTTCTTGTGCCGCAAATAGCAGCTAATTGCTTAGGAAAAAAATCACAGGGGAAGGAGAAATTGTCAATGCAATTCATTTACATAAAGCGTCTCTGAGGTAGTGAAGAAGATAAAAAAACTCTTTCACTTAAGGCAACTTTGTAGCTCAAAGCTCTAAGTCACCTAATAGAGTTATTGGGAACATTTTGTAAATAGGAATGTTTCCCATGATTTGAGTCCTGCCCAAAACATTGGCACGTTCTGAGGCACCTGAATTACTCTTTCTTTAAGGGCTTTTTGCAGTTTGGGGGTTTTTTAAAGATAGCATTAAAATATTGTATTTTTCCTTCAGAGAGTGAGAGAGAACAACCGAGCTGGGATTGTGGTTACCCTAATTACTATTCTACCTTTACTTACAGCTCTTTTTTTTTTAAACCTTGGGCAAAACATTTAATTTCTCTGTTTCCTCACCCATAAATAAATTGATTATGATATATATAGGCAATATATTGACAATAAATATAGATTGATCCTAACTTATTTTATCAATTCTAAAATGAACATTTATCCTATATTTTAATATCCCTGAAATCAGAGTGCAAACCACCATTAACCATGAAAAAGCATGTGTCCTAGATTAATTGGCATCATTTTTCATAGGGGTGTATAAAATAAGTGGAGTGTCTTGTAATGATGATGTCTCAGACTATGTGAAATGCAATAATTATTCCTATTATCCTAGATTTTGTGGAGGTTAACTGAGTCAAGACCCAAAATGCTTAGAACCATAACTGGCTAATATTAATCACTTAGATTAAATACAGTCTATTAGTATTCTAATCTGTGGATTGATTATAAATTTGCTAGTCCCTCTTTGTTCGACCTGTAGATTTGTCCCCAATATGCCTGCTATTATATACTGCATTAAACATCCTTGTGGTAAACCTAAAGGTCACATAAATATGCATCTCCAATTAGGATAGTTCCCTAGAAGTGGAATTATGAGGTCAAAAAGCATGAACATACTGAAGAGATGGACTTAGGATCATGATGCTTAGAAAGTCAGTCAGACCTGGGTCAGACACATCCTTTGCTCTGATCTTGGTCATTTTATTTAGCCTTTACATGTCAGTTTTTGCATCTATAAAATGGGGATAATAATAACATTCACAGGCTTATTGTGGAGTTTAAATAAGATGATGCAATTGGGCACAGCACAATACTGGCCCAAAGTAAGTTCAAAATCAATGTAAGGTATTTTCATTAGGATATTGAGACACCAGCAGCATTGTATGGCTTCACGGTGGCTTTGCGTGAGTGCATTGCACCATGTAAAACCACCAGTTTTCAGCAGTGACCCCGTGTGGCCATAGTGGAAACAGCAGCAGCAGGAAATGGGCGTTATGTTTGTCGGAACATCAGATACATCATTTCCCTCCTCTTGTGTTTGTTGACAGGGCTGTGCAGGGAATTCTTGAACGATCTGAGATAGACAACTCAGGAAAGGGACAATGGATACGGTCAACCTGAATATGGGGCCAAGCTATTGCTCTGAATATTGAAAGTTGATCTCCTTTACATCTCATACATATTTATGAACTGGTGAAACAGTTCATCACCATTTCTATGGAAACAGCACAGAAACAGTTTATCTCTTTACAGACTATAACCATGAGAAATCCCTTTGGCAATTTTATAGTACCTTTAAATCCTGGCAAACTTCAAGACTGAATTTTTTTAGTGAATGGTTGGGATTGACATGTTGTTGATATTTAAACTGTAACACATTGAAGGCCTCCTGACTTGGAATTCTGGAGAAGTTGGGAGGCCTAAGGTTTAGAAATACAACCGGTGTGATTACATAATGAGCACATTGTTTCTACAACTTGCTTGCCAGATGATGATTGTACATTTCATAAGTTTCATTTTAGATACCATGTCAACCTTAATTCCATGTTTTCTACAATCTAGTCATAAAGATTAAATAAAACGTGATTTTAAAATAAGCTTTTACTTTCTTAGGTGTAGGAATATCTAGAACTATAAAGCTACAAGTAACAGTTGAAAATTACTATCAGTAGCAAAAGCATAAAGACCCAAATATATGGATGTGAATGATCAATTTGAGTTTTAATAAATTTATAATATATAATTATAAAATATATGATTTTTAAATATAGTTTGGGCATATTTAAGAATTTACATAATAGCTTCATTAACAAAGTTGTATGGAATATCTAAAGCATTTCTCACCAGAAAAAAGTACTTCCTCTTTTCCTCTATATATACATGGTACAAAATTTAAAAGGTAAAAGAATGTAGACAGTGAAAAAATCTTTCTTCTTCTCCTGATTATTAGACACTCAATTCATATCCTCTGATGCAAACTATAGATCTGATGGCATCTTACATTTTAATCAAAATTAAATTACATTTTAATAAAATCTTTAAAATAAAATTTAGGATTATGTTTTTAAATGTTTAAAATTTTAAAGGCACAAATGGTATAAACAATCTTCTTCTCACACTTGTCTTTCAGTCTTTTAGTTCCATCACCAAAATCAACCAGGTTTTTGGCTATCTTTCCAGAGATCATCTGTACACATACAAGTAAATGTGTGTGTGCATGCATGCGTGCGTGTGTGTGTGTGTGTGTATGTAGTGTTCTGACTCTTGACTGTTTTGCTTAGCAATTTTAGCAATGTATCTTGAAGAGAGTTACAGGTAAGGAAATAAAAAGTCTCCAGATTCATTTAGGTTCTTACCTCTTGCTATAAGAAATCAGCTGCAAGATTGAACAAGAGTAGCTACACAATGAATTTCTAGAAGTAGAATCGCTTGATCAAAGGTTAAATGCACTTGTAATTCTGTATTACAATACTAAAATAGTACTGCTGAATTATCTGAAGAGCGTTTTTAAGAGGTTGTTGTTCAAGTAGTTCAAAGGAACTCAGACATAGTTTATTTTTTAATTTCCATTGCAAATCTTGCTCTCATCAATAATGGAAAGGTAACTTTAGTCTAATCGCAGTCCAGATTATCTCAATTCCAAATTAGTAGAATATTAATTAATTCTTTAAGTCTTAAAACGTGTGAAATTATAATGTCTGTTTTCTTTAAGGAAGCAAATGGAAGAAAATGACTATCAAACCAAGTTGAAATGAAAAGTGATAAGTAAGCTTATGAATATATGCCCTGTGTCAGCACAAGAAATTTTCATTTTGTGGATAATTCAATATATTGTAAACCTACTCTTTCTTACTGCTGGGGAGACAAGGATGACTGAGACACAGTCTCTAACATCAAACTACTCACAATCTTGAATGTACAGTGCGTGTGTTTATCACTTTTACCACTTACAGTGGCCCCCTCCTTCCCTCACACTGCACCACACCTTTATGGGAACATCTATCTGCCTTATACTTCTTTTCCTCTTTTAGCATTTATCACTACATTGAACTTCTCTATCGAGTAGTCTGTTCTCTTCAGTAGAGAATGGACTCCCTGAGAGCAGATATTTACTATTTACTCTTGATATATAGCTTTTATAACCTTATAATACTGGAGCATAATTTTAATGGACTATGTCTTACTTGAATTCTAAGTCTGTGTTATGATGAAAGGAGCCATAAAGTAGGTAAGTGGTTACTTAGGACTGGGGCGGAGTGTCACGAGGTTTCTTCTGAAAGTGATGAAAATGTAGTAAAATGATTAATTGTTGTGATGTGAGAAATAATAAGGGAACCCTTACTAGAGTGGAGTCAGGGGGCTGGAAGAGGGAACAGGGTACAACTCCATGTCAGTTACAGGAAGGAATCATCAACTGCAGGCCCCAACTGGGCTGTACATTGCATCTCCTTTAAGAAACTGACCCCTGCAACTCAGCCAATGAGAAATCTTCATCATCCTGAACTCTTACTTTTCTCCAGTGGACTGTCATTCAAAACAACTCCTCCCAACTTCCTCCCTCTCCATAAAATTATGTTCCTCTCCTTTGTTAGTAGGATTTGCCTATGGTTTTGCTGTAGCTTGAATGCTCTAAATGGCAATTCTCTGCTATTCCTGAATAAACCAATTTTCTTCTGGTAAAATAACTCATAGTTTTGTTTTTAAGGTTAACAGTGAATACACTAAAAACATTGAATGGTACACCTAAAGGTGTGAATTGTTCAGTATATTAATTAAATGTCGATAAACTTGTACCAGAAAAAAGAAAAACGCTGGATCAGGGAACCTATTTTAACTCCCATCTCTGCCCTTCACTGGCTGTGCACCTTCAGGAAGGTTACTTTATGAATGTTTTTAGGAATGCTCTGTATGCCTTAGTCTCCCCATTAATAAATGAAGATAATAATAGTTCCTACATCACAGGGTTGTTGTAAGGGTCATTACATGTAAAGCACTTAGAACAGCGTGTGATAAAGAAAAACTGTCTTTCATTACAGTTTATAGATTTCCATGTCAGGATTCCTTCCTCATGACCTTTGCTCTCTGGTTCTATTTTCATGACTATTTAAAGACTGAGTGACATGCTTGTTCTATTGGAGATATTCTTTTAAAGAACTCTAGGAGATTGGGAATAAAACATGTTTGAAATCGCAGACATTTTTATAGGGACCTCAATTGGATTTCTTCTTGTATAAACGACCGTTTCTTTCGCCTAGTTTGACCCTCTAGGCTTCCCATTCGTTTCGTCTCAGCGCGCATGCGCAAAAGTCTGGTGC
>JAVSCE010001781.1:0-95574 GCA_032199065.1 Smutsia gigantea | reverse complement strand
GGTCATGCTGTGTGGTTTGGGGTGTGCAGGGTCAGGGGAAGACTCAGAGAGGACTAGGGTGTGCCCTCTCTGGAGACATTCTCTGAGGCAGGCTATTCCTGAAGGCCCAGGAGGAAGGGGGGCTGTTGAGAACATGTTGTGTTTTCTGATTCCACATGGCCACTGCACTGTTCCCAGAGGGTAGGCAGTTGGGGCCACCTATCCGTCAGATGCTTGGATTTCCATACTGGCTCCTCCCCTTATCAACCATGTGACTTCTGCCAGGTTCATTCACATCTCTGATTTGGTTTCTCCATGTGTGAACAGGCTGTGTTTAGTGCGTACCTCATGGGGTCTTGGTGAAGACACATGAAGTAGTACATGGTGAAGTCTTAGCAGAGAGCCTGGCACATACTGAGCACTCAGAAAAGGTGAACTGTTGTCGTCATTCAACAGCGGGGGTTCAGAAAGGGCATACCAGGCAGAGGAACCTCATGTGCAAAGAGAAAAGTGCAGAGGCATGAAACAGTAGGGTGCTTGGAGTGGCAGGAGTTTGCTGTGTGTGTTGGGCATGACAAGAAAAGTGGAGCGGGAGGCCCAGATCTTGCAGCATGTATATCGGGCCAGGAACTGGAACTTTATGGGATGGGGGGCAATGATGGCACTGTGGGGTATTAGGGTGGGAATCATGTCATCCGATTCCTGAGGCTGGAAGCCCCAGGGAGAAGTGATGGGCCTAAACATAGGCACGTGGAAGTGGAGAAAAGGGAGCAGATCAGAGAGTGGACAGAGTGAGGGGCCTGATGGGGTTGGGGAAGGGATGGGGAGGGAAAGCATCCGCATCCTAGAGGGCTGCAGAGTTCCTCAATAATGTGGCTGAGGGATTCTGGAGCTGAAAGGGTGGTGAATGCATGTGGGTTTTGATGTTAATAGATTAACTTTTCTGAGAATTGAGTAGCTTCCTGAGAAAGCTCTCTTTTTGTTCAGACTCTCTGTGTGGAAAATCTTTGTCAAATCTCTGAGTGACCGACTCCTCCTCTAGTGATGAGGGAGCCTGCTGTGGGGAGCCTCCTTGCTGCCAGGCTAGGGACTGAGTGATGGAGGGAATGGTGGCTTGGCCTGCAGGTGGCCAAAGCTGCGGATTTTATCTGGAAACTGTTTTTCAGAGTTCATCAGTTTTCTTTTAATTTTCTTCCTTCTCAAAGTGTGAGGAAAGAGGCAATTCCAATTACTGGAATGTGTTGTATATTCCAAGTCTCTGGACCACAGCTAGGCAACCTTTCAGAGGTGGTGTAAGGTAAGCTCCTGCTTTTCCCCTCTCCCCATGATATTTTGGTGAGTGTGAACTGGGAGCTGTTATTCCAGACAACCCAGGTCTTACACCTTGTAAATGGGGAGACGAAGCCCAAGTGGAAGCAGGTAAGACCTGTAACAGGTCCAGCTGTGAATTAATGTCAGGACCAGGCCTGGGCCAGGTGCCTCCCTCCCAGCTCCAGGGTCTCCTGTGGTTCTGTGGCGGGCACTGCCTCTTTGATGGGCATCGGGGTGACGAACTGACAGACACCCACACAGGCCCCATCCCAACTAGAGGCACACACCTGGTGACAGCAGACCTCCACAGACAGGGCAAGACTCATTTTTTGTCCTCAGCTCTCAGTGCAGAAGCCCATCCATACCCGTCCTGAGCTGAGAAAGGCCAAGGGGCATGGCTGGCTAAAACCAGGATTTGGTTGGTTCCTTCCTTATGAGAAGAGGAAAGGAGAGCCCTGTCTGGTTGGGGTGGAATACAGTCCACATCCCTGCTCCAGCTGATTGCTGTGCGGAGCAGAGGCCTTTGTCTGCGTTGCCAGGGGAACCAAAGTTTCTGCCTCCTTTGAGGGCTGTGATTGGCTCCCGGAAGCTTGAGCTTTGGTGAATGGAAGGGCCTCCCTCCTGCCTACATCTTCCATGGGGTGAGAGACTAGAGCGAGGCTGGGGTCCCCGTGGAAGCACTGTGTAGGTTTCTGTACTCCACCCCCTCAGCTCTAGAGGTCCCCTTGTTCATTTAGCCCAGGAAGCATCTGGGCCTTTCATTCTTCTAGGTCCAGGAAAGCTGACATAAGAGTCAGATAACCGCATTTGAATCTTGGCACAGCCACAGACTTAGTCTTGGCCTTGGGTAGACCCTTTCCCCTCCCTGGGCCTCAGTTTTCCTATCGGTAAAAACAAAGGCATTGGGCTAAACTCTCTGGTCCTTCCAGCTTCAACTTCCCTGACCACACAGCCTATATCCTCTCCTTTTTGATCCCACATACTCCCATTTGGCCTCTGACCAAGTTCTTTTCTGTAGGTGCCCCTGTAAGATGCAGGCAGAATAGGGAGTTGTAACCAGCTGTTAGCACTGTGGTCGTTTTGTTTTTGTGTTTTCCCCTGGGAAAGTTGTGTTCTCCAAAGCCTCTCCTAGAAGCTCCAAATCCTGCAGCTCCTCTTGTCTCATCCCTTCCACCTGGACCCAGGCTCAGAGTAATAAGGCAAGGATAGGGAATAATGGATGTCACATCTCTGCTCAGGGCAGGGCTAGGCAGCATGCAGAGCAGAGTGTGCAGGGGTGGGTAGGGCAGTTGGAAGAGCCTGTCGCTCAGCAGTCCCAGGTTCCAGGCCTAATAGCCACATGCTGGCTAGGTGACCTTGGCAGGGCTGCTTAGCTTCAGTTCTTGCACCTGTGATACAGGACTAGTAATGCCACCTCACAGGACTGTTGCAAAGGTTGAACTCGATGACATGCCTGCCATATAGGAGGCACCAAGTCCCCCTTTACTGGTCTCTCTCCTAGAAGAGGCAGGGAACTTGGAGACATGCAGGTTGTGGAGGGCTTATGGTAGCGGAACCCGTGGTGCCACGGGGCAGACTGTAGCTGCAGCTTATTCCTGGCAGTGCCAAAAAGCAGGGGAGAAGAGTGTTGCCTTGGGCGGAGGATGTCTGAGTGGGGGAGGCTGTATGTCAGAGCTAATGTTTGAATAACACTTTTAAGATTCTCCAGGGACCTCAAATGAGGATTTTTCAGATGAGCTGAAAATGGAGCAAAATAATGAGGCTGAGCTGACTGGCAGGAAAGGGGGCGGCCTAATTGGTGCTGGCCTTGTCTTGGCCCAGCCACGCTCATTATCACAGGCTGACCGCAAGGACGGCCCATACATTTAGGCTGTGGGCTGAGTGAGGGATGCCCGTTTTCTTAGAATGGGGGTGCAGTGGGGGACAGCTGCTAGTGACTCAGCACTGCTGCTTACTGACTCACTAGATTGAGGGTCAGAGGTGGCTTCTTAGGTCATTGGCCTTTCAGCTCTGAGACCCAGCCTCCCTCTACCTCTGGGCTGAAGAAGCAGCAGCCCAGACTTGGCCAATGCCTGCTGTGGATATGGGGGGAGGCAGAGGCGGGACAGTGAAGCTGGACATGAATTACCAGTGAGCCATCCCTCCTGTGCTCAGGTTTGCCTGGTGTCTGTGATGAGGTAGGTGGGGAGAGGGAAGAAATGGGTTTTCAGGAGAAGAAAGCAGGCTGGCAATATGTGTGGTGGGGGAATGCGTGTGAACAGGGATGTGACTCCTGGGCATTCTTGTGTCTTCTTGCATCTAGGAGGTACAGAATCTATGGGACAGGTCACAGAGAGGCTGAGTGAATGGGTGTGTGCATGTGCACATGTGTGTGTGCATGTATGCAATGTGTGGGTCCCTGTGGAGACATACGTGGTAGACTAGGTGAGTGGTTATGGACCAGGAAAGCCTTGTACTGAAGAAAATTCTGACCAGGCTCTTCTGCATGAGGCCTCCTGTTTGGCGTGTCAGGATGGGAGTGGATGGTCATGGGTGTGGCGCTCCATCGCTTTTCCTGGGCGCCTGGTTTGCATGAGAAATGCTGCTCTGGGGACACTGGTTATGATGGCGGCTCCCTGAGACCACGGTGGGGAATGTGTGGGGCTTGGTGATGACAGCCTTCCTGGCAGCGTGGTGCTTTGTGAGTGCAGTCGGAGGCACTGGGACAGGCTGGGCTTCCTTCCCTTTCCTTGGTCTCCATGACACCGCACCCTTCTTCCCAGCCTTCCCAGTGCCTCTCTGCTGGCCCTGATTTCCCCCTTCCCCTTCGGTCCTTGGCTGCTCAGCGTGGGGGTTCCTCGGGGCTCCATTACAGTTATGTTGGTGGTGGTGGTGTTCTAATAATACCATTTTTTTAAATTATGAAAATAATAACACAGTACAGAGATTTTGGAAAACAGGAAGAGAAAAAATGACTCCTGAGTATTGTCGGGAGTTTGGTGTGTTTCCTTCCAACATTTTTCCTGTACTCCCTAGAACGTCTTCATCCTCCCTAGTATGTCTTCAGGGCTGTCCTGCGTTTTTCACTTAGTGGTGTATGCCAGCTGTGTCGTTACAGAGGATTCCATTAAATATGTGATTCGTTTGTCCCTTTTCCTGTTGATGGATGTTCATGTTGTTTCGGTTCTTGCTCTTACGAATAGTGCTGCCTGATGTGCCTTTTCAGTGTTTCTGATGACGTCTCCTCGGGTGGGGGCCCAGGAGGGGAATTCTGGGTCAGAAGCTGTGGACGCCTCTCTGGTGCTCAGTGACTCTTGCCCAACTGCGGCGCCACTTTAAAGCTCCGGCATCCAGGGCGAAGGGGTAGAAACTGTTTTGGCCCCTCTTTGGTGTGAAGGGCCTGTTTCTTGTGTGCAGGGGCTGCGCTGGACTGTCCTCTGTCCGGCCCCCATGCGCTCTAAGGTGGGGGCAGGTAGTGCTGTGGAGTGAGGCTGCCCAGTTTCAAACCAGGCTTCCCTCTCCACCCACTTGAGTCCATTTCCTTGATTGTAAAATGGGCATGCTGAGAGTAACCACTGAAAAGGTTTATCATCAATGTGAAGCATGGAAGCCCACCGCCTGGCACTCGACATACCCTGACAATGGCGAGGCTGGGAAAGGAAGCCGCCTAGTGACTTGTGCTGAGCTGAGGCCAGGACCCAGGCTTCAGGCCTTCTGGGAGGTCTCCTTCCCTGATGCCAGCCTACTCCTGGGGATGATCTTTTTTATGGGGGTTAGTCTCCCTGTGTCAGAGGATGCAGTAGAGGGGCATCTCTGCATCTACCTTTTTTTTTTTAAGGTAAATCTATTACCTTACAGTCCTGGAGATCAGAAGTCTGAAACTGAGCCTTATGGGACTAAAACCAAGGTGACAACAGTGCTGTGTTCCTTCTGGAGGCTTATGGGGAGAATCTGTGCCTTGCCCTTTCCGGCTGCCCACATTCCTTGGCTCAGGGCCCCCTTTCAGTAACGATGTCACTTTAACCTTGGCTTCCATTGTCACATCCCGCTCTCAGACTCCCAGTCCCCTCCTTCCCTCTTTCATTTATAAGGACCTCGTGACTGATTACACTGGGCCCACTTGGAGAATCCAGGATAATCTCCTCATCTCAAAATTCTTAACCGATTACATGTGCAAAGGCCCTTTTGCCATGTGAGGTAACACCTTCAACAGATTGTAGGGATTAGGATGTGGACATGGTCGGGGGCCGTTTAGTGGACCCCCAGGTACTTCGGGAATTGTGCCACTAACCTCCCTGATGGAGGAAGCGCCAGAGGAAGCCAGATCTAATTATGCTGTGGTTGGGGAGGAGCGTAAGAGACTGTATCTCCAGATTCTCAGTGATGGAGGGCCCTGAGGGAAGGCAGTGTGCCCCAGGGCAGTGTGACAAAGGTCTTACATGTGGCAAACATCAGAGAATGTAGCCCCTGGCCTTCGAGGTTGGGTGTGGTAGGTGAGGCCCTGCCATAGCCGGTAAACAGCCCTGTGCATCCAGGGCCGTCACCACTGTGTGGATGTGCGTTTGTGTGTGTGTTCACTGATTGCATCTCGGCAGCAGTATTGCTGGGAGGGCCAAGAAACAACTCTTTCAAAAAGGCCCCTTCTGTTCTTGTTCTGAGCAAAATAATTACACAAGTAACTAATTTTATCCCTAATCTCATAATTACTTTATTATGTAGCTGGTGAGAGGGCCCTGAGCTGTGCATATGGTGCCACTTGGGTGCTGGCCCAGCTGGCCTGGTCTGCCAGCATGGACCCCTGTCCTGCTTCTGGCCTGGGCCTGCTATGATGGCAAGGTTGCTCCAGTTCTGTTCTGGCTGAAGCCAGCTATGCTGTGGTATTTGGGGTCTGAAAGACCATCCTCCCTTTACCCCCCATCTGTGCACAAACACAGCTGTCTGGAGAATGAGAGCTCATGCTCCTGGAATTAAGGCAGTAGGAGTCAAGAGATCTGGGTTCTAGTTCAACTCTCTGCTTAACTTGCTCCATGACCTTGAGCCAATCATTTCCCTCTTGGTCTCGATTCTGTTCCTTTCCAGCTTTAACACTCCATGAGTCCATGAGGGAAGCTGAGAGAGCAAGAGCTTTGAGACTGAGCTATCTTGTTGCTACCTGCTGGCAACATACTCCAATCATAGCATTAAGGATAATAGGACTAACAAAAGACATAATTGAGTCCTTACTCCATAGCAAGCATTGTACCAGGTCCTGTATTTTTCTCATTTCTCATAGTCAAATGACTATGTGAGGTAGGCTTTACAGAAGAGGAAACTGAAGCAGTGGTTCGTAAAGTAACTTGATCACCAGGAATTAGTAAAGCTACAACTACAACCTATGCTCTTAGCTAAGGCCCTGCATTTTCTTCTTCCAGTGTATATACATAAATGAAGGGCTATTCAGCTAGGAAGTGATAGAGCTGGGATTTGAACTCAGTTCTGTCTGTCCTCAAAGTTTTAGCCTTTCTCATAAGGCCACCCTCCCAGAGTTAGGCTTATAGGGATGACTAAATCTCTTGAAATTTGAGTATGTAAACTTAAATTTGACACAACAGAAAATAGGGATGGCAAAATAAATCATAAAAATCCAGTAAACCAAGGAGTTAGGTGGCCCTTGGTTGTGTTCTGACTTTGCCACTGGCTCATAGTGGGACCTTGAGCAGGCCCCTACCTATCTCCAGACCTTGGTGTTCCCATCTGTATGACAAAGGTAGAATTTGATGGTCTCCAAAGGCCTTCCTGGTGTTGATGCTCTTCGATTGTAGGCCACCTGGTCACAGAAGGAGCTGGGGGTTGGGGTAGCCCTTGGTGGAGGCCAGTAAGTAAGTGAGCTGGTAGCCCTGGTTGTCTGCATTATGTTCACCACTATAAGAATGGAGACTGCTTAGGCCGTGTTCCATTGAGCATCTGCAGAACACAACTTACCCAGGCCATGAAGCTGAGAACAGAGTATGGAGGAGATCATCTCCAGGATATTTCTGCTGCTCCTTCAAGGTTACTGCCTAGCCTAGGCTCTTAGCTCTCCCAGGGGACTGGGTCTGGCCTCAGCCTTGCTCTAAAGACTGCAGGGACTGAGCCAGGGACAAGCAGTGGGTTGGAGAGGGGAGTCTGAGAGGTGCCTGGAGTTCAAATCATAATGAATAATGAAAGCTACTTTATTTTTCCTAGCATTACCACATGCAATGCACTTTTCTTGCAATATTGCATTTAATTCTCTTAAAACCGGATACTGTAGGTACTTTGTTTATTCCCAATTAACAGTTGAGGAAACTGACACCAGAAGGTTAAGTAATTTTCTCCTGATTACACAGCTAGTGAGGGACAGGATGGCATTTGGGATTCTGACTCCAGAGAACCACAATCTTGGCCTTAATACTGATATCCCATGGGCTGAAGGAAGATGCATGAGGTCAGGAGTCAGCTGGATTTTGAATCTCTACTCTCTGCTTACCATATATGTT
The DNA here is from genome assembly GCA_032199065.1 of Smutsia gigantea. NCBI lineage: Eukaryota > Metazoa > Chordata > Mammalia > Pholidota > Manidae > Smutsia > Smutsia gigantea. The sequence goes on along the minus strand of JAVSCE010001781.1, from coordinate 87,808 downwards.
TCCTTGGGTGAGTTACTTTAGCTGTCTGAATTATCATTTCTTTCTCCATAAAATGGGTACATTAATATCTGCCTATCAGGGTTACCTTAAAGATTACTAAGATAATGATGTGAGGCAGTGTCCAGCATGTGGTAGGTGGTGGGTCAGTAAAGGTCTTTCACCATTTATCCCCCTCTCTCTTTCCCGCTTACCTCTATATACCCGAGGCTCCTGCCATTCTGGCGTGCTTCCCACACATGGCTCAGGGTCTTTGCACATGCTGCTCTGCCACCTGGAAGTTACCATCTCTACCTGTTATCCCAACTTCAAGTCCTTCTGGGCTTTGATCGTTCCCTGTTTCCCTAAGGATTCTAGGAAGGGGAAGAGGAGGGAGGCCAGATTCTCTCACAGGCCTGGGCTCCAGTGATTATCAGTCCAGCACCTCAAGTGGGGGTAGAATTGAAGGTACAGGGCAGGCCCTGAGCACTCTGGAAATGCATATTCCTGCTGAAAACTCCTCCTTTTATGTCAGTGGCTTTGAGAGGTTGTGCATGTGAAAGTGTTTCCTTTCTTGGATCACCCCATTTCCATATTACTGTGGTCTCACTTTTTCAGTCTTCCTATTTTCCCTAGCTGCTTCTCCTAGTCTTTTGCTGTCTTTTTTGTATTCTGTCTGCCACTTTTTAAAAAAATTAGAACTTTTTTTATTGTGTCAACATACACATGAAATTTACCATCTTAACCACTTTTACATGTACAGTTCAGTAGTGGTGAGTATAGTCACATTGTTGGCAACCATCACTACATCCATCTCTAGAACATTTTTGTTTTATGAAACTGAGACTCTATCCCCATTAAACAGTAACCCTGTATTCCCTCTTCCCGGCTCCTGGCAACCACGATTCTGCTTTCTGTTTCTAGGAATTTGACTGCTCTAGGTGCCTCATATAAGTGGACTCATACAGTATTTGTCTTTTTATGATTGGCTTATTTCACTTAGCATAAAGGCCTCAGGGTCTGTCCATATTGCAGCTTGTGAGAACATTCTCCCTTTTTAAAGCTGAGTAATATTCTGCTGAATGTATAGACCGTGTTTTATTTATTTGTTCACCTGTTCTTGACATTTGTGTTGCTTGTACCTCTTGGCTATAGTGTATAATGCTATGAGTTTGGATACACAGACATCTCTTCAAGACTCTGCTTTCACTTCTTTTGGGTAAATAACCAGAAATGGAATTGCTGGATCATATGGTTAGCACTTTTTTTGGCCTCTATTTATTGTGTGCTTACTATGTGCCAGAAACTGTGTTAAGCACTTGACATATATTGCCTCATTCAATCCCTACATCCATTCTGTATCATAGGTAGAATTACCCTCAATTTGCAGCTGAAAAGATAAAGGTTCAGAGAGCTGAAGTTGTTTGTCCAAAGTCTCTCTGCTGTTAAGGTTCGGAGCAGGGATTAGGAGCTGACCTGCTGCCCACGTCCTTGACCATTGTGCTGTACTGCCTCCCAGTGGCTTCCCCTTCTCCATCTATCAAATTGTCTGCCTCTGTATAGTTTCTCTCTCATTCATGCTTGCTTTGTCATTCTCTCTCCTGCCCTGTGTGTGTTCACTCTCTCTGGAAACTGTTCTCCCTCTCTGGAAACTTTGAGCAACTTGAGTAAAGGCTCTCTGACGCTAGGGATGTTTTTGTGAGTTAGAAACCTTTAGAGAGAAGACTGTAATTTGCTTTCTAATCATAGTTCTCTGGATCTAGAGCTGCCTGTCTCCTAGTGGTTGATAGGATTTCATTCTGCATCATGTGGGTTATGGATCCTTAGAGAGCGTGCCCAGTGGGGTCAGCTACCTGGGGGCAGGGGCACTGTACCCCCCAGAGGGGCAGTGTGGGAAGAGAGCCAGCCCGACTGAGGTTCCCCTGGCTCACAGGTTTCCTAGGCAGAAAATTGTATGGAAAGATAGTGAAAGAGAGGCTACTAAGTGCATTCCAGTACACTTGCCTTTTCCTGATCTTCAAAACTGTCAGAGCAAAATACACTTAAGTTTCGGTGATTTTACTGGTTTTCTAAGCTCAAGCCAGACCTGAAATTTACATGCTCATCAGCTATCTTTCTGTCATCCTTTTTTCTTTGACTTTTTTTTATTATGGGAAATTTCAAGCATGTAGAAAAATAGAGAGAACAGTATAATGAACTTCCACGGACCCATTGCTCAGTTTTCACAGTCATCAATATGTAGCCATAGCTCATCTACCCAACACGTGGAAGCTGAAACTTTTTGTCATTCACAGAACTAGCTCAGTGCATCACACAGCGGTTGCTCAGTAAATAAATAGGTGCCAGCTGATTACAAATCCTGTCTGCTCTCTGGGTCTCAGTTTCCCCATCTGTGTGGTAGAGGGGTGGGACGGGAGGATCTCTGAGAGACAGAATCAGAGCATCCACTTTGGTGTCAGACACACTTGTTCAAATCCTTGTGCTGCCATTCCTTAGCGAGATGTCATGTCTTCAGGCAAGTTACATCTCAGGCTCCTCATCTGGAACATGGAGATAACTAGCTCCTGCTTCTCAGGGGTGGTTTTGAGCACTGAGTAAAGATAAAGAGGCTGTTTTGTTGCTAGTATTTATTATTGCCATGCTTAATATTAATATTCGGTGGGAGAAGATACCATGTATCTCAAAAATGCAAAAGTAAATTTGAATTTACTAGAATTCAGGCCCTAGGATTCAGCTTGTTTTGTCCCAGTCAGCAGATAGTCAGCATCTCAAAAAAAGGACAGTGCAACTAAAGCCAGTGCCCCAAATGTGGAGCTGGGAGCAGGCAGAGTGCAGACCGTGCGGGCTGATTCCATGTCTTCCCCTACATCCTTGAGCTGCGCATGGGGACCATAACCCCCGTGAGAGGAGCCTCCCTGCGTGAGGCAGGCCGGTGCTGGAGAGCCCAGGGGTGGAGAGAGCGGCCCTGCAGGATGTCTCGTTGCTAGGAGACCTCAGGAGGCAGCAAGGACCCGTTGCCAGAGCTGGGAGGGAATGATGGGCTGGTGTGGAGATGTAGGGCTCATGACCCCAGATAGGCTTTTGTGGGGTTCTGGGCAAGGAATGGTGTGGTGTGGCAACTGTGAGCTCAGCTGAGAGGAGGGGCTCTGTGGAATACGGCTCCTTAGAACATGAGCTCAGGACAACCTGTTCAGTTCTTCTGTTTAACTCCTTATATGTCAAACTCAGACCTGTGGTTGAATCCTGACTAGCTTAGGTGACCTCTGGCAGGTATGCTGCTATACTTGCTGGGCCTCGGTTTCCTCGTCTGTACAATGGGAGTAACAACGCCTGCCCCAGAAGCCATTGTAAGGGTTAAGTGAAGTGTGTTAAATAAAGCGCTCTATGAAAAGGAAGACAAAGTATAGCGAAGGTTCATTACCACCGTTATCTTTATTATAATAATGATCATTTCCCTTTCTGTAAACTGACACACTGTCTCCAGGATTGGACCCTCCATTTCATTGAGATTCACGGACAGGGAGCCCTGGAGCAGGGAACTACAGCTGAGGAGGACAGCAAAGTTCAAAGCCAGAGGGAGATTTGATAGGAGTGGTGGCTGAAGGGATAGGGGCTCTAATGAGATTCCAGAAAGGGCTTTGAGTGGTTCAGGCCAAAAGCTCTGAGGTGAGGGAAATGGGCTTTTCTTACATAGATAATATATGTTCACACATACATACCAGCAAATCGGCAATGGAGTAAAACAAAACCCAAAGAAGCATAAGAGAAATGATAACATTGTCATAAATCAATCTTTGGGAACATTATTTTTTGTATATTTCCTTCCGGCTTTTTTCTATGCATGCACATATTTTACAGAAATTGGAAATTACATGCTATTTTGCACCTGATTTTTTAAAATTCTGTTATGTTATGAACATTATTACATAGAGTCTTATAAATTCACATACTTTAACAGCTGCATAATATTTCAGGATATGTATGTATCACTATTTACATAATATAGCCTTTTTTTTGGATATTAATTTCAATCTTCCACTTCATTCTGGTATATAAGACAAGACTTGTATATAACAGACAGATGTGCTTAAAGCTACATTTCTGTGCATATCCATGGTTCTCATGGGATAAATTCATAGAAGAGGAATGTCTGGGTTTAAAGGTAGGCACACTTTTAAGGCTTATGTACTTTTCTAGAGTGTCCTCCAGAAAGATGAAACCTGTTGATAGCTGCATTGATACTGTCCAGTACTGATTTGCTTGGTGCTTACTGCCTTAAAGCCAGACTGCAGTGGTGTGGGGGTGGAGGACTCGATGGACAAGGGCAGGGGAGAGGCATCAATAGCCATTCCAAAAGGACTTTTGAAGAGAGAGGCCCCTGGGTGGGCTGGTGGGCTGGTCTGGGCTATTGGTCTGGGTTGGCTGTGCTAGCTCAGGCTGGGCAGTCTTGCCCCTGGTGTGATCAGCATGGTCACCAATCCAAGACATTCAGTCTAGAAGCTTGTGCAGCCTCTCTGGCCATGCTGACACACATGTGCATTCATATAGTAGGTCGTAATTCATCAGTGCTGGTGCTGGCAGCAGTAGCTATGACGGAGCGGAACTGCTCTCACCTGCTCTGTTATTTGGCCTCCAAAAGTAGCTCTTGCTTCTTCCCAGTGACCGTTCCATCAAGCGTCTGGAGGTGCGGTCCCTTGGCTGTGGCTATGCAAGGGAGGGCATATACATGGGTATATGTGTGGGTGTAGGTGTTGAGGGTGGGGGCTGGCATCTGGGGACATCTTTAGTGGGTGGCATCTGAGGGATTTGGGGTGGGGGAATGAGAGGCAGGCAAGGCTTCTCTTCTACCTTCAGTTGGCTGGGACAATCTGTTTACTCTTTGGGAAGTGGCCGAGGCAGCTCGTGGGGCAGGAGTTATCTCTCAGGTCTGCGTGCTCACTCCTGCTGAAAGTGGGGGAGCAGGAAGGGGAGAAGACTGCAGATCAATACGACAGGGTGGGGACAGGCTGTGGGAGGGATGTGTAGCCTTTAGCCGATCAACACTTGAATCCTTCAAAAGGCCATTTCAAATCACATCTTTTTGGTGGAATTTTTTAACATAGTGTTCCTTTAATTAGAGACAAATACGTATCATGGAGGATTAGAGACCACCTAGCCAAGGTTTCTTAACCAAGTGTCCATGGTCCAAAGGGTGATCAGTGTATGGGTCTCATGAGGTCTCTTTGTCCCTGAAATTATAATAAGGTTGTGTGTATGCATAATGTTTATGTATCTGGATGTGTGCCCGTGTGCATTTTCTCTGGAGAGCAGCTCTATAGTTTTTCATTGCATTGTCAAAGGAAACCATGACCCATAAAAGGTTAAGAACCACACTAGTCCAACCCCCTCACATTATAGGTGAGGAAATTGAATCCAGAGAGGCAAGTGACTGCCGAAGATCTCACAGTCAAGATCAGAATCCAGGTTCCTTGACACCCTGGCTGGTTCCCTGAATCAGGATGGAGCTACCTGCATAGGCAGAACCCAGGTACCATTTCCAATGCCCTTTTGGCTGGCATGGATCCAGCTGAACAGGCTTGAGGCTTTCAATGGCAGTGGACAGCTGGACACTCACTGCCGGACATTCCTATTCCCAGTTGGTCTTATAGCGCATCTCCTGACTTGCTTCCTTATAGGGCATCTTAGCTCAAGACATTAAATCTGCCTCTTGGGTCTTGACATTCTCCCCTGGCGGGAATGTCAACTTGACACAGGAAGTGCCCTTGCCTTCTGGGAGAGGAGCTGATACTCCAGGCCTGAAGGAAAGAAAGTGGTGCTATGGGGAATGGGCCTAGGAATATTGTGTGATGGACAGGCAAAGGGTCATAGTTAATGATGAGAGACAGATGTTGGTATGTTATAGGTGGTAGGAATTCAACTTTGTACCATTAGAGTTTGGGTGAAATGGCCCATGAAGATTAAAAATGATAGCTAACATTCACTGAGCACTTGCTACTTTCCAGGTTCCCTTCTAAGAAAAGTTTGTGTATTAACTGCTTTAATTCTTATAATAATCATCTAGGGTTATTGTAAGGAAACTGAGGCACAAAGAGATTCAGCACAGCTAGTGAATGGCTGAGCCTGGATATGAAGCCAGGTCTTCTGACTCCGGAGTGTGGAGTCGAGAACTCATGCTGGCTCCCAGCCTCTATGCTGGTGGATCTCAAGGTTAGTGTGTATCAGAATCAAAAGAGGGCTGATGAAAGACCAGGTTGCTGCTCTGAACCCCAGGTTCTGATTCAGTAGGACTGAGATGGGGTCTAAGGATTTGTGTACAAAGGAGTTCCTGTGTGTTGCTGTTATTCCAGGGACCACACTTTGAGAACCATTGCTTTCTGCTTTCTTGCTTAATGATAGGAAGAGAACAACAGGTTAATTATCTCACCTGGATTATTGCAATGCTCCCCACACTGCCCCCCCGTCCAGGCCTTTCTAATTCTTCAGTCACTTACTCTTCACCAGGGACAAATTAATCTTCCTAAAGCCCAGCTCCAATCATGTCACACCTCTGCTCAGTCGTCTGGATTCTCTGGCATGTGTACAGTACAGCACTGTCCAGCAGAACTCTCTGCAATGATGGAAATGGTCTTTCCAGCCCTAGCCTCAGCCCTTTGCATCCCTGGCTCTGGACCATTCAGGGCCAGTTTGTGGAGTCTCCCCTGTACTTCCCAATCCTGTGCTTGTTTTATGCTGTCTCCTCCGTGTAGATGGTTCTTCTCCCCTGCCTTTAATACTTAACCCAGTGCTACTTCTCCTTTGACATTTGTTATTTGACATTTGTTCCCCTGTAGTCTTTTTCTCCTCTGAACTCCCAAAATATTTTACCCTTTTATTACTACCTTTAGTACTTTTTGCCTTCTATTGCAGTTGGCTGGTGTCAGTGTTTTCTTTCTTTCCCTAAACTGTGAGCTTTTTGAAAGCATGTGTTTTCTAGGGGGCCGTTGCTTCCCAGCACAGGTCCCTCAGGCACACAGAGGAACTCACCAAATATTACAAGCCTTTGCCCTGGTGCTTTGGGGAAACAGAGTTGGATAACGTGCCCTTCTAGTCCTCAAGCTGCTCACAGGCTCTCATGAGAATCTGATTCATGCTCAGAGAACCATTGAAGCCAATGGTTATTTTGGGCAGGAAGATAAAAGCCACAGAGAGCCCAGTTGGCGAGGGGAGTCCGGCAGGAGCTGCCTCAGCAGAAGGCTGTGTTTATACACACAGACGGCCTCTCTGCCCAGCCTGGCCTGGTGTGAGAGGTGGGAACATCCAGACATCACTGCCTGGCTGTCTTGTGAAGTTGGAGATTAACCAGTGATACAGTGGCTGGTCTAGCCGTCTGGTCCCTGCAGATGGATGGCTGAGGAGAAGGTTGCAAAGACTGCAGAGCAGTGCCAGTTTCTAGAAGTAGGATGTTGGCTGACTGGCACTTGGGCTGGGAATGTGAGTACAAGGAAATGTTTATGGTCTGAGCAATGGACAGCAGGTGAAATTCTGCTGGGCCTGGCATTGGGGATTTGAGAGGTCTTCAGAACAGTCCTGGTTGAAATGGAAAAAGTTGAAAAGAAAAAAAAACAGCTTTCTAGCTTTGGACTCTAATACTAAGAGTATTTCATGGAAAATCTCTAGCATATATTCATCTCTGGGACAAAAGAATTAAAAAAAAAAACTTTGCTGAAGTTGTAAATGCAGAAAAGTACACAGATCTTAAGTTTACACATAGTATGTAACTATCCCCCAAACAAGAACTAAAGCATGATCATCTCCACAGTGAATTTGTGATAAACCAAATATATGCAGGATTCCTGATGGAAAACACAGGCTCTGGAGTCAGGCATGCCTGGGATTGAATCCTGCCCTCCCTCCCCACCCAGCCCACTAGCAGCATGCCCTTGGATTGTGACTTAATTTCTCTGAGGTTCAATTTCCTTACCTGTTAAATCAAGGTGGATATATAATCTCTGCCTTAAAGGGCAGTAATAGATTAGAAACAAAATGTACGCGAATTGCTAAGTGCAGTGCCGTCACGTAGTGGGGACTCAGGTGCTCTCGGGGATGATGTTGATGACGGTGTCCCTGTAGCGTCTTCCAGCACATGGGACCACAGACATATTTTCACTTTTCTGCCATTATTGCCTCTCCCTGCTCCCAACCTCTGTACAATGATCTCCAAGGCCCCCTCTGACTGCAAGGAATCTGTGATGCTGTGATGATGCAAACCTCAGCTGACACCTCGGGCACCCAGTGGGAGGCTGGGTGGACAGATGTTTGTATCCAGTGGAAACGTGGCCAGATCTTTCGTGTTCAGGCCCCGGGAATGTGGCTCTCAGATCTCCTAGGGGCAGGCTGATTTCCCAGGGCGGCCAGAGCCTGGGGATCCATTAAGAAATATAGTTGAGGTAGAGTTGGGGTCCCTAGAACACAGCCTCAGGAGTGTCCTAGCATCTTGGTGAACTCTTGTTCCTCAGACTCTGCAGGTATAATGAGCTGGGTCCTCACGGGGAAGGATGAAAAGTGACCCCTGCCCTCAAGCTCACAGTTTAAGAACCCTCGGGCACTTCACACAACCCAGGGCTGGAGGCAGAATGCAGGAGGGAGAGGAGAGGTTATCAGGTTCTTTCTAGCTGGGGGGAGTTGTTGAAAAGAGGAGGGGATCAGGAAGGACTTCCTGGAGGATGCCTTGAAGAATGACCGTGGGAAAAGGAAAGAGAGTCTACCAGGCAGAGGAATGAATGTGTGTAAAAGCAGAGGCAGGGCCCATTGGACTTTCCTGCCCCAGGGGCCCAGATACTCCTCATTCCCTTTGACAGAGCCTGAGCATGAGGCCAAAGAGCTAGGTGCAACCAGGCTGTGAAAGGTCTGTAGAGTCAGGCCAAGGTGGTTGATTTGCTTTATCAGAGAAGGGGGGCCACTGAAGTTTCCTCCATTGAAGGAGCAGAGCAGGACCAGCTCTTTGAGATTTGCTCAGTGGAGAGCAGCTTGTGCATATTCAGCTAGACCTCATTGTTTTTGGCAAAAGATGGTGGCCAAATGTCCAAGCCACTGGAGTGGGCTATGAGAACACCTGGGGTGCCCAGACCCATGCAGGGGCCTGGCTGTGGGTGTAGGAGGGTTGGGGAAACACAAGCAAGGTTCCCACCTTTACCAAACTGTAGTCTTGTTGGAGCGGCCTGAGAGCCTCATGGCAACTGACCCCTGATTCAGAGGTTTAGGGAACAGATGTGTGGCCCTGTAGGCTAGAGGAGGGGCAGGCTGGGTGGAACATGCGTAGAGGAGGCAGGGAGGGTGAAGTTCTGGAAAGGAGGCAACTTTTGGAGGCTTTGGAGAGACAGAGTACCACGGGGCATGTCACTCTATGCATTATTCCCTCATGTTTTCCTCCCGGGAGGTGGGAACTGAGGCCCTGAGAGGTTAAGGCCTTGTCCAAAGTCATGCAGCTCCTGTACTAAATAATGAATATGCCCCACCCCCTCCCCAGAAGTATCTGTTGCCCTCACACTCTTCAACAGCACCACACTAGATACAGAAAAGCTGTGCTGTGTGACCCACTGTGCAGCTCATTATCATTCCATGCTAAAATATGACCTAAGGCAGGAGTGTGTGTTCTCACAGTCTGGGATGGAAGGTTCCAGGGGAGGCTGGGGTCCCTGAGTACCACAGTGATTTGGGAGGCTTCCTGGAGGAGAGCGGGAGGAGAGGAGGCAGGGGCAGCTGGTCGGGAGAGGCCCTTGCCAGGTGGGTGTTGCTGGCTGTCCACCGTGCCTGCTGCTTACACCCAGGCATAGCTACCCTGCAGTGGCTTCCAGAGAGCGCCAATCATCAGTGAGAATGGCCTTGTCAGTCAGAACTTCCCAGGCCTGTGCATCCTGCTGCTCTGGAAAGTTTGGCTCTGGTAGTTTCCTCGGAGGCTGGCCCAGCTCTCAGCTGCCTGGGGCTGCCGCTCAGCCCACCCAGGCCTTGCTGCCCTCTGGGGCCAAAGCCAGATGCCCTGGGGCTGTCTTGCCCTGGAATGGCCTCCTCCCCAAGACCTTGCCTTTAACCCAGCTCAGCTCAGTTTAGGCATCTCCTTCTCCAGGGAGCCTTTTTGAGCCCCGTGGGCTGGGTTAAACAAATCTGTGCTGACCCAAAGGAAACATGCTATGAGCCACATAATGTGAACCACGTATATAATTTAAAATTTCCTAGCAGCCACATTAAAAAAAAGCAAAAAGAAATAGACAAAATTATTCTAATGATAATATTTTATTTAACTCAATACATCCAAAATTATTCCAGTAAAAAAATTTTTCTTTTGTGTATTAAATCTTTAAAATTCAGTGTGAACTTTACTCTTTGTAAGTCCAGGGAAAGGAAATCCTGGGGCAAAATACCTCTAAAAACTGAAAGCAGTCAAAGGGAGAAATAAAGTTTAAAACCGGTTTATTGCTTACAAACTGCAGTCCGGGCCCTTCTCTCTTTCCTGCTCCAGCAGAAGCAAACCGACCCTCCCCCCTCACCTCTCAGGTACCGATGAGCTCTCTGTTGCCCAGGTAATTACCCATTGCTATAGAGATGAACTTTTCTTCACTCCCCACCCAGGAATTATGCAAATCCACTAAAGCCATACTTCTCTCCACCCTTGAGCTCCTGTTGATATGCAGATGTACTAAAGCCAGGCGAGATATTCTGGATAAATTACAATTTTACCACACTCTTACAGCACACTCAGTTTGTGTAAGCCATGTTTCAGGTGCTTCATAGCCACATGTAGCTAGTGGCTACCATAGCGGTCAACACAGTTCTAGAGCCAGGGATAAAAGCAGAAGGACTGAAGTGGCATCCTGGCCCTGCCATTTATTAGCTGGGTGACCTTTGGGAAGTTGTTCACCCCTCTGAGCCTTAGTTACTTCAGCTGTGAAAGGAGTTAATTTTGATGTTGGAGAGTTGTTGTAAGGATTAAATAAATGAGTTTCTGTCTAGTGCCAAGCACAGAATAAATGCTCAGAAGATGGTGGTGATTCATCTTACAGTACCCTTGAGATAGTGGTTTATGAGCCCCACTGGACTGATTGTGAATTCAGGGACAGAGGCTACCGCATTCTTCTAGCCTTCCCCAGTGCTCAGGGCCTGGCGCAGTGTGACCATCACTACTTGCTGAATGAAATATTAAATACTTGGGCTAGGAATGCTCGCCACTGCACCCTGCCCACCCAGGACTCAAGGAGCCCTGGTAGCTAGGAGTCTTAGGACTACTGACTACTTGGGGTAATCTTGGCAAGTCACTGCTTTTGCTCAGGTCTTTGGTTTCCTCATCCAAAAGATAAAGGGGTAGGAGGGACCCTGCCTGAAGTGTTTGGTTTATCCCACCAGTGGCCTTGGCATCTGTGTGCTTTGACTTCCCAGCCAGGGGGACAAATCGCTTTCTTCTGGCTTTCCTGCATCCTGGCACTTTTACATCATCAAGTTCCCTCCAGTTAAAATTTAAGAGAAAACAATTTCTTCTAATTCCTAGGCAGATAAGAGAGGGACGAGGGGTCCTGTCCCTTCTCTTATGCTGGCATTTGCTGACCTCCCACCGTAGAAGCCCAGTAACAGAAGAAGGGCAGAAGAAAGTTCTCACATTTTATAGGTGAGAAAACAGAGGATCAGAGAGGTCAGATAAGCTGCCCAAGTAACGCAGGAAGAAGTGTTAGAGTCTGGGTGGAAAGCAGAAGTCAGAACTAAGGGAATTGAAGACCATCTTTGCTCGCTGGCTTCTCTCCCTCCACCTGGGCTCCCAGTATTTCTCCATGGGTGCTTTCTTCGTGAGATGTGCTCCTGGGTTGGGTCCTGTCCCAGGGCCTCAGTTTCCCTGCCCGGGGAATGAAGGCAGCCAAGTAACTGAAGTAGTAATGTCAGCTGATGCCTGGGAGGGGCTGTGTGTTCAGAGAGCTCCTCCAGCCCACCCCCAGCCGGACTTAGGACCTGGGAAAAGTAGGGTAAAGTACCAAGTGCCTGGTGCAGAAAGCCAGTGTTACTGTGCACGTGTGACCTTGGGCAAGCCACTCATCACTCTGGGCCTCAGCCAGCCTGTTTATAAAATGGGGGATGATATCTCACCAGATGTGAAGATGGCACATGAAAGTACTTTGCAAACTGGAAAGTGCTAGTAGAATTGTTAGTCAGTAATAATAAGAGAAAGAAATAATGGTAGCAGTAGAAGCGGCGTGGTTTTCTGTGTGGTTCCACTGACCTGGAGGGAGCTGGGCCCTATGGGTATAAATCCAGAATAATGTCTGGGAACGTCCTGCCTGGGTCGGTGGAATGTAGCCAGGATTCTTCTGGGAAAGTGAGAGTCTCCATCTAGCTGAGGAGGGTGGGAAAGTGGCTGTGCCCCAGGGGAGAAGAGGAGAAGAAAGGGGAGGGCTCCTGCCTGGGGGAAGGAAGGGAGGGGAGAAGGATCTAGGGAAGGAGAGTTGAGCTAGGAACGGAGGGCTTTGGCCATGCCACTCAGAATCAGTTTGGAATAAAAATCCTGGAAAGAAAGAATCTCTGTGCGTAAGATATGCATAACAATAAGTTCATCTGGTGTAACTGCTAAGTTTTACTGATCCTTCACTCATTCATTTGAATAAATGCGTAGTGAACTGAACTCAAACCAAGGCAAAGTGACTTGCTCAAGGCCATGCCCTTGAGGGCCTGGGAAGTTCCTGGAAGGAACTGAATTTGGGAGGCTGGGGATTGAAAAGTCCCAAGGCAAGGAGGACAGCTATAAGAAAGTCTGCCCAGCAGGCCTCTGGTCCTTCTGTGAATTAGCTGTGTGCTGATTTGTCCATCTTGCCAGCTCGGACTGGAGGAAGGGCATGTTCTCCAGCACTGGGAGGGGCTGGCTTCCTTTGGCTCTCTGACCACTGCTGAGCCTAGTGGGCAGCAGGGAGCATGAAGGAACTGGAAGCTGTGTCTTGGGAACATCTGGTAAAGGAGTTCATTGTGTTTAAGTTGGAGAAGAGAAGGCGTGATGTGTGGGCGGTGAGAAGGGGTACAGTTCTCTAAGGGATGTTGGGGAGAGGGCATCGGTTTGTTCTGTGGAGGCCCTGAGTTTGGTACTAGGAACTAGGATGGAGCATGATGGAGCAGACACCCTGGGAGTGAGGAGTGGAGGGAGGGAGTTGCCTGTCCCTGGGGTGTGGGAGTTGAGATGGATACTGGTGAGGGTGACACTGAGGGGCAGACCCACTGGTGAGGCTGACTCTGGGAAACTGCAGCATGGGGGGATGGATGGCTCAGCTCACATCCAGGCTACTTCCCAGTTTGGGTCTCGGGGGTTTCCAGTGCAGTGGATTCTGTGGGGCCTAGAACAGTGGCTGGCACATAGGTACTCAGGAATTATTTAAAGAATGAAAGAATAGATGTGTATGAAGGGGGTGGGGGAGGTTAGGGAGTAGGGGTCATTTGGGCTGCAAATGTGATCTCATAGGCTGAAATCTTTGGCGGTTATATAGAAGATCATCCGTCTTCTCCAGACCTTCCCCATAAGCTGGGACCTCTAGAGATAGTATGGCCAACCCGTTCTTTCATTGTTCATAAACTGAGGCCCAGAGCGGGAGAGCAGCTTGCTCAAAGGTACTAGCCAAGCCAGTGGACTGGAATCCAGGCCTCCCCCATTTGATGCCCTGGCTTGCTGACTGAGTGAGGTGGAGGTGCAGCTTTTTGAGTTAATGCTGCTGGAAGGAAGGAACAGAACTTCGTTTGGTTTTGAGCCATGACCTGTGCCGTAGGCCCTTTGGCCACCCTCCACCACCTTCCTAGAGCCTGGGTGCACACCCAGCATATGCTCACATACATGCAGAACAGAAACACATCTGTGGTGGGCCCAGTCCCCACTGTTATGCGTAGGGTCATTGTCACTGAGGCACATATGGGCGGATGTGCACATGCACACAGGATCCCACTAGCCGTGCACACAGGATTCCACGAGCCGTGCACATACCTCCTCGCTGATGGGGGAGGAGCCCTGAGGCCCAGGGAGATTCTGCCCTGCTGTACTGCTGGGGAGGTGAGGTTATCCAGGCTCGGGGGCTGGGAGGCCCACTGAGGCTGAGTCACCCTTTCTGAGTCAGGGATCCTTCCCACTTCTTATCCCCTACCCCCTCGCTCTGTCCTGCTGAGCCCCCAAGAGGGGATGATGGCCCAGCGAGGAGGGCCAGGGCCGGGCCGGGGGGCAGCGGGGGGCCCAAGAGTTGGCCTCTGATGCACAGTCCCGCAGTGGTCCCGGGACTGCGGGTTAGGCAGCGCCGGGCGGAGGTGGCGTGGAAGCCTGAGAGGGAGACAGGCAGAGAGGAGGCGGAGGCAGAGGCTGGGGCAGGGCTGTCGCGAGGGAGCGGGCAGGCGCGCGGCGGCCGCCCCTGGGCTGGGCGCGGAGGCCGGCAGGGGGCGGGGGCGGGGGCTGGCCGTGCGTCGGGCGCCAGGCCGGGGCTGTGGGCACGGTGCCCAGCCCCCGGCGCACGCCGAGCCGCCGCCGCCGCCGCCGCCGCCGCTGCTGCAGTCGGCATCCATCAGCGGGCGGGGGTGTCGCGGAACAGGCTGCTCCGCAGAGCCCGCCGCGGCCCGCGCGCCTGCCCCGCCCCGCGGCCTGTCGGCCTGGCCGCAGGAGACGAGGGCGCCCCCGCCCCGCCTGCCCGAGATGGAGACCCCCAGGCCCAGGTAGGCACGTGGTGGGGGATCAAGTGGCACGGGGGCCCTGGGGGCTGGGTACGTGTAGGCCCAGCCTCCAGCCCTGGGGGAGGACTGGAGGCCAGACCTGGAGGAACTGAGTTTGCAGGCTGTTGTCCCCCTGGCCAGTGTCCCCGAGGTCCTTGCTCTTCCTCCCTACCACCCAGGTCTGCAGTCTCCCCAAGGCCTGAGAGAGGGGTGGGCAGTTGCTGGGTGCTGGGCTCCCCCAACTGCCCCACTCTGTTCTCCATGACAGACTCCTGCTGCTTCCATGGAAGCTGCGGAGAGCTCTCCAGATCTCTCCACCCAGGCTTCAGATGCTGAAGGACAGTCCCAGGAGGCTGGGATGGCTGCGGGGGCCCCCACCCTCACCCTCACCCTCACCTCTGGTTACAGGCCTTTACCTACTCTGGGCTCACTTCCCATCCCACAACCCTTCCAAGTCTCCCAAAGCTGGGGGAGATAGACCTTAGCCCTAGGACCTCTGTGGTTCTGACCTGGCCTTGTACCGGCCAGAAGCTGCCCTGGCTGGTTAGAGAGAGAGGACTTGCGGATCCCAGTTATGTCTGGCATCTTCACACTTAGGGACATCTGAGGGCCCAAGAAGCTGTGGTCTTGGGGACAAGCATGGGGGGCTGTGCTGTGTAACTGCAAGGGTACTTACCAGGTGCTGAGACATCTTCCTGGCAGAGTATGGCCTAGGGTGGTCTAGGGGGGTGTGGAGGGACTGGAGAGTACTGGGAAGGAGTTCTGAGGATACTGGTCTTCTCAGCTGCCAGCCGTGGTCCTTCCCTTTCCCCCAGGAGATCTGAGAATGTATTTGGGCTGTGGGATGGGGTGGGAGAGAGACACTATCATGAGCTCCTGCCTTTACTTCTGGATCTGTATATCACCTCTTTTGCACCCAAAGGTGGTAGTGTAAGAGAGCTGTATTTAGGAGCTCTCCAGGGCCATGGGGGGACCAGCTGCTACATCTCTCCTCCACCTCCCAGCATTAGGAGTCTTCCAGAATCAGCAGCAGTTGAGCCAGGTTGAGAGCTGGGGATGGGAATGGTGCACTCAGAAGACTCTGCTGCCTGTCCCGGGCAAGGGTGTGGAGAATAGAGGTGGCTGTGTGCCCGCTTGCCTACCCATTCCTCCAGATGGAGCCTGCAGCAGAGGCAGCCTGTGCCAGCCTCCTCTCTGAGCCACCGTGGCCCAGGGAGGCTCTGCCAGCTCCATGCAGGGATGAAGATGGCTTCTGCTGGCCAGCCTGAGGTCATGCCTGCCTAGGGGCCCCATGCAGAGTATTTGTGGTGTGTAGAGCACAGACCCTTGAGGGGCTCCAAAAGGCAGTCCTGGAGATCAGTGCAAGGGGCATTGTTCCTGTTAAAATCCTTCCCGGGCCACATGGCAGTTCCCTAGGCCCAGCTCTGTGAGCTCCATAGAGGGCTGCTTCTACAGAACGTTCATGAGAACAGTGCTCAGTCCTGTAGCCTTCACTCAGTAAATACTGAAAGGTTGAGTGAGGCCTAGAGAAGAAGAATGACTTGTCCAAGGTCACATAGCACCTGAGCGGAGAGCCAGGACTAGTGGACCTAAGTCTTCTATCTCTCGGCTTAGGGTCCTTGTAGCCCAAACGGCTGCTTCCCTGTTGCTGTAGCTGCCCCACAGGACTCTGACAAGGGCCGGGCGTTATGGCCTGGAGCCTGAGCATCCTTAGGAGGGCCTTACATTGGCTTCCTAGTCCTGGCCTCCAGAAGATGAGGAGGAAAGGCCAGGCTGTCTCACAGATAGTGGGCCAGTTGAGGCAGTGGACCGCTGGTAGCCCTGGACCTCCTTGGGAGTATACACAGCCAAGAAGATGCTGGATGCCCAGGGATGTTCTGGTCCTGAGCCTCTTGGGGGCGGTAGAGAAGGTCTGTTGACTAGACCAGCTGAGGCGGGGAGTACCTCTGTTAGCTCCAGCGTGCGCTTCCCTGTGGGCCTCTCCCTACTTATTAAAAGGGGATAATAATCTCTATCTGGAGTAATGCAGTCAGAAATACGGCATTTATTGGGCACTTACTGTATGCCAGGTCATGGGGCGATACATACTTTGCATTATCTCCCAGCAGGTGCTGTTATTGTCTGTTTTTTTTTGTTTTTTTTTTACGGATGAGAAACAGGCTCAGAGAGGTTGTGTCACCTGGCTTGTGTCACCATAGCTGGAAAGTGTGGAGCTGTGTGAGTCCAGAGCCCCTCTCTACCATGACATTATACCTGGGGCAGTGTCTGGGAATACCATGCTGAAGCCCGGGGCTGTCCAGGTCTGTGTGTTGGGTCTGGTGAGGCAAGGGTGGTTCTGTGTCTCAAGTGCTCTTGTGGTCCCAAGGGGAGAAGGGCAGGGAGGTATTGGTAGGAAGCCCTGAGAGAGGTTGGCCTTGGCCTTCTGCCTCCTTCCTGGCCAGCGCCTCCAACTCTTTGCTTCCCATTGGCTATCAT
The DNA here is from genome assembly GCA_032199065.1 of Smutsia gigantea. Lineage (NCBI taxonomy): Eukaryota > Metazoa > Chordata > Mammalia > Pholidota > Manidae > Smutsia > Smutsia gigantea. Next base: position 70,672 of record JAVSCE010001781.1, on the reverse strand, counting down.
GGAAGACTGTCAGGCCCTGACACTTGCCCCTGCCACATTTGATAGACTGCAAATGATCAGAAAACACAGTGGTGGGAATGCAAGGGCACTGCTGGGACTGTAAAGAGGGGACCTGAGCCTGGGCAGGCGAGTGGGGTCGCCGAAAGCTAGAACTGCTTCCTCGGTGGGTGGGACACTTGTGGATGGGAATATTAATAGCCAACATTTATTGAGCACTTAACTACACTCCAGGTGCTGTTTAAGGGCTTATCTGTACAACTCATACAACTAACAAGACCTGGTGAGGTAGGAATTTGTCTTCGCATTTTACAGACTGAGGGAACTGAGATTTAGTGAGGGACAGGGAGTTGCTCAAGGTCACATAAGGTAGGTCGTGGAGGAGCCAGGATTCAAATGCAGGCAGTGTGGATCAGAGCCGTGTTCCTGATGGCCGTGCTTTATAGTAGAGATGCAGCCCACAGTTTCTTCTCAGAGGTTGTACTTAAGTTTTGTTCACTTTGAAAAATATTCCCTGAGTACCTCTTGCAGGCCCTGTGTGGCTTCTGAGGAAGATCCTTCTCAAGAAACTCACAGTCTAGCCAGGAGAAGTACAGGTATGACATGGGGAAGGTTAAGAGTGAGCTGTTGCATAAGCTAAGCTTGGATTCCTATTTTGTTGATCAGGGAAGACTTCAAGGAGATTGAGGTCTTTGCTCTAGGTACCAAAGGCCAAGTAGAATTTTGATAGTTGTGGGGGGAGGGTACCTTCTCCCCCAGGTCAGAGGGGATGGTAAAAGGGATACCTTTGAAGAAGAGCAGGTTGTCTGTTGTGCATGGAGCAGGTAGTACAGGGGACTGGGGACACAGGGAGGTGACTCAGATCTCTGTTTGGGTCTTTGGCAAAGCTCTGGAATCCACCAGACCTAAGCTTTAGTCACAGCTCTGCTGTGTCCTAGTCACATGCCCTCAGGCACATCACTTATCTGGTCTGAGCCTAGTTTCCTCAACTGTAAAATGTGGATAAACACACCTATCTCATAGAGACTGCGTTATGATTGTTATGTAAAGGATCTAGCAAAGTGCTGGCACATCACAGAGATTCAGTAAACATTACTTCTCTCCCCTTCAGTCCCTCTCAAATGTCAGGCTAAGGTGTTTCCACTTGACAGGAGCCTGAGGCTCTGGGAACCTTTGCTCGTGTTTGGTCTGCATGCGCCACACGTGGGTCATGACAGAACTGTTTGGGAAGGTCCCTTTGGCAACTATAGGAAACACAAGGAGGGGTGGACTGTGGCCTTGTAAATGAGACATCAGCTGAATGGCCCTGGAGGGTTGGGAGCAAGGAAGGTGAAAATGCACTATGATGTTCCGGTGGGTGGTGGGTGGCTCAGCAGCTAGGGGTGGGGAAGGCTACAGGAATCAGGAATTCTGGTGGAGACCTCGTGAGTCTAAGATAAAGGCCTTGGGGAGGTTGTGCAGCATCTTCTTTGTGCATCTGGGTTTTTTTCTTTTGAATAACTTCCTTTAGATGAATCCCCATCAGAGCTTCCTGGATAATAGCTGCAAATTGGGACCAAGTGCTCCACAATAGCAAGATGATTGAGAGCATTTTCGAACATCCAGTGGATAAAATAATACACAGCCATGAACAGCTACAGAAATACTTATCCTTACAGCGTGTGGAGCTGTGCACTTGTGAAGCTCCTCTGCATCTTTTATTTCATGTCCCTGTGACAGAGGTGGGGCCAGGGGTAGACCCTTCCAGTGCAGGAAGAGATTCAGGCCAAGTTCTAATCTCCTTAGGGCAGGGTTCATGTTTTATTCACTGTTGTAGCCTCAGCATGTAGCTCAGTGATTTGCAGGTGCTTGTCTGGTAAAGAATTGGTGAGTGCACAAAGCAGAGGGGAAGTGACTTGTCTAAGGCCACGTAAGTAGGAAGACCCAGCATCTGGCCTCATCCCTACTCGCCTCATTCTTCTTACCACTGGGTATCTGTGAGGGAAGTAGGATGGCGAGGTTACCAGTAAGGAGTTGGGATGCACACAAACCAGGGCTTGAGTCTAGTTTCTGTCCCTATTAGCTGCCAGGGCTCGGCACATTAATCTTTTTAAGCCTCAAATTTCCACATCTGTGATGTGGATGGTCCGTACCATGGTAGCTAGCACACAGTACATGTTAGTCTGTGCAAGTAGTGATTCCATAGCATCTCACTACGCTGATGGACAGTGACTGTAATAGGGTTGGTGGGGGGGACCTGATGAAGGGGGTAGTTTAATAACCATAATATTGCACATGTAATTGTAGATTAATGATACCAAAATAAATTATAAAAAAAATGTTAGTCTGTGATGATGCCGATGATGCAATAATATGGAAATATTTCTGATACAATTAATGTTAAATGGAAAAACCCCCATAAAATTATGAGCACTCTGAGTAAAGTGGTATGAAAGTAGGTATGACCATAGATGCAGACTGGAAGAGAACAGACAGAAATGGAGATACCTTGGGCACCATGGGAGGTACAGTAAATAAAACTGACTGAAACAAATCTTTTAATATTACACTTACTTATTTCTTTAGTTCTATCTATAAAAGAAATATGTGAAATATCCTACTAATTCAGAAATATATTCTCTCCTTGGCTCCCCAGCCAAAATCCTCTCCAGAAGCAGCCAATGATAACAGTGTGGTGTGTGTCCTTCCAGGGTATTTTCTATGCTTTCATAAGCACACAAACCAGAATGGGACCATACATTGCATTATTGTTTTACAACTTGCATTTTTTCATTTAACTATGTATCAGTACTGTTTTCCATGTCAGTATACAGAAAATCCATCTCAGAAAATTTTCACACCAGGTATGTAATACTTGTGTAATTCATTTTTAATGGGTAAATCCTAGTTAATTTGGCCAGCGCCTGTTGATGGACATTGAAAGTTGTTTCCAATTTTACTCTATTCTAAATAATGCGGACAGTAAACACTGAGAGTGTTTAAACAATGAAAGAAAAGCAAGTGTGAGAGTGTCAGCAGCTGCGAGACATGAGAGTTGCCAGGAAATGTTCTCACCCTCTCTTCTCACCTCTTTTCCTCCCTTCTCAGTGGGGCCCAAGGGGGCAGAGACACTGAGGGGCCTGCTCGGAGGAGCCGCTGTCTCTGTCACCCTCAAAGGGTGGGATGTCCCAGGGAATGCCCTTATTTCACCTACCCAGTATGGAGCTCACCTGTGAAATTCTCACATTCCTTTTGGCTGCTGTAAGCTGCTGCCTGGGCCATGCTGCTTCTTACACCCCGGGTGTCCTTGGACGAGTCCTTGACCTTCTCCAAACCTCAGTTCATCCATCTGTATGGTGGTGACGGCCTTACTGATGAAAGCCATCACTGTCTTTCTGAGTATCCACTATATGGCCAACGTGGTGCCAGAGGGAGTGAGCTTTATGTGCCTTCTCGTTTAAAATTCTCACTAAACGCCTTTGAGGTGTAGGGGATATTATTTTCATTTTACTTCCTCAAACTGGCTCTCAGAGAGGCTAAGAGACTTGCCCATGGTCCCCAAGCCAGTAGAGCCAAGATTCAAACTGGTCCAAAGCCCATGTTTATAACTGCTGTTCCATGTTCCCTCTCACCAACTGCTTATTAGTGAGGTCCAAGCAAAATAATGATTATAAAAGGATCCTTTAAATTGTGAAGCGCCCTGTGCATGGGAGGGGTTTGTACCGCTGTTATTATTTCTACATCCAGAGCAACAGTAGCTTTGGTTACATGGTTGACAGCAAGTTGGAGGTCGTGGGATGTAGCAGGATTGAGGGGGGAAAGCATGGGACCATGGCCAGCAGACCTTGGTCCTAGTCTTGATTCTATTTGACTAGCTGTGTGACCTTGGCCAGCCAAGCTAGACTGGGGAATAAGCCCACCTCCCCTGTGTGGTCCTTGTGCAGCTCAAATGAGAAAAGCCCAGAAGCCAGCTAGCCCATCTCCCAGCTTTCAGAGGATGCTACAGGGAGGCCTTGGCCGCTGCAGTCAGCAGTGTGGTCCAAGCAGGAGGCATTTTTCCTTTCTGATGCTATTACTCTGCAGTTCTGGGCATGTCACATGGTCTCTGACCCACAAGTGCACATCAGTTTGTGGCTCCATGGTGGCATGTGAAACCTTTGGGCAAGAAGCCAGTGCTGATGGGTGGCAGCCTCTTCATGTTGCTTGGTTTTATTTAACGCAGTGCGCACGGGTACCACAAGCCTCTGACAGATTGCCACCTCCCCACTGCTGCGTGTAGACTGGAGCAGCAATAAGAACGACTTCAGGGCCCAGCTCCTGGTTTGACCCCTCTGCTTCCGTCGGGGCCCCCTGGCCTGGCTAGGAGGGTGGCACAGGCCCAGGGCCCTAGAGGCAGCTTGCTCAGCCTGCACGCCTCCTCCCTCATCACAGGCAGGCATTTTGCTCACGTCCACCCGGAGATTGTCACTCGAGGAAGTGAATGTTCCACACTAGGAAAATCCTGATGGGAAGTAACATCATCTCCAGAGGAGAAGAATAAGTCTTAATAGGCTCTCTCTCTGGTTTGCTCTTTCTTTTCTGACTCCAAAAGTAATTCATGTTCATAGTAGAAAAATTGTGAGACACAGAGAACTCCCTAGAAAGCCCCCCCCCGCCAAATCTATAACTCCTTTTGCACGGGAATGCTACCGTTAACATTTCAGCCTTTAGGCTTAACACTAAAGATGAAAATATCTAATATTTCTTGAACAGTAACTGTGGGTTTGGGCATGTGTAAAGGGTGTTACAGGCATGGTCTGATTCAATTTTCATGTAAGCCTGTGAACTAGGTAAGATTACCATGATTTTACAGATGGAGACACTGAGGCAGAGAATGTTAAGGGACTTGTCTCCCATTTTATCCTAAACCACTAGACTATACTGCCTGTTCCCAATTTCTCCTCTCCTTCCTCTTTAATTCACATACCTATTTAGTGTTAGGAGGTAGAGCAATCAGATTGTGGCAGAGAAATAGAATTCCACTCAGATGCTTCAACTGAGGGATGTTAATAAAGATGTGGACAGGATTAAGGAAACCCACAAGGAGTACCCATAAACTAACAGTGACAGAAGCTCTTAACCTCCCTTCAGCCTGAATGAGCAGAGGGAGTAAACAGTGTTACTGGAATTCAATGATGGCTGGGGCTGTGTGCTGGGAGCTGTCACAGAGGGGTTCAGCCATCTCCAGAACCACAGGGAGGGAGATTGGGAAGAGGTACCCTGACTTCTCTCTCCTCCCATCCTCTGACCAGTGCCTCCCGTTGGCCAAACCCAACCAGACATCAGCAGGCAAGGGAGCTCAAGGGACAGTCCAAGGGGGCAGCCTACGTCTTGTTTGAACGGAGCATGGATCTGGGGATGCAAAGGCGGACTAACAGTCCAGGAGACATGGTGTAGAGGGGTGGGGAGGATGTCCTCCTGACATCCCAAAAAGAAAGAAGAGTTACCTTGGTAACTGATTCTTTGAAAACATCCTTCAGAACAGAAGGGTCTCACTTTCTGCCTGGTGTTCTCTTGGTGTTTTCCACACCCTGTCCTCTCTCTCTCTCTCTGTTTTCACTCCCTTCTGCCATTAGTTCCTACCTGGTTCATAATTTCCAAGAACATCTGGGCAAAGTCATCAATGTCCAAGATTTAGTTAGAAGAGAGCCTTACTGACTAGGGAGTAATTGTTTATGACCATGGACACACATGGTAGCTGTATGTACGTTCATAGTGTTCCAGTGCTCTGTGTATGCATGCAAAGACATGTTTCTGGTATACATGTCATAAGCATTTGAAATTACCTTCCCTTGTATTTAGCATGACTTTAACTTTTGTATTTCAGAATCCTTTCATTTTCTGTAGCATCCTTTATCTACACAGCCCTCCTCTGAAGTGGGAGGACAAGAGCTCTCATTCCTGTTTGATAAAGGAAGAGACTGATGCTCAGAAAGGGGAAATAACTTGCCCCCAAAGCTCATCAGATGGGAAATGGTGGTCCTGAATCACAGTGTATTTCCTGCTCCATTGTGGGAAATTTTTCCTTAGCCAGCCTCACCCATGGGAGAAATTGGTACAGGGCAGACCCCCTGAGGATGCTGAAAATGCCGTGTTTTGGGACCGACTTGGGTGTCAGAGAGACTTGTCACAGCCTTACGACCTTGGGCAAATCAGTATACCTCTTCTGGCCTGTGTGTCCTCGTCAGTAAAATGAGAATGATAATATCAGGAGTTTGGATGGAAAAGTCTGCTGCTTAAGGTCTGATAAGTCATCAGGACAAGCTGGCTGGCTGGTAGCCAGAAAGGCTCCTGAGGTGAATGCTACCCAGGTCTCTGGTCCTCAGATGAGTAGACTTAAAAATCGTCTCTTTGGTCTTCCATCCACTTCTCACCTACATGTTTGTTTGTCCATTATCCATCTACCCACCCATCTGGCACCAGACCCCTGGGTTTGGATTCTGGCACTCTCATTTACTAGAGATGTGATCTTGGGCAAGTCACTCAACTTCTCAGTGCTTCGCTTTCTTCTTTTATAAAATGGAGATAATGAGAGTACTTATTATAAGTCGTTATGAAGATTAAATAAGTCATGATTGATGTAAAGTGCTTAGATCAGTGCCTGGCAAATAGCAAACCCATAAATGTCAGCTCTGTTGTTTGTCAAGGTCTGCACTAAGCCCCGGGATAATGGCAAATGAGACAAAGTTTTGTCTTTATGGAGTTTATAACCTAGAGGAGGAACAGAGACAAATAAGTAAATGAATCAATAAATATAAGTTCCATTTGTGATAGTTACTATGAAAAAACCCCAGCAATGCCAGCATGTTTGCTTAGTGGGTACATAGTTGCTATTTGGGTGTGATGAAAAGTTCTGGAAATAAACAGTGGGGACTGTTGCACAACATTATGAACATAATTAATGCTCCTGAATCGTTACACTTAAAAATTAGACAAAATGGCAAAAACAATATAAAGCAAACCACCTAAAATAAGGGAAGAGACCCTCTTTAGACAGAGTGGTCAGTGGTCACATAGATTGAGGTATAAAGGGTGGGAGCTGTCATGCCAGTAGACGGGATGAGCCCACTGTCCATGCAGAGGGACCGTTAAGGGCAAAGCCCTGAGGCAGGGCCAAGCCTGGTGTGGTTGAGGAGCAGACAGAAAGCCAGTGTGACAGGCTCACAGTGACGGTGGCAGTAGTGGGAGCAGATGCAGGGGCCGTAAGCAGGAGCCTATAGCTTTGAAAAGGAGTTTGCATTTTATTTTGATGGGAGGTCATTGGAGGTTTTAAAGGGGGTATCCAATTGGAGTTTTGAAAAGATCTCTATGTCTGCTCTGTAGAGAATAAACCCTAGGTGGATCCAAGTGGCCACAGGGAGTCCATTGAGGAGTCTGAGATACCCATGTGGGCATGAGTTGAGAGTAGCTTGGGCCTGGACAGTGGCGGTGGGAGTGTTCTTGAGAAAAAGAAGAAATTCAAGCTATTGGCTTCAGAGATGTTGATTCATGCTAACCCTGGTTGGAGGGCCTGATGTATAAACCAGTTGATTCATTTTTAATGAGTGGCACACAGGCCAAGTGGATATTGCCTCGTCTGGGCTGAGACATCCTCTCCCAGTAGGCCATCCAAATGGAAAGCCATAGCACGAAAGGCTGCTTAATGCCCCTGGAAGGGGAGCCAGCTGGTGGCCGCAATGTTGAAGCGCATTATTAGATGCTGACAGCCTGCTGGGCTGGCCCCGGATGGGCCTCACTGGGCCCCTCTCCTCCAGACAGGGCTGGTGTGGGCACTGTCAGCATTTACCTCTCTGGCTGACCTTTCTGTTTTCTAATCCCATGTGTTGGGTTTTTGTGTCAGTGTCATCAATCTGGCCTTGCTGGCCCCTGTCTCTCAGAACATCTTTCTCCATCTGTTCTTGGCTACTTCTGAACTCCTAGTTCTCAGTCCACTTCACCCACCTCACCCATCCCCCCGTGGCTTGCCATTATTGTTTATAATTTTAAGACCCTCAGGATTGTTTATTGGGTGCATACCATGTTAAGTGCTCCGTTATTTCCTGAATCTCTATCACCAGCCTGAGACAGAGAAGAGTATCTCCATTTTATAGATGACGCACGCAGCTGAGGCTCAGAGCAGTGAAGTCACTTGCCCAAGGTCATGGAGTCAGCTAGTGGTGGAGCCAGGCTTTGAGTCTAGGTCTGACTGTAAGAGGTCCATGAGATGGCTGTGGGAAGTCCCTGACCCCGGGCCTGGCCCACAGCGGTGCTCAGTGGTGGACTCCTGCCCTTTCCAGCAGAGTAACATTTCTGAATCTTGCAAGGCTGCCTGAACTACCCCTAGTTTCTTCATTTCTCCCCACTCCAATCTGTCCATCTGCCAGTCTGTTTGGAGCTCACCTTTATAGGCTTCTTATTCCTAGGTGTCATAATGCCAAGGCCTCCTCTGACCTCTGCACAGCCCTATTGGTTTTCCTCTCGGGACGTTTGCCTGCATGGTGACTCAGCTCAAATGCCCTCCCTGCCATACCTGCCTAAAATCTCTCTCTTTTTTTTTAATTTATTTTTAATTTATTTTATTTTTTTATTTTGGTATCATTAATCTACAATTACATGAGCAACATTATGGTTACGAGACTCCCCCCATCATCAAGTCCCCACCACATACCCCATTACAGTCACTGTCCATCAGTGTAGTGAGATGCTATAGAATCACTACTTCTCTGTGTTATACTGCCTTCCCCGTGTCCCCCCCTCCTACATTATATGTGCTAATCATAAGGACTCTTTTTCCCCCTTATCTTTCCCTTCCCACCCATCCTCCCCAGTCCCTTTCCCTTTGGTATTTGTCAGTCCAATCTTGGGTTCTGTGACTTTGCTGCCATTTTGTTCCTTCAGTTTTTTTCTTTGTTCTTATACTCCACAGATGAGTGAAATCATCTGATACTTGTCTTTTTCCGCCTGGCTTATTTCACTGAGCATAATACCCTCTAGCTCCATCCATGTTGTTGCAAAAGGTAGGATTTGTTTTCTTGTGTATATGTACCACATCTTTTTTATCCATTCATCTACTGTTGGACACTTAGGTTGCTTCCATTTCTTGGCTATTGTAAATAGTGCTGTGATAAACATATGGGTGCATATGTCTTTTTCAACCTGGGCTGCTGCATGCTTGGGTAAATTCCTAGGAGTGGAATTCCTGGGTCAAATGGTATTTCTATTTTGATTTTTTTTTAATATAATTAATTTTATTATCATTAATCTACAATTACATGTGCAATATTACGGTTATTAAACTACCCCTTCATCAGGTCCCCCCCACCAACCCCATTACAGTCACTGTCCATCAGCGTAGTGAGATGCTATAGAATCACTACTTGTCTTCTCTGAGTTGTACTGCCCTCCCCGTGCCCCCCCAACATTATATCTGCTAATTGTAATGCCCCTTTTTCCCTCTTATCCCTCCCTTCCCGCCCATTTTCCCCAGTCCCTTTCCCTTTGGTAACTATTAGTCCGTTCTTGGGTTCTGTGAGTCTGCTGCTGTTTTGTTCCTTCAGTATTTTTTCTTTGTTCTTATACTCCACATATGAGTGAAATCATTTGATACTTGTCTTTTTCGGCTTGGCTTATTTCACTGAGCATAATACCCTCTAGCTCCATCCATGTTGTTGCAAATGGTACGATTTGTTTTCTTCTTATGGCTGAATAATATTCCATTGTGTATATGTACCACATCTTCTTTATCCATTCATCTACTGATGGACACTTAGGTTGCTTCCATTTCTTGGCTATTGTAAATAGTGCTGCAATAAACATAGGGGGTGCATCTGTCCTTTTCAAATTGGGCTGCTGCATTCTTAGGGTAAATTCCTAGGAGTGGAATTCCTGGGTCAAATGGTATTTCTATTTTGAGTTTTTTGAGGAACCTCCATACTGCTTTCCACAATGGTTGAACTAATTTGCATTCCCACCAGCAGTGTAGGAGGGTTCCCTTTCTCCACATCCTCGCCAACATTTGTTGTTGTTTGTGTTTTGGATGTTGGCCATCCTCACTGGTGTGAGGTGATATCTCATTGTGGTTTTAATCTGCATTTCTCTGATGATTAGCGATGTGGAGCATCTTTTCATGTGCCTGTTGGCCATCTGAATTTCTTCTTTGGAGAAGTGTCTATTCATGTCCTCTGCCCATTTCTTAATTGGATTATTTGCTTTCTGTTTGGTAAGGTGCATGAGTTCTTTATATATTTTGGATGTCAACCCTTTATCAGATACGTTTTTTATGAATATATTCTCCCATACTGTAAGATGTCTTTTTGTTCTACTGTTGGTGTCCATATTTTGAGTTTTTTTGAGGAACCTCCATACTGCTTTCCTCAATGGCTGAACTAATTTACATTCCCACCAGCAGTGTAGGAGGATTCCCCTTTCTCCACATCCTCACCAACATTTGTTGTTGTTTGTCTTTTGAATGTTGGCCATCCTAACTGGTGTGAGGTGATATCTCATTGTGGTTTTAATCTGCATTTCTCTGATGATTAGCGATGTGGAGCATCTTTTCATGTGCCTGTTGGCCATCTGAATTTCTTCTTTGGAGAAGTATCTGTTCAGATCCACTGCCCATTTTTTAATTAGATTATTTGCTTTTTGTTTGTTGAGGTGCATGAGTTCTTTATATAATTTGGATGTCAACCCCTTATCGGATATGTCATTTATGAATATATTCTCCCATACTGTAGGATGTCTTTTTGTTCTCCTGATGGTGTCCTTTGCTGTACAGAAGCTTTTCAGCTTGATATAGTCCCACTTGTTCATTTTTGCTTTTGTTTCCCTTGCCCGGGGAGATATGTTCATGAAGAAGTTGCTCATGTTTATATCCAAGAGATTTTTGCCTATGTTTTTTTCTAAGAGTTTTATGGTTTCATGACTTACATTCAGGTCTTTGATCCATTTTGAGTTTACTTTTGTGTATGGGGTTAGAAAATGATCCAGTTTCATTCTCTTACATGTAGCTGTCCAGTTTTTCCAAAACCAGCTGTTGAAGAGGCTGTCATTTCCCCATTGTATATCCATGGCTCCTTTATCAAATATTAATTGACCATATATGTTTGGCTTAATATCTGGACTCTCTATCTGTTCCACTGGTCTGTGGGTCTGTTCTTGTGCCAGTATCAAATTGTCTTGATTACTGTGGCTTTGCAGTAGAGTTTGAAGTTGGGAAGCGAGATCCCCCCTGTTTTATTCTTCCTTCTCAAGATTACTTTGGCTATTCAGGATCTTTTGTCATTCCATATGAATTTTAGAACTATTCCAGTTCATTGAAGAATGCTGTTGGTATTTTGATAGGGATTGCATTGAATCTGTAGATTGCTTGAGGCAGGATGGCCATTTTGACAATATTAATTCTTCCTAGCCAAGAGCATGGGATGCATTTCCATTTGTTAGTGTCCTCTTTAATTTCTCTTAAGAGTATCTTGTAATTTTCAAGGTATAGGTCTTTCACTTCCTTCGTTAGGTTTATTCCTAGGTATTTTATTCTTTTTGATGCAATTGTGAATGGAATTGTTTTCCTGATTTCTCTTTCTGTTAGTTCATCATTAGTGTATAGGAACGCAACAGATTTCTGTGTATTAATTTTGTGTCCTGCAACTTTGCTGAATTCAGATATTAGTTCTAGTAGTTTTGGAGTGGATTCTTTAGGGTTTTTTATGTACAATATAATGTCATCTGCAAATAGTGACAGTTTGACTTCTTCTTTACCAATCTGGATGCCTTGTATTTCTTTGTTTTGTCTGATTGCTGTGGCTGGAACCTCCAGTACTATGTTGAATAAAAGTGGGGAGAGTGGGCATCCCTGTCTTGTTCACGATCTTAGGTGAAAACTTTCAGCTTCTCACTGTTAAATATGATGTTGGCTGTGGGTGTGTCATATATGGCCTTTATGATGTTGAGGTACTTGCCCTCTATACCCATTTTGTTGAGAGTTTTTATCATGAATGGATATTGAATTTTGTCAAATGCTTTTTCAGCATCTATGGAGATGATCATGTGGTTTTTGTTCTTCTTTTTGTTGATGTGGTGGATGATGTTGATAGATTTTCGAATGTTGTACCATCCTTGCATCCCTGGGATGAATCCCACTTGATCATGGTGTATGATCCTCTTGATGTATTTTTGAATTCGGTTTGCTAATATTTTGTTGAGTATTTTTGCATCTACGTTCATCAGGGATATTGGTCTGTAATTTTCTTTTTTGGTGAGGTCTTTGCCCGGTTTTGGTATTAGAGTGATGCTGGCTTCATAGAATGAGTTTGGGACTATTCCCTCCTCTTCTATTTTTTGGAAAACTTTAAGGAGAATGGGTATTATGTCTTCTCTGTATGTCTGATAAAATTCAGCGGTGAATCTGAATCCATCTGGCCTGGGGGTTTTGTTCTTGGGTAGTTTTTTGATTACCAATTCAATTTCGTTGCTGGTAATTGGTCTGTTTAGATTTTCTGTTTCTTCCTTGGTCAGTCTTGGAAGGTTGTATTTTTCTAGAAAGTTGTCCATTTCTTCTAGGTTATCCAGCTTGTTACCATATAGATTTTCATAGTATTCTCTAATAATTCTTTGTAATTCTCTGGTGTCCATCTTGATTTTTCCTTTCTCATTTCTGATTCTGTTTATGTGGGTAGATTCTCTTTTTCTCTTAATAAGTCTAGCTAGGGGTTTATCTATTTTGTTTATTTTCTCAAAGAACCCGCTCTTTGTTTCATTGTTTTTTTTTCTATTGTTTTATTCTTCTCGATTTTATTTATTTCTTCTCTGATCTTTATTCTGTCCCTCCTTCTGCTGACTTTGGGCCTCATTTGTTCTTCTTTTTCCAGTTTCAATAATTGTGACTTTAGACTATTCATTTGGGATTTTTCTTCCTTCTTTAAATAGGCCTGGATTGCAATATACTTTCCTCTTAGAACTGCCTTCGCTGCTTCCCATAGAAGTTGGGGCATTGTGCTTTTATTTTCATTTGTCTCCAAAAATTGCTTGATCTCTGTTTTAATTTGGTTTTGGTCATTGATCCATTGATTATTTAGGAGAATGTTCTTAAGCCTCCATGTGTCTGTGAGCCTTTTTGTTTTCTTTGTACAATTTATTTCTAGTTTTATACCTTTGTGATCTGAGAAGTTGGTTGGTACAATTTCAGTCATTTTGAATTTACTGAGGCTCTTTTTGTGGCCTAGTATTTGGTCTATTCTGGAAAATGTTCCATGTGCCCTTGAGAAGAATGTGTATCCTGCTGCTTTTGGGTGTAGAGTTCTGTAGATGTCTGTTAGGTCCATCTGTTGTACTGTGTTGTTCAGTGCCTCTGTGTCCTTATTTTCTGTCTGGTTGATCTGTCCTTTGGAGTGAGTGGTGTGTTGAAGTCTCCTAAACTGAATGCATTGCATTCTATTTCCTCCTTTAATTCTGTTAGTATTTGTTTCACATATGTAGGTGCTCCTGTGTTGGGTGCCTAGATATTTATAATGGTTATATCCTCTTGTTGGACTGACCCCTTTATCATTAGGTAATGTCCTTCTTTATCTCTTGGTATTTTCTTTGTTTTGAAGTCAATTTTGTCTGATACAAGTACTGCAACACCTGCTTTTTTCTCTCTGTTGTTTACATGAAATATCTTTTTCCATCCCTTCACTTTTAGTCTGTGTATGTCTTTGGGTTTGTGGTGAGTCTCTTGTAAGCAGCATACAGATGGGTCTTGCTTTTTTATCCATTCTATTACTCTGTGTCTTTTGATTGGTGCATTCAGTCCATTTACACTTAGGGTGATTATCGATAGATATGTACTTATTGCCATTGTAGGCTTTAGATTCGTGGTTACCAAAGGTTCAAGGGTAGCTTCTTTACTATCTAACTGCCTAACTTTAACTCACTTATTTTGCTATTATAAACACAGTGTGATGATTCTTTATTTCTCTTCCTTCTTATTCTTCCTCCTCCATTCTTTATATGTTAGGTGTTTTATTCTGTACTCTTTTGTGTTTCCTTTGACTGCTTTTGTGGATAGTTTATTTTATTTTTTGCCTTTAGTTAGTATTTGGTTGGTCTGCTTTCTTTGCTAGGATTTTATTTTCTCTGGTGACATCTATTTAGCCTTAGGAGTACTTCCCTCTGTAGCAATCCCTTTAAAATATCCTGTAGAGGTGGTTTGTGGGAGGCAAATTCCCTCCACTTTTGCTTATCTGGAAATTGTTTAATCCCTCCTTCAAATTTAAATGATAATCATGCTAGATACAGTATTCTTGGTTCAAGGCCCTTCTGTTTCATTGCATTGAATATATCATGCCATTCTCTTTTGGCCTGTAAGATTTCTATTGAGAAGTCTGATGATAGCCTGATGGGTTTTCTGAGTTCTCGCAGATGTAGATGTAGCCTCACTGTTGTACTGTATCTTCTGGTCTCTTTTTATGAATAGTTGTATTTGTTGTATTTTCAAAAATATATATGGTTTTGGGAGGAGATTTCCGCTGCCCTACTCATGCCGCCAACTTGAGCCGTCTCCTAAATTCTCTCTTTTTGTAAAACCTAACTCGACCTTGTCTCCCATTCCCTGCCGTATAAGCCCTTCTTTGGGTACTCGAGGCTATACTCCTGATCACAGGTCCCCAGAGTGTTCTAGAGTTTGAAACAGACACTGGCAAATCTAAATTACATCTTGGTGGCAATTTAACCACCTCCTGGAAGAGTGTCCTCCTCCTGTGTTGCAGTGAGCTCCACAGTCACCAGCACATGCTTCCACTGGGTCCCCTGCAGGCTCCCCAGTGGGCACCCTCCGCCTGTGCTGACCTGGGCCTGCGTGACTGGCTGTGACAGAAGCCAAGCCCATGTTCTTGGCTCACGTGCTGGGGCCTGGGGAGAGCGCCATGCTGTTTTCCCTGGACTTGTGAAACAAAGAAGAATCTCATCATGGGCTTTACAAAAATAATGTTATTTTTCTTTTTAACTCATAAATGTTTTTATAAGTTTAAGCAGACTTTATTATCCTTCTCATCCTGGCATGCCAAGCCATGTGCCATCAGAAAATTTTATTTTTAACCTGTAACTTTTTTTAATGTTGAGAACTACAGTTAAACAAAAGAAGAAAAAAATAATCTATACTCTAGAAACAACCATAGTTACTACTTTTTTCAATTTTCTGTATCTGTGCATATATATAAATCAAAATAGGGTCAATCTGTACGAACTGTGTATCTTGCCTTTTCATTTAGATATTTTCCATGATCTTCACATCATCTTTTTTGACTCTGTAGAGTGGATGAGCCATCATGTGTCTACCCAGACCCTGGCTGTGGGGTTCATTGGTGGCTCATGCCACCTCCTGGGCTGCCAGCTGGGCCTGAGTGCTTTTCTCCTTGGAGTTGATTCTGTTGAGGTTTGCTTGAGGCAGCAAAGTGCAGTGGGAAGTGTAATGGCCCTGGAGCTAGGATGTGGGGAGTCGGAGGCTGCATGGGGAGAAGAGTGGGCGGGAGGGATCAGGGAAAACCTCAGGCGATTACTGTCACTCAAGTCTCTTGCTCTCTGGGTCTCACCTGTCATAGAAGAGACTGGCTTATATCCGAGGCTCCCAGGCCTTCTCGCTTGTGGCTCTGCCAGCACCTGGTGCTCACTGCCAGCAGGCTGTGCTGGAGACCCAGGCAGGCAGCACTGGGATGTTGGGTAGGATTGCTCTCTTGGCTGTTTCCAAGAAGTCTCGGGCCCAGGGAAGCTTCAGAGAGCATGGACTGAAAGCAGAGTAAAGCAGGGGGAGGAGTAGATGTGCCAGAGCATCTGGTCTGCTGGCCCCTGAGGGTCATGTGGACTCTGCTTCTCACAGCAGAAAACATACAGATTAGCCTCTGGGTCCCCCCCCCCTTTTTTTAAGCCAAAAAGTAGGTATTTATTTTAAGGGCTTTTCCCTATAGGCCTTATCTGGCATGGTGGCTGATAAGCTCAAGTATAGGCTTAAACAAGATCCAGACCCAGGCAGACAAGTCTCAGTTTGACCCTATGAGGCTGTGAGCTCCCCTGAAGCAGCACCTGATGCCTTGTGTCCCAGCACAGAGTCGGCACTTGGTGTCACCTAAGCGACAGAGAGGCTTTATTTAACTGTGGCTTTAAGTTAACCTGGAAAGCCCAAGGTAATGACATGAATGGAACGCATTTCTGGGTGGGGATGAGGCAGTGTGGACCAAGGCTTCCCCTTGCTCCTCATTTTATATCTTAATAGCATCAATAACAACAAACTGTGTCATTTGTGCTGTGCCAGCCTAGAAAGTGTTCTGTTCGTTATCCACTCGTTGGGGAGCGAGCACCCTTGCGGCCTGCCCAGGGCCCTACACCTCTTGTATGGCCTTGCGGGGGGCTCAGGGCTCCTGACTTTCTGCCCAGTGCTCTTGGCTTTGGACCAAGCTGGTGCTGCCTGGATTGCAGGGAGAGAAACCGAAGAATACAGAGGGAGTATAGGGTAGAGGCATGTGGGCATAGCCCAGGAGGGATCGGTATTGGTCTGTCTGTTGGCTCATTAGAGGCCTCCCATGATAGAGTCTGGGAGGGACCTGCCAGGTCTAGACTGGATCTTTCTCATTTAATATGATGTATTTGGAGGAAGGCTTTATAGACTCCGGGGTAAAGGATCCTGCCCATTTCTTTGTTACCCAGGTTTTAGGTCTATACTTTTTTTTTGGAGAATTTACTTACTGGGGTCATGATTGGGTGCCTTTGCCCTCTTAAACTTAACTCATGAGTTTAAAAATATATGTGTATATTTAAAATTATGCAAGTAATTCCAAAGTGTATAAAGTAAAAAGTGAGGTTCTTTTGTCCCTCCCCATGGAATTGTCTCATTTTCCTTCATCCACTTTCAAATTATTAACCTCTTTTAAGAGCTTGGTGAGCATCCTTTCAGGTCTTTTACTACATGTGTACAAACATGAAGATGTATTGTTGAGGTTATTGCTTTGCTTTTTAAATATAAAAATGGGACCATGCCGTTTTTTCTCTTTGCAGTTTGCTTATTCCAACAGAATATCTGGGCAATAGGTCCTTCATTCTCTGAACTCTCTTCATTTCCTGCTTCAATGGGAAAATGATAAGAAGAGCCTGTCCTAGAGATAATTTCTCCAAGTCACTTCTTGGATGAGTGAGATGAAGTGAGATGAAGTGACTCCCCCATTTGGGGCAGACCCAGGACCTGAGCCCAATTCTGCTGACTTTTATATCATCAAGGCTAGGCTTTTTTTTAGAGTGCCTTCTGGTCTTATCCCTTGGATCCATCGTGACAATATCCCTGTAAAGTGAGCAGGGCAGGAATTAGTGAGGCTGTGGCATAAAGAGCTTTGCCCTAAGTCAGTGCCAGAAGGTCCTGGAAGCCCAGGGCTTTTTTGGGTGAGTTGAGTTTATTCAACATTTACTGAGGGGCTGCAATGTGCCGGGTGCTGTGGTCAGAGAGACCGCCTGGCCAAGGGCCTGCCTAGAGGTGATCACTGACAGTCCCTTGTGCTCTTGGCAGAGTGGAGCTCACTGAAGAGACTCTCACCCTCCCTAGGAAGGGTCCTGGTTCCAGATCCAGGCCAAGAGATTGGAGTCCCTGAGGAGCTATATGGACACAAGGGGGTGCTGTGATCGTGGGTGCTGCCATTAACCCCTCACGTCCCATGACTCCTCATCCCTACTTCCTCTGTCTCTCCCTCCCGCCTCTTTCCTTCTCTCTGCCGCTCCTTGTCCATTTGTCTCCATCTGTCTCTCTCCGCATGTGGTTCCTGTCCCCCGTGCTCTGTTCTGTCACACCATTGCTGTCCCATTACCCTGTCACATACTCTCCTTCATGCCAATGCAGGCGTGCTGGTCACCATGACAACAGAGACAGGCCCCGATTCTGAGGTGAAGAAGGCTCGGGAGGAGGCCCCGCAGCAGCCTGAGGCAGCTGCCACCGCGGCCACCCCTGTGACCCCCACAGGCCACAGCCACCCCGAGGCCAACTTCAATGAGAAGCATCTGCCCCCGCAGGACACTCGGCCTGCTGAACAGGTGCGTGCCGGAGGGCATGGACGACCCTCTTCCCACCCAACTAGTCCTCAAGAACCAGTTCACAGGAGGGAGAAAAGGAGACTGAGATTTTATTACTAATCCATTACATGCCGAGCACTGTACCAGGGGCATTGTGTTCATTTTTATATTTAATTCTTCCAAACATAAGAGGGTAACTGTTAATTTCCCCATTTTACACTTGGGGAAACAGCAGTTCAACAGGATGAAGTAAGTTACCCAGTGTCCCTCTGCTATAAAGTGACAGAGGTGGAAGTCAAGTCTAGATCTGATTTCGAAAACCTGTGTTCTTTCAACCTTATTTTCCTATCCCCTGAACCTGTCCATGCTAGCTTAGCAAGCCCAATGTGACCCCAAAACAAAATCCATCATTGCAAACAGGTAAGGGACTCTTCTAGCCATCGAATTCACACCTTCCTTAATTCACAACACGCCCAGGGAGGGCAGGGGCGCGGCCCAGGCCCAGGTCACTGCGGGTGTTGTGGCCGAGTTAAGACTAGTGGGCAGGGCTGTGACCTCCCTTTGCTCCGTCAGATCAGTCCGCCAGTTCTCAGCCTCATGCTAGACCCAGTGACAGACTCAGAAGGACACCAGACGGATGCCCTGATGGCTCATGACCCTGGGGAGACTGGTCAGCTCCGGCCACGGGGCTCAGCTTTGTGGGATGCTGCTACCTGCACAGGCTGCCTGCCCCTCATACAAGCCCACCCCATTCACATAAGAGCCCTGGCTCTCCTCCTGGACACCGCAACCATAGACTCTTGTCACCCCGGGATGTTGGAGGGCAGTGGCTCTTATCTGGGGGTCTTGTCTTAGCCCTAGCTGCTTCATTATTACCTCTCATTTGGTTGAATGGCTATGGTTTCAAGCTCACTGACCAAAGTCTTCCATTGGTTGGACCTACAGAGCCTAGACATGGAAGAGAAGGACTACGGGGAGGCCGATGGCCTGTCAGAGAGGACCACGCCCAGCAAGGCCCAGAAATCGCCCCAGAAGATTGCCAAGAAATACAAGAGTGCCATCTGCCGAGTCACTCTGCTCGATGCCTCCGAGTATGAGTGTGAGGTGGAGGTAGGGAGTATCCAGTGCCACCAGCCCCCATCCCCAGATAACTGGCTTCTGCGTGCACTCAGCCTGCACCAAGCCAGAGGATATCCATTCTTCATGGAGTCCTGACTAAGTGCTGCATCCTGGAGAGATAACCTGGCCAGCCATCCTTTGTACAGATGGTGGCGCTGAGGCCCAAAGAGGGGTTATGATTGCAAATAGAATTACATGAGGCACAGGGCTGGCACCAGAAAGTTTTCTCTGGGTGGCTATACCTCAGCAAGCAGCCACCATCTAAGAGCTGATCTCTAGCCAGTAGGCCTAGGAACCGGGCTCTTCATTCTCACCCAGCAAGCGGCAGTGTTTCAGCTAGATTCACTTTTATGTATTTATGGCGTAGAGAGAAGAGTTCTCTGTTGTGAACCCCCCTGTCTGGGGCGCCAGGACCAAGCGTTCTGTCCTGAGGTTCCCTCGTAAGGTTGTCCCCAGGCATAGGGAGGCAGCCCATTGAGGACTCTCTCACCCAGGCCACGCAGAAACCCTGTGGTGTGGTCCCGCCCCAGAGTAGGTGGCAGGACCGCCGACCTGGCCCCACATTTAGCATCTCCCTTTCCTGTGCAGGCTAGGACTCACACCCTAATTATGAACTCCTCTTACTCCCCCACTTCAAAGGTCTACCCCAGTCTGGGCACCATGCCTGGCCCTCTCCATGTGCGTGAAAGACTCCAGAAGGTGGCTTTGCTGCTGAGAGTTGTAGGAGCTGCCTTCCTTTATCCCCATGCCCTGGTCTTAAGGCTCTTGACTTAATTCTGAGCACTGGCTGTCTGGGTCCTTCTTCTCTGCAGGATTATTCCTTTTTGTTGTTTATTTCTTATATAGAAGGGTTTCAGAGTGCAGACCTTGACTGGTCCTGGGCAAAAGAGAGGGATGTCTCCTACCCTTCTCTTCCACTTACACTGGACCCACCCCTGTTGTTTTGGGGGACTCACCCAGCTTCTGGGCTTTGTCCTTCTGAATCCTGAGGCCCAGATGGTGGTGCAGAGAGGTACCAAGGCTGGTTGTATGGGAGAAGGCTGGGCTACGCTGGATATCACTCAGGCTTAGTGCTAGGGGAGGGGCTGGGCAAGGAGCGTCACACTGTGACCCTGAGTCCTGGGCTCTCCCTTTCTCCCCTCTCCACGTCCCTCATATTTTAGGCACCTCTTCTCTTTCTGTGACACCCAAAGCTTAGACTTTTGGTTTTCTGCTCCTTGGTTCAAAGTTAGCCTCCTTCTCATAATTGCTATAAAGGAAGGAGAAATCAGTCACTCCCCATCCCTACTCCAACTTCCCCCCAAGCTGGGCTGAGGTCCAGGAGGACCCCAGCAGGGCTTTGGTGAAGGCAGGTGTTGAGTTGACTTGACTTTGTGTTACCCCAGGATCCCTTAGGGCTTGGGGACCAGGGCCCATTGGGTGGCAGGAGTGCTGAAATCCTTTCCAGACACTGGAAGGCCAGTGAGGGTTTTCCAGTTGTTCTGGGGCAGCCTGGGCTGTCTCCCCGCCCCACCCTGAGGTGTATTCCAGCCTCACAGCAGATTTGTTCTCCTCTTCAGAAACATGGCCGGGGCCAGGTACTGTTTGACCTGGTCTGTGAGCACCTCAATCTCCTGGAGAAGGACTACTTCGGCCTGACCTTCTGTGATGCCGACAGCCAGAAGGTACCTGGGCTGGCGAGCGGGCCCACCAAGGGAGGCCTGCTATGGGGAGACTCTTCCTTAGATCGCTGTCGTCCTGGCCACGTCCCAAAGTTCAGCCAGCCCTGTCTGTCCTAGGTTCTCTGTCCCTAACCCCCTACTCCCTCCCAGTCCTTTCTTAGGGACCTGCAAGTCACTCCCAGATGGGCGTCTGGAGAGCCATGCCATGGCTCCGGGGGGCCAAGACACTCGCCTCAGCGCCTCTTCCCTGCCCTTGGGGCACTCCTGTCTGGGTTTCCTCCTTCCCACCAGCCCCACCACAGCTGCATTCCCTGTCCACCGTGCTGCCTCAGGGCACTGGCAGCCTCAGGACCCCAGATCCCAAGCCCTGTAGTGAATTTAGGTCTCGTTCCCTCACGTCCTAGTCCCAGAGAAAGCTCAGCCAGAGAAGGGTGGTCCCCACCAGGGGCTGTTGACAGGCCATTCCCAGATGTTTCTCTCTCCTTGCCCTATCTCCTCTCCCTGTCTTTCCTCTAAAGAACTCTATCTTCTCTTTCAGAACTGGCTGGACCCCTCCAAGGAAATCAAGAAGCAGATCCGGAGTGAGTGGCCTGATGTGGCTGGGAATGTGGTGGGAGTTGGGGTGGGCGGGAGCCCCGGTTGTGCTGTTCCCACTTTGAAAAGTGCCTTCAGACCCATGAGCTACTTTACTGCATGTGGCAGATACTGTGGAAGGTAAGACATTTTATAGGTGATGAGCCGGAGACCAGGACAAGAGAAGTGACTGTCTAGAGCCACACAGCAGGTCAGTAGAGGAACCACAGGTGCGCTGGATGTCAGTCCTACAAGGGGCCTGCAGCAGCATCTAGGGCAAAGGAACAGACTGAGGGCCGAAAACATCCACCAGGGCCAGGGCACACTTTGGTGATCAGTGACTCAACCCAGAATCCTCATCCACACAGCACTCCAAGGCAGTGCCCACTGACAGGACTTACATGTTGGGTGAAAGCCAGGCCCATCCTGGTCTTGGCCAACCTCTGTATTAATGATGGGTGACTAAGGCCCAGTGAGAGCCAGTCACTTACTCAAGGTCACAGACCAAAGTATTGGCTGAACCAGGTCTTGAGCACTGGCCTCCCAACACCATCCTGTACTCTTTTCGAGGCCTGGGGTGAAAACAGATAAGCAGGCCAGCAACCTGTCCTTTCTGGCCCAGAGAGAAAAGGCATGTTGGGAGAGGTGGAACAGCCTTCAAATGGCAGAAGGGGGAGGTAGGGGGCCTCAGCCAGGGGACAAGCAGTAGGTGGAGACTTGGAGTCTGGAAGCAGAGATGCCTCCACTGGGGGCCCCTCCCCCTTGGCTCTGCTAGGACTCCCTGGTCCCCGGGCTGGAAAGCTGTAGCACAGCCCGTTGCCATGACAGCAGGCAGCTGGGCTCAGGGATGCCAGCTGCCTCTGCGGGAGGGGGCTGGAGGAGTCCTTCCTGCAGGCTCCTGTCAGTTGGAGACAAAGAGGCAGGCATGCAGATCGAGCATGCTCCTCTGCTGCCGGCGGGGTCTTCGGCCTGGGCTTCAGGCTGCGCCCAGGAGCCCCAGCCTGGCTGTGAGGCCTGCGTCTCATGCCTGAAAGAATCGAACACATGCAGGTGGCCAAGTGTGCAGTACTTGAGAAGGATCAGCAGCTCAGAAAAGAGGAGCGGCTGCCAGAATCTGGCCTCAGCATCCCTCCCCAGGGTAGAGAGTCAGTCCTCCGTCTCCGGGCGCAGCCAGCACAGCCCAGGCATCATGAGCAGTCACTCTTTGCATCCATGTCAAGTCATCAAGGAGCGAGTTTCCTTCAGTAGAGCCAGTCTCCATTCTCACCCCTGTATACACATCCTCCCGTTCATCCCACTCTGCCTTCTGGAGCCCCCATGGAGCAATTCCTTGCCCCCTTTCTCGGTGAGAGCCCCTCAGCCTCCTGAAGGTGGCATGAGTCCTTGTGCCCTGGGCTTCAGAGCTGGGTAGCGTTCTCCCAGATCTCGGTGCCCATCGCCTGGGCCCTGGGACAACTCCACCTCTCTGTGCTCCTGCTTCTCCTCGGCAAGTGGATCCGTGGGTCCTGCCTCACCGGAGCGGGTGGCTGCCCAGTGAAGTGTGTGTGGACAGCACATGGCGCCTCGTGGGCACGTCCCGGAGGCAGTCTGGTGTGATGGTTAAAGAGACACACACTGGAGCCAGACTGCCCAAGTTTGAATCCTGACTCCAAAACTACTTTTCATGTTGCTGAATTGTTCTGTGCCCCAGTCTCCTCATCTATAAAGTAGGGATGATGATAGTACCTTTAGGTTTATCGTGAGGACTCAATGAGTTCTTATGTGGCAATACCCAGAATGGTGCCTGTACCCAGTGGCCCCTAATAGCGTTACTATTATTTCTGAGACAGGGATTGTTTTCCTGAGGCTGCTGCTTCCAAGGAGTCAGCCGGGGTCAGGAGCCTGGGTTCTGGGTCAGATAAGCAGAGGTTAGGTCCCTGTTCTCCACTGCTGACTAGCTGAGTGACCCTAGAAGAGTGACTTATCCTCTCAGAATCTTCGCATATAAAAAGAAAAGTCTACCTCAGACTCATTACAGAGATTAAATCCTTACGTGCACATTAAGTTCTTAACAAGCAAAGTGACCAGCACTTAGTGAGTGTTGGAGGCATTACAGCTGTATGGGGACGATGGTGATGACACAGGAACAAGGGTGATGGCGATAGTATGGCCTCCAGCCCTGCGCGACCCTGGTCCTCCCCTGGATGGGTCTCACTTTCTCACTTTGTCAGGAGCCTTTTTAGAGCACGGAGCCCGAAGTGTCCCATTGTTCTGGACACTGTGACTATTGTTCTGGATGACAGCCTTTCATCAAGGCCTCCTCTCTCTCAAGTGGTTATCTCTTCTCTTCGTTCTTAGAACGTGTTTCCTGCAAAAACCTTAGCCTTTGTTTCTCTCTGTACCTTCCTCTACATGTACCATTGATTTTTTTTTGTATTTCAGTGTGGCAGTTAACATTTATTCCTGTGAAATGTCCTTTGTTACTTTTAGCCCATAATATTTGCCTTTTAGGTCTTGTTTATAATCCATCTCTGCCATCTGAGATGGACTCAACATGGTAAAAGGCAGAGTTTTCCAAAGTGTGTTCTGAGGAACATTAATCTGGCAGGATGCCTGTAAAAAAATGGAAATAGCAGGTCAAATAAGTTTTGGAAACTCTTCAATGTGTGGTCTCTTTTGTTTTGTTTTTTTTTTATATTTTATTTTATTTTTTTATTAAGGTATTATTGATATACACTTTTATGAAGGTTTCACATGAAAAAACAATGTGGTTACTACATTACTACATTCACCCGTATTATCGTGTCCACCCATACCCCATTGCAGTCACTGCGCATCAGTATAGTAAGATGATGTGTGGCCTCTTCTGAGAGGTGTAGTTTACAGTAGCAGAATGAGGACTCTCAGAAGTCCAAGGTTAGGGAACCTGTTTGATGTACTTTCTGGACTTGTTTTCTTCCCATTAACATCCTGTGGCACAGACTTTGGTGTAAAGAAGGGAGCATGGGCTCCGGAGCCAGGTAGCCTGGGTCGCTTCCTAGCTGAGTGACCTTAGGCCAGCCGCTCTACTGCCTGGGCCTCAGTGTCCTCCTTTGCAAAATGGGGCTACGCATAGGACTTGCTCACAGGGTCGTGCAAGGGTTAATGACGCAATGTTTTTCAAGTAACTAACAGGATGCTTGGCAGACACCTTGGCTTTTCTTTCTTTCTACCTTCCTGTGTGCTACTAGTTCACAAGTCTTTTACCACAGACCTCACTCTCCTTACCTGTCAAGTGGGACTAATATTCCGAGCTCCCTGATTGGATTTTCCTCAGATTACAGAAAGGAGAAGACTGAGAAATTGCCCATAGGATGGTGCATCTGGGCCACCCACTGGGATGGTGGGGTTTCTCTGATATTTCCCCCATCTTTTCCTCTCAGGCAGCCCCTGGAATTTTGCCTTCACAGTCAAATTCTACCCCCCTGACCCTGCCCAGCTGACAGAAGACATCACAAGGTGAGGGCCGTGGAGGGTGGGGAGCGGGCACACTGGCCATGTGACTAGGCTGAGGGCGCCTGGCCCTGGGAGACACAGGGCAGTCTGTGATGGCAGAAGCAAACTCAGATGCCCACCAAGGCCCGGCAGACAGCATCGACAAAGGAAGCTGACCCAGTGCATGAGAAAGTGATGCAAAGAGTGGCCCATGGCAGCTGATTCTTGACTTCAGAAGGGGAGGTGTCATAGGGAGCAGCGGGCACAGTGTGAATTCAGGGGGACAGACGCCATCTGATGCAGTTGCTGTTCAGCTTGGGCAGTCACTGTCATGTGAGAATTGGGCCCAGTTGTTGAAGTGAAACAGAGATTTGAGAGTAAAAGCCACAATTTTTAAGCATTGGCAACTAATTTAAAACTTTTTAAGAACATGGGTGGGCCATCATTTGGGACAAGCCAAACACAATTGAAGGCTGATGTTCTGGGTAAACCAGTTTTCTGACTTTGGGGATAAAGAGGGAATAGCACACAGATGCCTTCCCATGTGGGCTTTGTTCCTGTGTGCTTCTCTGTGCACCCATCAGGAATGTGGGGGTCAAATAAGGCATGTGACCCCCCCTCCCATGGAGGTGAACATGGCTGCTGAACACGGATTGTATGTGCATCTCATTGTGTCTGAAGGCCAGTAGGTAACGTGGCTTGGAGACTAGAGGGGGTACAAAGCATCCTTCAGGATGAGAGTTTCTATGGGGCTCACTCTGCCTCTGTAAACTAGAACAGGGAGAGGCCCTTGTCTTTATCTAAGCTCCTTCTAAAGGGGTAGCTCACTTCATGATATCCTGGGACTGTGCTGTCCATGTGCCGGGCGCTGCGTGCCCACCGACAATAAGATGTGGGCTTGGAGTTATTAAGGGACTACTAAACCAGTTTCTCTCTCCCCCTGGTTCCCTCTGTAATGTCAGCTGCCTGTTGGCCAGACAATGGGCTAAGGTCAAGTTGCTGACTCTGTTCTTGGAAGATAAAACAGATGTCTCTGGAACTGAGCAGGCCCAAGGCCTTACCTCTTTGGCTCTGCTCTAAGCCCTGAGATCTGCTTGGAGCCAGGATTCAGCAGCAGGGTCTGAACTCCATTCCCAAGAGGACAGAGAGCTTTAGACCAGCTCAGTCCCCATCCCTCTGGTCTGGCCTCACTGGTGCCTTTCCTCTTTGTGCCAGTCCCTGGGTCTTAGGCCCCCAGGGGCACCAAGACAGAAATTAGCTCTGCCCAGCAATGAATGACCCCAAGAGTTGGGGTGGTGGTAGCAGCTGATTTAGTCAAAAATATTTAGGCCCAGAATAAACTGGTCAAAATGACCAGTTGAAATGAAATATTGGTCAGAGTGATTTCCAGGTTATTAGACCTGAACAAAATGCCCATAAGCCCATACTTGGTGCCTCTGATGTTGGAGCTGCTACTGACTCAGCCTGTGCCTTGGCTCTGAGCACACACTGAGGTTGCACATACTTTTTGCAGAGCTTCAGTTCAAATTGCAGTAAAAATTATACTAAGTAAAAGCTACTTAAAAGGAAAAGAAATAGGCAATTGGGGAGAAAAAAGGTGACCCAGCAAAATGGGCAAGGAGGCATCACTGCCTGGGAATGAACTGAAACATTTAAAAAAAAAAAATACACGATAGCTGAAAAAGCAACAAAAAAATGGCTTAAAATGGTTCTAAAAATTGTAAAATCATCCAAGTGTGCGTAAAAGTTATAAAAAATCATGGCCTAGCGGATGGAAATGTTTCTTTTAAGTCAATTTGTTTTCAGACAATTCACTTAGAGCTGGAGGCAAAATGAAAATGTTTTGAGGAAACATTGGCAAATAGGTCCGTTGAGGCTGTGGAATATGGTGCAGAAGTTAAAATGAATGAGGTTGAGTCGCATGTGCTGACCTGGGAAGGGCTCTAGGCACATAGTCGGGTGTGAAAAAGCCAGCTGTAGAATCAGATGTAGTGTTTGATACCATTGATATGTTAAAAACACCCGTGAGTCAAGACCACATGCATTTCTGTATGTCCATAGAGGAAGAAGTTCTAGGACTTCACATGGATAACGGGTGACCTCTGTGGAGAGAGGATGAGGACTCAGAAAGGACATCAAGGGGAAATGCAGAGTTGCTTCTAAAGTTTATATTTTTTTCCACAATAAGAACATATTAGCTGCATAATTAAAAATATGTGACATTTAAAAAAATGGCCAAACCAACAAAGTAGTCCTATTTAGCTTGAAAATGAGTTAGAATTTAAAATGCTCCCACAGTAGGAAAAATTCCTCAAAGTTAGAAAGGAATAAAAATGCTTAAAGTCAGAAATGGTACAAAACCATCTCAGAGGATGCACCCAAATTAGCAACACACGAAATGCCAGTGTCTAGGAATCTACCCTTTCTGCTGAGCGGAGCACTGATCACGTTGGTTCTGATGGATCGGTGGGCTGCTGTACTGGGGCATTTGGGGAGGGAGTGGGTCCTGTGCCCATGTCCACTCTCCCCTATCTCCAGATACTACCTGTGCCTGCAGCTGCGGGCAGATATCATCACAGGCCGGCTGCCCTGCTCCTTCGTCACTCATGCCCTGCTGGGCTCCTACGCTGTGCAGGCTGAGCTGGGCGACCATGATGCCGAGGAGCACGTGGGCAATTATGTCGGTGAGCTCCGCTTCGCCCCTAACCAGACCCGGGAGCTGGAGGAGAGGATCATGGAGCTGCACAAGACGTACAGGTGAGAGGGCCTCTGCCCGGGGCCTTCCCTGGCTTCTCAGCTGGTTAGCCAGAGCCTTCACTAGGCCCTCAGATGCAGTAAGGGCCGCACCTGACCCTGGCCCTGGCTTTGCCCCGACGTGCGGTGCATCTGAGAGCACTCATCTCCTCCCGCTGTCTCTCTGAACAGTGCAAATGATAGTAACTAACTCTGTGACCTTAAATGGTCCCTTGGGACCTCAGGCTCTTAAGCTCCTGTATGGGTGTGGTAGTCCCCTGTCCTTGGCCTCTGAGATTCAGTCTCTCTGCCAGCTGGAGAGAGTAATTGCTGTGTGTCCCGGGGTCAGTGTCCTCATGTCTTGATCTTGTCATAAAGTTCCAAAGTTTTCACTGTACAGCCAGACTGCCTGGGTTCACATTCTGACTGCTGCTTTCTAACCAGGGGATCTTGGGCAGGTCATTTCTCTACCAATGCTTTCCTTTCCCTTCTGTTCAGTGTGGGTGCTAATACAACCTGACTTGTACTGTTTGGGGAGAACTAAATGGCACATTAACGACACACCACATGTTGGCTATTATTGTCGCTCTCTGTGATTTGAGGGGTTGAGTAGTTGATGGTGCAGTGGAAAGCACCTTGTTCTAGGCATTAGAAGATAATTCACTCATTAAGGGATGGCTGTTTGACCTATGAGCCCCATTTTTTACTTGTATGTGTCCGGACTTAGGTTATCAGTGTCTCTCATCTATTGGTATTTGGGGCAGGAGAATTCATTGTGCAGGATGTTTGGCATCACTGGACCCCAGGTCTTAAGTGCCCATAACACCTCCCTTAGTCATTGTAACAACCAAAATGTCCCCGCCATTTCTAAATGCCTGCTGTGAGGGTGGTATCTCCCCCGCACCCCGCCCCGCCAGAGAACCCTCGGAACTAAAGGGTCTCTGGGGTCCTTTCAAGCTGGAAGTGCTTTGGGCTTCAAGTCCAAGGTTGTTATGGGAGCCCAACGTGATGAATGTGAAAGGCATTATAAACTTCATGGAAAGTGCATGCATGTGGAAGGGGGTATGGTGATATTATCTCATTGCTAATGAGGATGGAGGGAATGAGGAGGGTGATGTCCTGGGGGCTGCATCTAGAGAGGAGGCCCAGGTGTGGAGGGATTATGTACTCAGGGGAGAAAGCCTGCTGGAGGGTGCAGGAATGCTAGATTCAGGGTGGCCAGTGTGTCTCTCAGAGACTTGCAATCCAACTCTTAGTGATTAGTAGTGGCTGCTATTGTATTGTGTTGAGTATACCAAACCATACAAGTGGTCCACATTTTCTGCCTGGTCTCAGGAATGGGGAGTGATGGCCTACCTGCCATCTATTGGTCATTCCCGTCATAGGTAGCAAGAATCTAGTTAGGAATTTGCAAGAGTCGCAAATTCAGAGAAAGAAGTTCAACTCAGTATGGGCTGGAGAAAAGCTAATGGCTGTCCCTTTAGCTTCTGGTGCGCTTTTGACTTAAAGCACATTGCTGTTTAGTGTCCGGGTATCTCACACAGCAGCTCACTGAAGTAGACAGCAGGAGAAATGGAGGGCCAGAGGATATGAGACAGATGAACATGAAGTGATTGAGAAGGAACACAAATTCTGGAGCCATATTGTCTGGATTCAGATCCAGACTTTGCTACTTAATACTGTGTGCCCTTAGGCAAGTATAAAACCACTCTGTGTTGTGGTTTCCTCATCTATAAAAAGGAAATAATACTACTACTACTTTAGAGAACTGGTATGAGGATTCAATTAAGTTGGTACATGTAAAGTGCTTAGAATAGTAGCCAGCATGTAGTAGTCAATGAATGTTAGTTTAAAATATAAAATACAAAAGTATAAAATATACAGTTTCTTACAGCCAAATAAAGAAGGAACTTGATGGATTACATGACCTTTCTTTTTAGAAAGGAGAATGTGTACCTGTTCCTCAGGGGAGATTAAGTGGTTTCTGATACAAAATTGTGAGAGAAATATCTTATGTGGGTAATAATTTAGGGGCCCCTGGATAATTATAATGAACAATGTCTTCCACAGTGGTTTCAGTCATGGAGAAACAGAATTTATGGCTCATACTTAACTTAGTGGCAGAATGAGGCAAAAATTCTGGCTGCCACTGAGCCCTTGAATACTGCCTGGAGGAAGCAAGACTGGACCTGAGCTTTGGCAGGAGACGGGTTGGGGGGGGCTGAAGTGCGGGCCAGGATGGATTGGGGCGTGGTGCACCATCCTGCACAGAGGGCAGAGGAGAGGGACTGCCTGAGGCCCAGTCTACACCGACTGTACAGTGTTTGCCTTAGAATCAACTTCTGATCGTAGCCACCTTCAGCCAGCAGGACGCAGACCTAGGCCTTTCCCATGGCCACCTGTGATCCCTTCTCTCCCTTAGGGGCATGACTCCAGGGGAAGCAGAAATCCACTTCTTGGAGAACGCCAAGAAACTTTCCATGTATGGAGTAGACCTTCACCATGCCAAGGTACTGCTGGATCCATGTCCCCCTAGTGTCTGGGGTGGTTTCCTCAGTGGCCCACCAGGTCCTTCCAGAGAGACCCTTTGCTTCCTCTAACCTGAAGCCTTTCCTATTCTCATTTTTCATTCTTCATAGTTCCATAACCCTTTATTTCACCATGATCTTTATAATTTTCTCCTGCATTGTACTTATTTATGTACCTGTTTGTGCCACCACTAGATTGGGAGCACATGAGGGAAAGATACAGGCCTTAATTTATTTCTGCATCCTTAGCACATAGCACGTGCCTGGTACCAAATACGTACCACTAAAGTTTGCTGGGTGAATGAATAACTGAGTGATTGACAGAGAAAGTGATCGAACAGGTGATTGGGTGAATAAAGGACAAAGTGAATTGGTCAGGGGACTCCAGTATGGAGGCTGTAACCCTGCTTCTGAGAGCTCATTATAAGCAGAGCTCAGGGATGGGTGTTGGGGTGGAGGGCAGGCCATCTCCAGGCCTGGACTCCAGGTCTGCTGTTCCATGGTTCCTTCTCACGCAGGACTCTGAGGGCATCGACATCATGTTAGGAGTCTGTGCTAATGGTCTGCTCATCTACCGGGACCGGCTGAGAATCAACCGCTTTGCCTGGCCCAAAATTCTCAAGATCTCCTACAAGAGGAGTAATTTTTATATCAAGATCCGGCCTGGGGAGGTGAGCCTGCCTTGGGAATTCCTCCTTCTCACTGGCATTGATTAGAATGGAGAGAACCCTGGAAGCTGGGCCTGGGTTTATTCCTACTCAGAATGCATGGATAGAGGTACTAGGGTGTTGGGTAGGGAGGGAGCCCTCTGTTGCCGGGTATGTGACTGCACATGCATACACACACACACACACTAGAGCATACATACAAAGATAACCACACATATTCAGGTTACACGGATCAATGAATACATGTCCATGACCATATATTTGCTTACAGGTAGTGTTCAAATAAGTACACATAATAAGATATACAACTACGCACTCACATCAAACATGTATATGTCCAACCTCCACATCTCACCCATCAGAAGTCCATTTGTTTCTACCTCTAGAACAAGTGTGAACCCGTTTGCTTCTGTCCTTCTCCACTGCACCAGTCACCAACAGCCATCGTCTCTGACCGATATCTCTGTAATGTCCTTCTCACTGCCTCCCTGCTTCCCTGCCTCCATTGTCGCTCCAGACCATTTTCCTCATAGCTGCTAAAGAGAGCTTGAAAGTCCCTTCCATCAGATCAAGTCCCTCCCCCAACTCCCACTCCTTGTTTAAGCCTTTCAGGAGCTCTCTTAGCTTGTAGACTAAAGTCCAAACACCGTCTGCGGCCGCCTGCCTCTCCCGCGTGTCTCTGCCTCACTGTCCCCTGCCCACTTTGCTCCAGCCCCTTTGCTTGTCTCTGAGAACCTGGAATGAGCCAAGCTCATGCCTGCCCGGAGCCCTTTGATTTTTGATGTTCCCTCTACCTGAAATTTTCTTCCGTACTTTCGCAGATAGCTGGTTCCTTCCCCATCCTTCAGATTGCTGCTTAAAGATCACCTGTTTAGAGGACATTCCTTGATCACTCTTTCTAAAATAGCACCTGACCCCTGTGCCTGCCGGATTTTCTCTATCACATCACACATCTCTGTTCATTCCCTCATGCCCTCATCAGTACCTGAAACTATCTTGCTTACTAATTTATCAGCACCTCCAACTCAGAGAATCTTCTGTCCTGGTCACCATCGTGTTCCTGTTGCTTCATATCAGACCTGACATAGAGTAAGGGCTCAATCCACCTTACTGAACAGATAATGAATAAATGAACAGGCCAGAGTCACCCGTGACAGAGAAGAGGTTCAGAAAGGATGGCCTGGTAGCAAGAGGCCTTGCTGCTAACCCACCCTTCTTGGTTTTGCAGTATGAGCAGTTTGAGAGCACCATTGGCTTTAAGCTCCCAAACCACCGGTCGGCCAAGAGACTGTGGAAGGTCTGCATTGAGCATCACACATTCTTCCGGTGAGCCTGACCCTGGGGTCGGGTAGTGGAAATTGAGACAGAGGCCATGTGTGTGCTGTTTGTATGTGGAGCAGGATTGGGTAGAGGGGCAGGAAGAAGAGCTAGTAGGGACTCTAGGAAAGCCCCCACCCCTTTCCTTAACTTTGAATTGTCGTATCTGGTGGGACAGTGGGATGAAAGGCTAGCTGTAGTCCAGCCTTGGGCCTGGCAGTATAGGTCTAACCCCTCATCCTCACCTCCATCCCTCCATTGCAGGCTGGTGTCCCCTGAGCCCCCACCCAAGGGCTTCCTGGTGATGGGCTCCAAGTTCCGGTATAGCGGGAGGACCCAGGCACAGACCCGCCAGGCTAGCGCCCTCATTGACCGGCCTGCACCCTTCTTTGAGCGTTCTTCTAGCAAACGGTACACCATGTCCCGCAGTCTTGATGGAGGTATGCTGCAAATTGAAGGTGGGCGAAGAGTGGTGTTTAGACGGAAGAGGGGGCATGCTAGCTTCTGCAGAATGAGCAGTGAAGGTGTAGACACATCACAGTTTTGTCCCATGCCTGGTGGCCCAGAAACACTGCTGCACCTGGGCCGTCCTCAGTGGCTTAGCCCAACCTACGGCACCACTTGAACGTGACACTGTCACTCTCTGGACTTCCTGTGACTTCCCTGAGTGGTGACCTTTTGGGGCCCCTTGTTCAGCCACATGGTTTTCTGGGTCCCCTGCTTAGTGATTCAGCTTGTCATCATACCAGGAAAATATTGTGACTGTAATGTGGAGCTGGTGACTCCTTACCTCACCGGAGGCTGAGGGGCTGTTCCTGGCCATCCTTCTGGTTCCATTGAGCTGACTGATATCTAACCACATGGCACTCTCCAGTGTCCCCACTCCTTTTGGGCTGGCAGGTACTCTTGATATTGTGAGAGCTGACCCCACATAGCCCCATTCTAACCATCAAGCAGTCAAGCAGACCAGGGCTCCTCAAAATGTGGTCACAGACCACCTGCATCAGAGTGACCTGTGAGCTCGTTAAATACAAAGATTCCCAGAGCTGGCCAAGACCTACTAAACTGGCACTCCTCAAGGCTCTGAAATATCTCTGGGATCTGCACACTAGAGTTGTGGGAGAGGTTCAGAGGCCACATGGACACTGGGGAGATTCAGAGTTAAGCAGATCTGAATTCACATCTCAGCCTTGATACCCACCAGCTGCTCCGTGGACATAGGAAGTGGTCTATAAATATCTGAATGAATGGATGAGAGGTCTTGAGCAATTCAACTCCCCTATGCCTATTTCCTCTTCTGCAAAATAAATACCTACTTTGCTGTATTATGGGGGGGAACTAAGCAAGGTACAGTTCCTGGCACATAGGAGGGCTTTAATAGATAGTATCCAATAATAAATTATTGTTTATTATAGCAATAAGTTATCATTGCTTTTAGGTTTGTAGAGGATGGCTTAAAGGTCGGAGGTGGGAGACTTGGGTGGGGGAACAGTAGATATTCCCAGAACACACTGGGGCAGGCCTCTGGGCAAGTTAGTTCTGCTCAACAAATGTTTTCTAAGTGTTAGAATAAGTATGGCCTTTTTCTTTGTGGAGCTCATAGAATAGTAGGTTTGTAAGCATTCAGTGTGATTTAAGCAGTGGGAGAAATCTTTACAGAATACAGAGCAGCCTTGCAGAGCGGGAATTAATTCTATCTAGGAGGGTTTTGCAGAGAAGGTGACAACTGGGCAGGGTTTGAAGGATAACTAGGAGTTTTCCAGATGATCAGGCGAATTGGTACTTTTCCTGTAGTATGAAGGCGAGACCAGTCCCCGAACTCCCTGACCGTGTTTGAAGGACTTGCAGTCTGGGGCTGAGGAAGCTCCTTGTTTTCCTTGAGTGGGCATAGGCCTAGGGGCTAAGATTTTTGCAAAGGGAAAGGAGGGCCTGCACTGTCCTTTTATCCTCCCCTGCAGCTTCCATCACTGTGCCAAGGGCTAAACGAAGTCCAGATCGTGCAGGGCAGCCGGGATTGGCGCAGACTGGTGAGGCTTACTGAGGGAGGACCAGAAGCCTGACCTCTGGTCCTGATCACTGAAAGGTCACCAGTGGGACCTTTCTCCTCTTGGAGTCTCTATTTAGCCTCTGTAAAATGAAGATAGTAATTCCCATTCTAGCCATCAACACAGAGTATTGTCTGGATAAAATGAAATAATGTGCATAAATGGGCAGTTTGCATAGTGAATGGAGATGAATAGAAAGGATAATTATTCTCTTTAAAAAAAAAATCTAGGCCAATTCCAAGGATAATCTGTGCTCTAGTCATTTTAATTCAGTGTTCTTCAGTCATTTTTTCCACAGGACACAATCCATGGCATGGTCGGGTTATGTCCAGTGCCTCATGTAAAGTATAATTCCACCCCTTTCTCTCCTATTCAGAAAAGTGCTTTGGAATGCCAGTGAGTGAGAAAGATGTCATTGTAGGTGCCCCTTTGAATTTTCACTGATTTATAAAGAAGCTAAATCATTTGCAGACCTCAGGACTTTGGCTTTTGCTCATAAAAGCTCATTCACAATATCCGTGCATTGCTGAAGGGTGGTTAAGTGGGTGTTCTGCCACAACCACCACAGTGAAAACATCAACACTTGTGGGCTAGCACTGATTAAACTGGCCCACTCTGTGCCAGCTGCTCTTCTAAACACTTAGACACACTAGCTTATTTGTTCCTCCCCGCAACTGTCTGAAGTAGGTACCATTTATTGATGAGGAAACTGAGGCCCAGAGAGGTTGTATAACTTGCCAAAGGTCACACAGCCAGGAAATGGATTTGAGGTGTGAACCTGGGCTGTGGTGCTGTGGAAATCAGAAGGGGGTCTGGGGCTGAGAGGAGCTCTGCCATCACTGTCAGCATGGCCTGGGGAAGGCTGCCTCACCTCTCTTTGCGCTGGCTCCTTATTTCTAGCATGTTGGGGATGTGGAAGTGTATACTTCACTCCCAGCACGCCTGGGTGGTGGTGGGGCTGGCTCCCTGTCCGGGCAGATGTCTTCACACAGCCCCCTGGCCATCTCTGCCCACTTCAGCAGAGTTCTCCCGCCCAGCCTCTGTCAGTGAGAACCACGACACAGGACCTGACGGTGACAAGCGGGAGGAGGATGGCGAGTCTGTGGGGCGGCGATCAGAGGCTGAGGAGGGAGAGGTCAGGACCCCCACCAAGATCAAGGAGCTAAAGGTAGGAGCCTGGCTTTCTTGTGCCCTCTGACCTGGAGATCAGGAGGCCAAGCCTGGGTCTAGCCTCGGTCTTGGCCCTGACGTGCCCTCAGCTGTGGCTGGCACTCTTGCTGTGGGGTGCACCGTGGACGGGGCCCTGCCCTTGGGCCATGCTCAGTACTCGGACATTCCCGCCTGTTGGTGGGGTGGGCACACTGCCCACCCACACCCTTTTCCTCCTTTGCCTTGCTTTCCTAGAGGGGCACTCTGTCTCCTGGGGGACTGAGGCCTCCTCTTGCCCACTCCTGATTTGCCTCTTTGACTGTGCTCTGGTTTCTGGATGACCCCCTTCCTCTCCAGAGCATTATGGGTGTCACTGAGGGCCCTTACAAGGCTGAGGTTCAAGTGTGTCCCCTCCTGCTTTCTGCCCACTTCACATACGGGGGCTCATACTCATGCAGGCATGCACATCCCCACATTCACATACATCCACTCAAGATGTACACCCCTCTCAGCCCTACGGTTAGGCACCCAGACATGCACATAACATGCACACACAAGGCATGTGCATGCGTGGAGATACTGTGTTTCCATCGTGCAGTCCCACCTTAGAGCACAGGCCCCTGAACACACGTGCTGACTACAAGCACAAATACCCAGAACCCTCACCCCACCTGCCCACCTAGCCTCCAGCTCTCCCACCCCCTTCTCTGCTTCCTGCCTGCACCTTCTGACTGCCTCACTGCCCTGTGATATCTGGAGGATATCTAGAGGATCCTAGGGGATTCTCACAACAGATAATACTAAGCACAATCTTCCCCTGGGGCCTGGTCCCTGGTGTAGGAGCAGGGCTCATTTTTCTGGGTGTCCCTGGCTTTAGGTGTATCTGTACTCTGGTATCCACGAGACCTGAGCACCTCAGCTTTTGGACTAAGGGGCCTAGACTGGGGATCCTACTAATAAGCACAGTGGTCCAAGTCTGGGCCAGAAGTCGGGACTGCGGTCTGGGAGGCCAGGGAGTAGGCCAGAGCAGCCCAGTCTGACCTTGCTGCTTGGTGAGAGTGTTTGGGGCTACTTGCTAGACTGGGCCAGTCGCGGTGTCTCTAATCCATTTGCTCTACTGACCCTGCTGGTTCCTTTTCCTCCTCCTCCATCTCGCTAGCCGGAGCAGGAAACCACACCAAGACACAAGCAGGAGGTACTGCATGGGACCCATCACTACCTACCCAGCTGTTCAGAACCCCAGCTCATTTGTCACCATCCCACAGACCATCCCAGGCTCATGTCCTGGCACCATCTCCGCTTTAGCTTAGCTTCTGCTCCCTACCCCTGTTCCTTCCATCCCTAAAGTCCCCCCTGCCCCACATCCCACTCCCCAGAAACCCTGCTCCTGCGCCCTGTGGGTGTTAAGCTCATCTGTCCAGCTCCCAGCTCACACTCTATCCCCAGCCAGCCCTTCCCACTCCCTCTTAGCCCCTCCCTCCTAACCTCTCCTTCCCTCCACCTAGTTTTACACCCAGCTTCTCTAGACTACCCCCATGCTTTCTTCCCACCTGCTGACCATCCCACCTGTGTCCACCAGCCCTTTGAGGCCATTCTGTGCTTTTACTGAGCTCATTTCCCTCACCCCACCCAAACCCCTCCTTGGACTCACCTCTTCTCCGCACACCACTGTTTGGTCATGCCTCCACCTCATCTGTGTCCCCTGGATCCTCACCCCAAGCTTCTTTTTGTATCTCTTGTCAGTCAGATGTGGCAGTGGCAGGGGTTGGGAGGAAGGAGCCTCGGAGCACATGTGTGTCTTCTCAGACTCCAGCTGCTGCCCCCTGCTGTCAGGAAAGCCTCTTCTCTTTTTCTTCCCCTTCCTCTCTTCCTCCTCCCATCTGTTGCTTCTCTCAACTTAGTCCTCCTGTGTTGACTTCTCTTTCCCTTCAGCACAGACTCCAGCTCTTTATTTGAACCTTCACTGTGAGAGAAGTGGGTCTATTCTTAGTCCTGAGGGAAAGGGCCAGAGGCTGGGGCCCAAGAAGGGCTTGGCCTTGGAGTCCCATGATCTGGGTTTCAGCCCCAGTTCTGCAGCTGACACCTTGAAGGTCTTGGAAAGCCTCCTCAGCCCATTCCCCATCTACATAGCAAGGCATTTGGGTTAGGTTTCCCCAGGGCCTCCTCCTTTCAGGACCCCAGGCTTCCTCTGCTCCCTCTAGCCTCTAGGAACACTACGTGCCCACAGAGCCAGGGGCAGGTTCAGGACGGAAGGTCACAAGCCATGTCTTGGGTCCATTATAGCCCAAGCCCACCCCCGTGTGCCAACTCGGTTTGGCTTCTCAAATGTTGTCCTGAGGCAGCTCAGCTCTGGAAGGGATGCCAAGTTGTAGGCAGATGTCTGGAGGGGAAGCAGAAGCCTCAGTGGTATTGGTTTCCCTCCTGAGGAAACTTAGGAGCCAATCATAGTGGATCCTTGGCCAGACAGAAGCCCAGGGAAGATCCTAGGCTTGTCTAAGGGCAAGCTTGCCTTCCAGGTAGTTCTTCCAGAATCACCTGATCCGACTTTATAATGTGCTGAGATTGTCCATTTCTTGTGCTGAATTGAGTTGACAGGAATCCTCAAACAGCCTTGCAGAAGAAGGTGCTCAGGCTGCCCACCCTGCCTCTGGAAGGAGGCAGGCCACACCAGCTCCTGTGCAGAGGCTGGTCCTCACTTCACCCAGGGACAGCTGACTCTGTCGTGCTGCACTGGCTGGAGCTCAGACTCTGCAGTCTGAGGAGGGACACACCTGTAACTCCAGCACTACCCGCTCGGTGCTTGTGTCCAGCCTTGGCACTTCCCTCTCTTCTTCCTGGTCTCTAATTCTCCTGCTCATCCTAGGTTCTCTGTCTGGCCATATCTCATCCTGTCTCTTCTTGAGGATTCAGTATCCATAGATATCTGGAGGATCCCGGGTGATTCTTACAGCAGAGAATGCTAAACATAATCTTCCCCTGGGACCTGGTCCCTGGTGTGGGAGCAGGGCTCATTTTTCTGGGTGTCCCTGGCTTTAGGTGTATCTGTACTCTGGTCCCCACGGGACCTGAGCACCTCACCTTTTAGACTACAGGGCCTATTCTGGGGATCCTGCTAATAAGCACAGTGGTCCAAGTCTTGGCCAGAGGTCGGGACTGGGGCCCGGGAGGTCAGGGAGGAGGCCAGAGCAGCCCATGGACAGACAGGTCAGTGAGTTCTCACTGTGGCTTGGTTGCAGCCAGAGGGCAGTCACTTCCATCCCTGTCTGAGAGTCGGCTCAGAGCACCAAAGGGAACTCACCCAGACCTGCAGGATGTGGGTCAGCGTGGGTATTCCGAGGTCAGGACCCAGGCAGGGGAAAAGAAAAGATGATGCTTAGCCAGAAGCTTCCTCTTCTTAAGTCCTTTTTGCTCCTCCGTTTAGTCTTAAGTGCTTTGTGCACTTGTTGGGGCTAATCATCCTCGCCCTGCTTGGCTCATGGGGTGCTGTGAGGGTGAGGTGGGGTCAAGGTCGGGAATCACCTTGCTGAGGTAGGGCAGTGATGGCAACTGTTGACATCTTCACCACACCCTGCATCCTCTGCTTGGAGCTGTTCCTCTAATGCCTGGCTGCCCTCTCCCTCTGCCCCTAGTTCTTAGACAAGCCAGAAGACGTCTTGCTGAAGCACCAGGCCAGCATCAACGAGCTCAAGAGGACCCTGAAGGAACCCAACAGCAAACTGATCCACCGGGACCGAGACTGGGAGCGGGAGCGCAGGCTGCCCTCCTCGCCCGCCTCCCCCTCCCCCAAAGGCACCCCTGAGAAAGCCAATGAGGTAGGTTTCCCCTGAACCCTCAACAGGGGCCTTGGGTAAAGAGGGCCAGGAAGGTTGCTAGGTACTGACTTAAGCTGATCTTCCATGCCTGTGTGCCTCCCTCCACTGCTACATAAGGTGATGGTAGGGATGGGATGGGAGCTTAGGCAGAGAGAGACAAATTCACTAAGTCTTAGAATCCTGGGCCCCATCTTGAAAAACTCAAAAGATTCACAGGGGCTTGACACATTCCCCTTCCCTCAGCCAGGGTATAATGGGGAAGGGGTGCTTGTGAGAAATGCAGGTCTGGCACCTCACATCAGACCTACTGAATCAGAATATTTAGAGATAGAACCCTGCAATCAATATTTGAAACAAGTGCTCTAGGTGATTCTCATACCCGCTAAACTTTGAGGAATCGGTAGTTTTTCCCAGTCACTGGGCCCTTTGGTCCCTATTATGAAAACACAGATGGTGGGGGTGCGGGTGTTCCCTCCTGGAAGCATCCTTGGGGCCCTCTAGAGGAGAAGGGAGGCTCCAAGAAAATCCGACTTGTGCCTCTTGCTTCCGAAAAGGACCCCACACGACCTGCCTTTCAGAGCAGAAAGCATTGAAACATAAAGATAGGCTCTTGAGAATTCCTGTATTAATAATCCCAAGCTATTATTTTTAGCACTGCTAAGTCTGGGCAATATTTACCCCCGTTTATGCTTAGGTGTTTTCTAGCACTGCTGCTTACTGGTTGCAAACCCAGCTGACCTAGATTTACACAGCTTGGGTTTGAATTCTGGCTCTGCTTCCTGATAGCTGGATGACTCTGGGCTTGTTACTTACCCTCTCTGAGCGTCCATTAGGCAGAGATAATAAAAGTACCTACTTCAAAGGAATGTTGTGAGGATCCAATGGGATAAAGCATGGAGGGGCCGACCGAGTGTTCTCGATGCCCAGCATGATGAGTTATTGCTTCATTTTGAAAGTCCTGGGACTCTCAGACAGAAGGTTAATTTCAACTTAGAATTCCCTTTAAAGTTGGAGGGACCTTAGGAACCTGCTTGGTTCCAGGTCATCATTTTACAGTTGGGGCACTGAGGCTCAGAAAGGGGAAGGACTTGTCCAGTGCCATAGCCCTTGCAAGAGCCGGAACCAGGCCTTCCTGTGTCCCAGGCCACTGTAGCTGCTACTGAATCACAGCCTCCTGGGATCAAGACCAAATCCTGTGAAGACCAGGATAGAGTCAAGTGTGTGTGTGCTGCCCTCTAATGCTTAGAAAATTGGTGATGCAGCCATGGTCTAATAAGTGAGCATTTAACTGAATCAGTCCTCCCCTCCCGTGGCCTCCACGTACCAGATCACAGAGGGCCTCACCCACTGAAGCTGCTGTGTGTTAGTTCCCTGGCTGGTGATTCACAAAGTTATGGATCCTTTGGGTGCCTTTAAGTCCGGAGTCATGGAAGGAGGACAATTCTCTGCAGCCACTGAGGGCTTCTGTGGTCACCCCTGGCACAAAGAAGACCCTGAAGATTCGGGACTGAGTCATTGGGGGCTGGGCTAGTGAGCGAGTTACACGTCTGCTCCCCCTACCCTGAGATACTTGGTCTGAGCGGCCTAACAGTGGGTGAGGTGGGATGCAGAGACTCCGGAAAGGGTTGGACTCCAGGAGAGACGGGCAGGATGAGCCCTGGGAAGCTGGGCTCTGGAGCGTTGATGTGCCTCAGAGCAGCCTGGCTTGGAGGTGTGCCCCACCTGCTGGTGAGAGCTGGAACTACTATAACATGGGTCTTAGTAAAAGGTGCAGTCTGTTCCATCCCATGCCACGGACTGTTTGTTGCCCCAAGAAGTGTAGTCCACTGTGGAAAGAATTCTGGTTCAGGAGCTCACTTTGGAGCGATGGACCACTTAACTGCCTTACGGGCCCCACTGGCATTTAGAGGCCCTTGAAGATTTGGGAGATGAAGAGGAGCGGTAGTCAAGGACTGGACCGAGTCCTTGCATGAATGACCTCACCTCTCTGAGCCTCATTGCCTAGTCAGTCCATCTAAAGGGGGACCAAAACTGCCACTCCTAGGGTTGTTGGGTAGGTTGAGTGAAATAACAGATAGAAAAGCACTTTATAAACTGGACAGTCACAGGGCCATTCCAGATGATGACTAGAATCCCTGATCCAAATATGGGCTTTGTGGAGGGTATCCTGCAGGAGGGTGTCATCAGAGCTCCTAGTCGCTTCCTCCTGTGTTATATTATTGGGTCATCTGTTATATTATTCCTCATATGTTATATTATTGGCCACGGGGGAAGCAGTAAGAATGTAAACCAAAACAGAGGACTCCCAACTATAAAGAAGAGTTCCCATTTGCCAAACCCAGGTTTTCATTTCAAAGGTAACTTTTTAAAAGGAGCTGAGACCCAAACCACAGGACTGAACCATTACCTAAACCAAAGACACCCAGGGAAGACCTGGAATTGGAGTCCAAGTGGTAGGGCCCCCAAAGCCTCTAAAATGAGAGTGGGCAGACAATGAGAAAAGGGCGCAAACCCATGGTGCTGGCTGGCAGCTGACCATGGGCTTCCTCCCTTAAATGGCTCCAAGGGGCAGCTCTTTTGCCCCACGGCCTCCTTCCTGACCTAATCCACAAACCCTAAGGATGTGGCATTCACAAAGCTGGGCTATTTATGGGCTCTGTGTGTGTGTCTCTCTCCTGCTTTCTCTTCCCCCTTTCTTCCTGTCTCTGTCTCTCCTTCCCTTCCTCCCTCTTTCCCTTTCCTTTGGCCCTGGGCACCCCCTGCAGTCCCAGTGGACCCAGGACACCTCTCAGCAGGAATTGGCACCTGAGCCTGGGACGGCCACAGGCTGGGAAGTGTTCACTCAGAAAAGCCTCGCAGCATCTCCTGAGGTCACTGCTGGCACCTCCCTACCTACCCAGAACCACATTAATGGTCTTAAGAAAACCCTTTCTCTGGGGTGAAGGGGGTGGGCCAGACTCTGCCGTGCAGATGGGAGCAGTGGGTAGCCCTTGTTGTTACCACGCTGTGCCAAGTGACTGTCTCCATCCCAGGGATCCATAAAGGGCCAGCCCGTCCCTCATCCATTGTTTCTCAGGAATCAGGACTGAAACTATTCTGGGAAGACAGAATGGCCTGAGTCACCTCTGGCTTCAAAGGGGGGGTGTAGAAGTGATCTCTTCCTCTCAGGCTCTAGTGAGACAGGTCTAGAGCTAGAGGTCAGGGGTCATGGCACCTAAATGCCTTCTGCCCTGAGGTCTTCTTTCTGTTCAGAGGCCTAAGATGTAGCAGCAGCTAGTTAGGAGATGGCATCCCATCAATCCCCTACCTCCCTCCTCTCTAAACTCCCCTTGGAGCTTGGGTCTGTCAAGGTCTCCAGATGCAGAAGTGGGCATCTTGCTCCAATGACTAGCCTCTGGATTGTAGAGATGTTGGTCAGGGACACGTTCTAAATGAGGAGAGCATCACTTCTGTGTCCAGGATGGCAGCAGGTGGAGGCCTGTTGGAACTTCCTGTGCCTCCCTGCATGGATGCCAGGCACAGAATGGGGGTGGGGGGCTGCATTCTCCCTCTCTGCCAGCCCCTCATAGACTCTCAGGACTACATTCACTCAATCAGCTGGGCAAAACTTCTCCCTGCTGTCTGAACCTCCTCTTTTGGCATAGTATATATAAAGGTATATAGTTTTCTCTATTTCCTGGGACAAATTTTCTAGCTGCTGAAAAATGTGCTGGGACTGTAAAAGAGATATGAGTCAGCTATTTAAGTGGTAAAACATAAATCTCAGTTCTACTCTGATTTTTTTTTCAATGAAAGAATAAAAACAAAACTACAAGCACTCTCTTGACAGAAGTTGGGCAGGAGTCAACAGCTTGCCAAGGTTAGGAAATCCCAATGCTCTGGAGCACAGAGATGCTCCCGGAGCCAAGGACAAGGGCTCCTACTTGGGGGCAGGGTGGAGGCAACATGTGCCCTCCATCAGCATCGCTGAAAACTGTCCTTCCAGCTCCTTCCAAAGAGGGAACTCTCTTCGTTCTTAACGGCAGACCGTTTTATCTTCAATCATCCATTAGGGAGTTTTCTTAATTGAAATCCGCCTTTCTGAATCACTGGCTTGTGAACCACGCTCTGCCCCCTGCTGCCCATAGATCCGCTCTGCATCCTCCAGGATGTCCCTTCAGGGTTGAGCACCTCCCCTCCCGCTGAACACTCCCACTTTCTTCCAAGATATGGTTTCTGGAGGGTTCCTCAAACGGTACCCTCTCCTCTGGGGGTCTCTAGTAAAGAGCAGGGCACAGAATGTGATGCAGAGCTCCAGGTGGGCCTGAACAGCCTGGCATCAGCAGAACTGCCTCGCTGGAGATTTTCCCCTTGATGGTGGTTTGTGCAGGAACAGAACTGGCTCCACTTCTGTTTCCAGCTTCTATTTCTGCTGCAGTGTCTCCAGCTGGCAGCAGGGGGTGCTCTGTGCTGACACCGAAGGTCCTCTGGCTTGGTGGAAAGAATGCAGGGTTACCCTGACATCCCATTGTAATTAGGTCAACACAACTTTCAGACCAATCCCCAGGTATAGGTACGGCTCCCCCCGTGGCTTGGTGCCAGTGAAGTTTTTCTCTTTTGTTTAGTCTTTTTTTCTCTTGAGGATTTTCACTTGTTAGAAGCAGAGCCTCTACTTCTACCCTCACTGCTCATTCTGTGATCTGTGCCGCTCCCCTCCCCTCTAGGGAGCCTCCGTTTCCCTTTCTGAAATAAGGGTAACAGTACCTGCTTCACAGGTTGCCATATGGATCAAATTTAATAACAGACAAAGGGCTGACATTGCCTGGCGCATACTCACTAACCCTAAGGGCACATTTCCCTTTCTCTTACTATACTGTGCCAGCTGCCACCCCACTCAGCTTAATTTCTAAGATTCTAGTTTTTGAAACTAGCTTCTATGTAGACTTGAGGCAGCCGTGTTCCAGAAGGGTCTCATGACCACCTTTCGCTGTCACCACCAGGCTGGTGAAGTGAGTAAAAGCCACAGTTGGAGCAGCAAAAGGCACCTGCTTCACAGAACTCAGAGTCAGAGCCTGGGTTTTCGGCCTGCCTTTGCTCTTGGCTCACCCTCTGACTTTGGACATGGTGCTCACCTTCTCTAGGCCGTAGGTTCCACATCTGCACCATGAGGGGCTGAAGGCAGAGCAGTGATTTCAAAGGGGGTTGTACCTTGGCGCTAGGGCAGCCGCAGCCTCAACTTCTGCAGCCCTGTATTGGTTACACATTGGACTTCCATGAGGACTTTGTGTGAAGGAAGTATTTTGTGGCCACAAGAAGATTAAAATCCCAGTGGCCTTCTTGCTCTTTTAATGGTTCTGGAATGTTCCCAATGGTTCCTCCTAAGTGTTGTGTGAAGGACTGTGAGGGAGGCAGACGGCTGTTCCCTCGGTGGTTTGGCAGTGCCGTACTCTTCATTGGTGCGTTTGCCTGACGATGTAGTTTGGATCTTTGGATCTTCTCCTTCCATGATGTGTTCTGGTCAGTCCTTTTCTATTCTTCCTGTGGATTTTGTTAGAATTCTCCAAGAATAGACCTTGGTATTTATTTCTTTGGGAATGAACCCCAGTAGGTTCAAGCTGTTTA
The DNA here is from genome assembly GCA_032199065.1 of Smutsia gigantea. Taxonomy (NCBI): domain Eukaryota; kingdom Metazoa; phylum Chordata; class Mammalia; order Pholidota; family Manidae; genus Smutsia; species Smutsia gigantea. The sequence goes on along the minus strand of JAVSCE010001781.1, from coordinate 25,998 downwards.
AGCCGCTGTGGCAACTGGCACTAACCTCTAGAGCTGGCCATTTGGTGTTTTTCCTTCTAATCTCTTTGCTCTCCAGAAGCTCCTGTAGAAAGATCCAATTTTACATTGTGGCCCAAGGAACTTACCTCATGCTTCTCCTCAGCCTGACATTAGATGACATTTGAGACCCATATTCCATAGGTTCTAAGATAAATCAACAAGGTTCTCAGACATCAAAACTCAGGCACTCTTTTCCTGACTCTACTGGTAATTGTTTGTGACCTTGGGTAAGTCACTGACCTTCTCTAGGCCTCAGGTTATCCATTTGCACAATGAGGAGATTAGACTGGAGGATGTCTTAGGAGTTCTTTTGGCTCTAACATTCAAGGATTCCATGTGACATAAGCTACTTTCCCCTCTGACCTTGGCAATTATATTATAACAAGAGGAAGAGGAAGAGTCCTGGCCCATCTGTGGGTCTCCATCCCCCATGGTTAGCATGGGGGGCATGAGACCCTATCCCATTTTACCAAAGTGGGGTGGTGGTTGAGGGGAATCAGGAAATAATTTGTTGGGTGCCTTATGGGAAGAGTGGGCTTGATGAAGCTGACCAGCTTTGTCATGCCTTCCTCTCCCCAGCTAGTTCTGGGGACATATGGACTTTTTGGTGGTAGGTTGCAAAGGGAAAAAGTGACCCATTCTTCAGCTGCCTGATATTTTATGTTAACTCTTCTTGCTCCAATTGAAACACAGGGTTCAGAGCATTGGGTATTTATAGAAAGAGAGTACACTAGGCCAGAAGAACTCAGTCTCCTAAAAGTGACCACCGCGCAGCAGGAAGAAAGTGAGGCAGGCCTCGCAGACATCCTTGCTGATGGCAGACTCTCCAAGGTAGACGTCCTGGTGGACAAGTTCAAAGTTGAAGTGGCAACAGAAGAAACGGTGGGAGCCGGAAGAGCAAACACCCAGCAACTAGGAAGAATGATGGCCAGCCCCGAAGACTTTGAGTCAATATGGGGGGAAGGCCCCTGGGTCAGGGGAGACCCAGCAGGAGCTTCTCAGGCTGCAGGCTGCACACTGGCAGAAAAGCTCCTCGAGGGCTCCCAGTTCGGGTCGGGCGCTGGGGAGGCAGCTGTCAGGCAGCGCCGGGTCTCAGGTGGTCAGCTGGAGGGCCAGACGGAGCTGAGGAAGGAGCTGGAGGGAATCCAAACCTGTGGAAGGCCCCCTGTCCCGGGGACCAGGCCCACAGAGGCAGATGTCCCCTCCCCCGCCTCCGACAAGGGAGGACTCCAGTCGTTTCTGCTGGACCCGGCCCACACAGAAGACAGAGCTGACTCAAGTGACGAAACTGATACTTCCTTTGCAGAGAGGAGCTTCTATGTAAACTATGGAGAGAAAGATTCTGAAGACCAAGTCCTCCCTCCACCACTGGAGGAAAGAGAAGAGCACCTGGACGCCCCTCCTGGAGAGGAGACCAGGCCGGCACTCTCAGAGAAGCTTCTAGAGAGCTCTCAGGTGGATTCCCTGGACTCACAGGACTCTGCTGCGGCTTCTGGCAGGAACGAGGACAAAGAGAATGCAGCCCCCACAGCTTCCCCAGGGGGAGGAGCAGGGCCCCCCAGCAGCTACAGAAGACCAGATGACCTGGAAGCCTTTGTTGAGCATCTCGGTAAGGGACCTTCTCCAGGGCAGATGTTTGCTGAGGACTGGGAAGAAGCCAGTCAGGGGCTGGAAGGAAAGTTTACCCACCCAGCATCCTCTGTGGTTGCAGCCACAGAGGAAGAGGCCCCCAAGAGTGGAGATTTGGTGGGAAAGGCTGAGAAAAGTCCCCCAGCAGGGTGGAAGAACCATTCATCTCACAGAGCAGGGGGCATATGCCCCCACCTCCCAGCCTGTGGCCTCCCATGGGTCATCCCTCCTGGCGATGTCAGGAATCCGGCCAAACCAGACAGGGGTAACTTCCTGCCCAAAGGCAGGGACCTGGTTCCCACTCGAACAAAAGAGCCTGTGCCAGAGGACAGCAAGGCCTCAGCGTTAATTCAGATGGAGGTGGTCAGCCCCCTGCCCACCTCTGCTGGTTCCTTTCAGGCTCAGGCAGCTCCTGAGGAAGCTTCTCCAAGGCCAGCCCCTCATGGGTCAGGGGAGCCTTTGCAGCACGGGGATCCTTTTGAAGAACAGGCTCCTGTGTTTCTCAAACACACCCAACATCCTAGAGAGAGCCCGGAGCTCAAGGACCAAGTAGGGCTGTTTGTGACCCCTGGCAGGGGTGAGCGCAGGGCACCTCCCGTTGCCAGCAGAAAGCCCAGAATGGTCCCAGAAGAAGCTGAGGGGGCCACGCCACTGGGGTTGGCGTTTTCTTCAGCAGAGCAAAAGGAGATGACCTCTTTTGAGGCTGGGAGCCAAGAAGGCTCCCTGGAAGATATTAGCAAGACCTCAGTGGCCAACAAAATTCGCATCTTTGAGACCCACGGAGCTGAAACTCCCCGAGCTAGTCAAGGTGAAACAAAGTCCTTTTCAAATGAGTTGTCTTCAGAGGCCTCCATGGGTCAGATAGAGCAACAGCGGAATAAGCTTTTAGACCTGGGCTTCATCCAACTCCAGCCCCCAGGGAACTTCCCTGGCCCCAAAGCCACACATTCCTCAATGATGCCGCCAGCCACCAGCCACTTCAAGGAGGGCATTTCTACCGCATCCCACCAGGAAGGACGTGCGGAACCCGAGCTCATGTCCCCTGATTCAGGCTGCGAAACTGCGCTGGAGGAAGCTTCTAGGGGAACTGGCCACGTGAGCCCCTGCCCCCACCGCTGCCCCCCCAGCTGGGGATGCTGGCCGCATGCTACGTAGCTCTTTAGAAGCATGTTTCAGTGGCCCCTCATCATTGCAATCAGAGGCTGCTTGCCCATTCCTATGAGTTCTTTTCCCTGAATGGGCCTGAGTGTGACCCGGCGGGATGATGGGTTCATCTGCTTGGCCCAGGTTACCTTAGCCACAAAGACCCTCGCTTTTGGTGTGACCTGGTGCCCAGAGGTCACATAGCCCCAGTGGAGGCGGTGGCACCACCACCAGTAAACTACACACTTGCTCTGCCTTGCTGCCCCCACCTGCTGGGCTCCTACCTGTGTGCTTGGCTTGCCCAGGGTCTTCCTTCATCCTTCCCCTTCCCTGGCTCTCCTGCCTTGGGGAAGTCGACAGTCAGAGGCTTCCATCCTTCACTTCCGGTTCCCTCTCCATCCCAGTGCCAAGCCCCTTTCTGCCTCCTTAAGACTAACTGTCTTCTCTAATCCAGAACAAAGCCGGAGGTGCAGTCAGGGAAGAGAAGCGCATCATCCGCTTAGCAGCGAACCCGCCTGGAAAGGGGGGGCAGCCGAGATTCGCCAGCCCCTCAGGCCCTCAGGTCTCTGCAGCCCCTCGGTGCCCTGATGACCCGGCCGTCTTCACCTGGCCAGGGTGCATCACTGCCTCAGTTTCCCACCTGCTCTGGCAGTGCCTTTTGTGGCAGCTCAACTCTGGCTTGTCTGGAATGTGCCCTCACACCTCTCAACCTTCCAGAAACTGGCTAAATGGAGGCTCGTTTAGCAAATGAATCTTAAAGTGCACTGAATCTCTAGAATCGGATGCCAAGTACTTAAAAAATATTTGGTGGGTGTTAGATTGGTCTTAAAAAAGAATGTCATGAAACTGCCAAAAGAGTGGCATGTGGTGTTTAATCCCTGACAGGCCAGTTGAGAGGTATGTATGTCGGACAAGAGTTGCTGGTTCCCGTCCAGCATTTCCTTGGCCTGCTGTTATTGTCAATTACACTGATGGCACCAGAACCTGCCCTCCGTGGCCTGCCCACCCGCCTGCTCTTGGAGCTCAGGGTTGGACTGATGTAGCACCCAGATCCCAAGAATGACCCCATACTGTTCCTTTCTCTGCACGGTGCTGACCCCTCCCACAGAGACTCAGTGCAATTGACAAACCATGTTGGCTTCCTCTGTTCCTCAGAGCTCTTGGTCCCGGCCTCTCTGCCTCCTTGTCCTGGGTTTCTCTGAATCCTTGGTTCTCCCTTGGTTTCTGTCTCAGCCTCGGGTCCAGGCTCTCATCCCTGCCTTGCGCACAATGCCGCTCCCAGATCCAAACCTTGGATGGGACCCCAGTCCAGGACCAGCTGGCAGCACGTTTGCTTTGTATTTCCTTTTGCCTTTGGTGGGAGACCCTTGGAAAGGAGCGTCCCCACTCTTAGGAAGTTTTCAGTTTTTTAAAGTTTATTACGATGCCACGGAGCCTTTCCGGGGGTGTTTTTCATTTCCTGACCTGCTCTTCCATTTGGGACATTAACACGGCCCCAGGATTTCTTCTGTCATTCACCATCTTGATTTCTCTTTCTCTCTCCCCACCCCAAACCCCATTCCTCTGATTTTATCTGGCCGTAGAGAGCAGGGCTGAGGGAGGGCTCGGAGGAGAAAGTCAAACCAGCACGTCCCAGGGCCCCGGAGAGTGACACTGGAGACGAGGACCAGGACCAGGAGCGGGACGCGGTGTTGCTGAAGGACAGCCACCTGGCCATTGAGCGTAAGTGCTCCAGCATCACCGTCAGCTCCACATCCAGCCTGGAGGCCGAGGCGGACTTCACAGTCATTGGTGACTACCACGGCAGCGCCTTCGAGGACTTCTCCCGCAGCCTTCCCGAGCTCGACCGTGACAGGAGTGACTCAGAAACCGAGGGCCTGGTGTTCTCCCGGGCTCTCAACAAGGCAGGCCCTGGCCAGGATGACGAGTCTGGGGGCATGGAGGACAGCCCAGATCGAGGGGCCTGCTCCGCCCCAGATTTGCCCCAGTTTGAGGTACAGTGGAGCAGCATCAAGACCCAGGCCCCCTGGGCGTTGCATGTTCAGAGGGCCGTGGGCTGCCTGTGAGAAGACCGAGCCACCAGCCTGCCGCCCAGAGGCCCTCCGCCTGAAGTGCTCTCCCGTGTTGCATGACCGCCCCTCCACAGAACAGCATGGTTCTGTTTTCGCATGTTTGTCACCTCGTTTTACCCCTAACACCACTCCTTGGCGTTTTAACCCTGTGACCCCATCGCTTGCCTGAGGGCAAGCAATGACAGGCAGCCCCGTCTTCTGCAGCTCCTCCTGCCCCTGCGTATGTTGCATGGCACCTGCAGAGAGCATGCGCTTGTGGACTCATGGGGCTCCTGCAGCCTGGTCTGAAAGTCGGATGGTTTTTCCCGATCCTGGCCCGGGTCCCCCTTCCAGGCCTGCGCTTCCTGGGGAATGGCCAACAGTCTAAATCCATTTTGCCGTGGGGTCTTGGAAATTCTTAGTGCTGAAGAAATGTCATCACTGAGGGGGGTACAGGGGTGGACTCTGTCTGGGCCTCTCTGCTTTGTGTCGTTCCGGCATAGGATCTTTTTTCACATTACTTCTTTGCTTCCTCATCTCTTCCAGCCTCAGCCTATGTCCCACCACACTCTCCTTTCTTCAGTGTTCCAGGCATTGAAATATGAGGTTGTCCAATCTGGGCTTTTGCTCTGTGCTATACCCTCTGGGTAGGAGGTTTTTTCTTCCCTTTCTCTTCTTTGCAAGCTTGCCACGTTCCAGGACCAAGTTCAGATATCACTTCCCTAGCAAACGTGTTCTTGACCAGTGGGCAGAAGGACTGCCCCCTCCACAGCCCCCTTGCCCTGTAAGGCTTGTGCTCTTGGCATTAGCCCAGGTTGTCAGGTTAGTGGCTGACAGGTCTGCTGTCCTACCAGGAGGCAGGTCCTCCAAGCCTGTACATACCAGGCACCAATAGCTGATTAACTGGATGAATGGCTAGATCTCAGGGTTACAACCATCTAAGAATCTTTCCCACCACCCTCCCAAGCAGATAACAAGCTAGCTTTCACTCATTCATTGGATCCCGTCTATTAACACCTGCAATGTGCCTGAACTAGGCCTGATGGAGGAATCAGAAGAAACTAATCAATTACGACTTCAAGAGTAGAGGTTGTAAAGATCTGGCTAGCTGATGTGTTTTCTGTCTTTTGTTTTTTAAAAGTCAGGGGGTTGAATATAAAATCCAGGTTTTTTTTTTTATACCATTAAAAAAATCAAGTGATCCAGTCACTCAGAGGCCCATGGCCACAGTTGACCAAGCCTGAGTGGAACCCCGTGGGCTCCCCAGTTCGCCGCTTACTTCACCCCTTTGCATCTCCTGCCTGGCGCCTGTGTGCCTACTGTGGGTGTGACTCCTCCCTAAAGAGCAGTTCAAATGAAGCTGCTGGGAAGTGGTGGGATAACAATCGAAGTCATTCAGGATTCAGCGACATAACATGACATAAGGAAATACTTAGTGTGGGGCTTGGCACAGAGCATCTTAATTGAACAGTAGGCGTTCTTTTAATGGTAGTCTGAAAAACAGCATCCAGCCGCCATAAGCCGGGCATGTCTGGGTGCTGCTGGTGGTCTGGGCTGTCCTCTCGGGCCATTTGGGACATCTCACCAGGCCTCGTGCCCTGACCCACATACTGTTCCAGAGGCTTGGCAGGCTGCAGGCGTGGGAGGTGACTTTCTGACCTCCACCATGGTTGCCTGTGAGCCAGAGTCATGCCCGGGCTTGAGTCACGGAGTATTCTCTCTCATCTCCCTCCAGCCTGTGAAAACGGAAACCATGACTGTCAGCAGCCTGGCCATCAGGAAGAAGGTTGAGCCAGAGTCCGTACTGCAGACCAGAATTACCACTGTGGACACCACCCAGGTAATCCGTGCCTTCCGTGCGCCCTGAACATACATACTGGGCATTTGAGGATGGGGTCTCCACTGCAGACAAGCTCCTTGGCCAACCCTTGCCACCTTGGCTCCCTCAGAGCCCCCATTTTAACCCTGATGCTCTTCTAGGCCTCACCATCCTCCCTGAACTCTGCAGGTAGGCAGTGGAACAGGTTTCTTTCCTGGGCAAACCATCCCTCTTAAACCCTCAATTTCCCCCACCTATGAAATGGAGATGATCATGTCTCCCCACCCATCCTCCTGGGAGTATTAGAAGGACTAGTGGCTAATGGGTTAGAGCGTGGCTTTCAGATTGCTTGAAGGAGTGGGAGGAGTTTCTTGAGGTAGCCCAGGGGCTGCTTTGGGGGAGGAGAAGAGGATACCAGTCCAGCTTTAGTCAGAATGGCTCACACTGGGTCACTTTGCTCTGCATGGGGGCTCCATGTGAGATTGACAAAATGAACAAACTGGAGAAAAAAGGTAAAAAAATCATTTGTCTTAGCAAGATGAAACATATTTAGTGCACTGGAGAAGGCTGTCTAAACAGGTATACTACTTATAGTGCATTTCCTAAGCTCCCTTTGTGGTTTTTAAACTTTGAAAATTGAGAGTGTAGGTCTGATAGTTGCCTTCCTGGTTCTTCCTGGCCAGAAGAGCTATAGTGCTAGGGGCTTTCTTGCCCTGGAGACCAGCCTTTGTCTCAAAAACTAAGCCAGCACAACATGGGCAACTCTGTCATTTCCAGAATTTATTTCTCCCACTTTTATAACATGCATAGGGGCTTACGAGGCAGCTAGTGCAGCAGTCAGGACTCTTGAGTTCTGAGGAGCTAAGTGACCTCAGACGCCATGCTCCCTCTCTGGCCTCTTTTGGTTTAGTACCATGTGTTTTCATACAGAGAAATATAAAGAAAACTGAAAACGGACCCACAGTTCTACAGCCCGGCAATACTTTTGACATGAGAACAACAATAAAATGTTCACAGTTAGGAAATTCAAACAGAACAAAGTGAAATTTTTCTTGTAATTCTAACCAGGAAAAAAAAATTGATGCATATACCAACATAAATACTTACATCTATCTCTCAGTGTTTAAAAACTGTACACAAAAGAGATCATTCTCTTCTATGCCTTACCTTTTTCCCCTGTTGTGTTGGTGGTCCTTGTGGGCATTTGTGGACCCACCTTAGTCTTCTCAGTCCCGCTTAGGAGTAGCTCTGAAGTAGCTCCGAACTTATCGGGCAGTCACCCAGCGGGGGTCTGTGGTTCTTTTGCTTTTGCTACGGACAGAAGTGAGTACTGCAGTGAACTTTTAGTTCATACCTCCTGGCAAAGTTTTCTAAGTTTATATCTAAAGGGTGAATTCCTAGCAACAGGATCACTAGGTCAAAGAACACATGCATTGGAATTTGGATAGAGTTTGTCAGGTTGTCTGGGGTCATTTTTCCTTTATCAAATAAGACAATTGAAATGGACTGGAGCACCTGTGGGGCCCCTGCATAGCTTGGTGTTTGTGCAGACGCGCCCCCTCCCCAGCTCATGTTCATGCACATAGCCTGTCACTTGTCGTTGGCGGTGCCACAAGCCCAGGTGACATGCTACCAGTGTATCTGGCACCTACCCTCTCTCTGTCTCTCTCTCTTTCTCTCTAACAATTCCTCCTCTGGCCCACAGGTCGATGGGACTGCCCCTGGGGGGAAGGAGTTCATAACAACTACCCCCTCCATTACCACAGAAACCATATCAACCACCATGGTAAGTAGAACCCAAGAGCCTACCCTGTCTGAGCAGCCCCTGCACCCTGAAACAGCTCAGTAACAACTTAACATCACCAGCTGCTTTGGAAAATCATCTGCCCTCATGTCCGGCAGGGGACAGACAGTCACACTTCCACTGTGTGGCACCATAGGTGCCACAGGACATCCAGTCAGACCTCAGTTTTCCAAACTGAATAACATGGGAGATGGACTTCCCAAGTCTCAGTTACCTGGACCATCTTAGCTACATACAGAAGGGCTACAAGGGGGATGATGGCACTATTTGATTATCTGATTATTAGCTACGCATGAGGGTCGTGCCCTTAGTCCTTCCTGAGGACCCACCCTCCTGGCTGCTGCGCATTTCCTCATGTCTTGGGCCACTTCCTCGCCTTGGTCAGTAGATGGCGTGCGCTGAACTTGTTGGAAGCTCAGGATTTTGGACATCTCCCCAGGGACTCTAGTTCTGCCACGTAGCTGCCTGACTTATGAAGGAGGGTCCTTGGCCTCAGGTGTCCTCATCTGTAAAATAGGAATCATCCCCATTCTGCCTGACTCAGAGGCTCTTTAGAGAGTCCAGTAATGTCAAATCCTTGAAGGATGACACCAGACAGCATTCGGCGGCATGCTGTGTGCTGAGAACCTTGAATGGATGCTCTCATTCAGTCCTCACAAAAACTGTGAGGCCTATGCCCTTTTTTTCCCCACCCTTTACAGATGAGGAAAATGAAGTTTAGAGAGTTAACATGGCTCACCCAAAGTCATATACCCAATAAGTGGTAGAGCCAGTTCAGAGCCAGGCATTCCAACTCCAGAAGCCCCACTGTGCCCCCCAACCACTCTGCTCCCTCATCATGACCACCGTGCACACCAGCCACACGGGGCTGGCGCTGGGGCCAGGGCAGGTGCGGGTTTCAGTACCTGGGCTGGATCTGTCTTTAGCTGTTGGGAAGTTGCTTTCGAATGCTTTCTCTTGCAAACCCGATATACACCCAGGAAGAGAATTACACTAATTTAGAGACACAGCAGGTAGGTTTTGAGTAAACAAAGATTTTAAGATTAAGTAAACTCAGACCAGCTACCAGCTTACACACTTTTACCCAGTCACTCAGTTCATCCTCTCCCCTCAACCCTTCACCATGTGGCATTGGGATGCATAGAGGGCTAAATTTAAATTTATGCTGTGGAGAGTAGGCAGTTACATCATTCATTTGCTCATCCATCCATCCATTCATTTGTTCCAAGAACATTTCGTAGTCTCTACTATCTGCCTGGTACCGGGATACTTACTGAGTTGAAGAAAGTACACTGTCTGCTAGAATTCATTTGTTCAAATAATGATCACAGGCACATTTACTTGTTCAGGTCCGGGGAACACAGTGGTAAACAAGGTCCAGCTCTGCCACTTCCTGGCTGGGTGACCTGGGAAAGTTACCTGAAGCTCTCTAGCCTCAGTTTCCAGTTCCGTGGGGGCAATAATAGCACGTCCCTTAAAAGGTTGATGTGAGGATGAACTCAGGTAATCTGCGCAAAGCCCTCAGAAGAGTGCCCGGCACATAGTGAGTGGTCTGTTAAATGTGAGCTGCTCTTATTTCTTCCTGCCTTCATGGAACAGGATGGTAGTGCTTTCCTAGGGAGCACGGGGAGGAGAAGCACACGCTGACAGCCTGCCAGGAGGAGGGGGAAGGCTTTGCCTAGGCAGTGACATCGGGGCTCTGTGTGAAAGACCAATTAGGGTGCAATCATGGGAGAAGGCATTCTAGGTAGTGGGAACAGCAGTTACAAAGGCAAGGATGTGAAGGGGCAGAGCATTTGGAGAAAAATAGGTGGTCAGTAAATGAGATGTCAAGTGTGTGGAGGAGGAGCAGAGGGAGAAAAAGGTAGAAAGGAAGGTTGGGCCAGGACTTGAAGAGCCTTAAATGTCACGTACAAAGTTCAGACCTCATCCTGGAGACAGTGGGGCATCGCTTCAGTTTTTTAAATAGGGTCATGATGTCATTAAATATGTGTTTCTGTGTTTTAGAAAGATTACTCCAGCACCCTGTGTGGGATGTTACTGGAGAAAAATTCCTCCTTTCCCTCCCTCACTCCTTCCTTTCTTTCTCACCCGTCCTTCCTTCCTTCCCTCAGTATTTATCAAACCACCACTCTTTGTGAAGCGCTGTACCAGGCACTGGGAGTCCAGCACTGAAGGAGATGGACACCAGGAGAGAAGGCAGGGAACTGGTTTAGGGTCTAGGGCAGCGCCCAAATGTGAGGCAGTAGGCCCCTAAGATGGGGACAGGGATAAGGGCTGCCTGGAGGGAGGAAAGTATAGGATTTGGTCTTTAGTAGACTGTTCAGGTGATAGAGGGAAAGGTGGGCTGGTAACCCTTCTCATTAGCCCAGTGGTTCTCAAAGTATGGTCCCGAGAACCTGTTGGACAAGTCCTTGGGCCCCACCCCAACCCGAATGACTGAGACACTCGGGGGCAGGCCCAGTGGTGGGTGTTTTCACAAGGCCTACAGGGTGAGAGGAGCAGATATAAACAGAGAGTGTTGAAGGAGGGTGCTCTTTCGTAGCTGGTACATGTCAGGGGCCAGGGAGGCTGTGAATTACTCCATTTTGGATCTGATGTGTCCAAAGCGCCTGTGGGACATTTCCAGGGGAAAATGTCTAGAGACAATTGCACTTTAAGTCTAGGGTTCAGGAAAGGTCTGGGCTACAGATAAAGGGATAGCGGGCAGTGGCCCTGATGTGGAAGCCTCGAGTGGCTGAGGTGGCCCAGAGAGAAGGTGGTGAGGAGGAGAGCCCTGAGTCTGAGGCAGTGCCTTGGCCTGGGAGAGGAGTTATTTCTCCTTGAACATACAGAAAAGGCAGGCAAAGCAAATGGCACCTTGTTTTAAATGACCTGTGGCCCATTAGTAGCCTCTGTTTTCAGTGTGAAAGTGGAGGTGAGGCTGTGCCCGGAAAAGAAGGAGATGGAAAAGCTTTAGGAGAGAATGATTCGGACAGACAGTAGGATTCACAGAGGCTAGTGACTGTTTCCTAAGGTAAGAAAGAAAACATTGAGCCTCAAAGGCTGCCCTTTTTAAGGCCTTCTGCTGGGCTACATTCTGAGACTCCATCTGAGAAAGTTGCTTGTGGATGGAGTCAGCCTCAGTTGAAGGCAGGCATGGGGAATAGGCAGGGCAAAGGCAAAGGGCATCTGTCCTCACCCTGGCAGGCAGAGGTCTGCATCTAGGACATGCACAGACCAGGACTAGGATTCAGCCTGCTTGGTAGCAGCATAATGGATACAGTGCGGGGCCCCTGGAAGGGTATGGCTGAGCCCTGAGATGGAGCAGAAAGTGGGAGGTGGAGGCAGGCAGCCAGGCCCTGCCAAATATAAGGTGTTAAGTCTGGGGCCAATTCCAGGAATACCTAACAGAGACCAAGATTGCTGGCCCAAGGGTAAGAAGTCTGGGCAGAGTGGTGTTGCAGAAGGAACATGTTGCCTTGGAGTCTGACGGATGGGGATCTAAATCCAGGCTCTGACACCAACCTGCTGGGGAACTTGAACAAGCCACTTAGCATTCTATGGCCCTTCAGTTTCTCAACTGGAATATTAAAGTAGGAATATTAAAACGATTTCTTGTGGTTGTTCTAAAGATTAGATGAGATGATGCACCCTAAGTGTTAATACCTAACACATAGCAAGTACTCAGAAAACAGTAGTTATTATGTTATTAATAACCAGCCTATACACCTATATTTATTCTACTGATATTTTTGCAAAGCCCTTTCTCCTCTGTTAGCCTCATAATGTCTCTGTGGGAGTGAGGCAAAGTTCCCTTTTTAAAAAAAAAAATTCAAGACAGTTTTTTAAAAACAGTTTTTGGTTTGCAGCAAAACTGAGAGGAAGGTACCCCATCTGCCCTATATAAGAGGATATATACAAAGAGATGTCCCATATACCCCTGCCCATGCCCGCACCTAACATCCCCCCTGGTCAGCATCCCCTACCAGAATGGGATATTTGTTATCACTGATGAACCTACATTGTGGGGTCCCTTTCTGTAGTGAATCCATGAGGCCTGTGGAGCAGAAGCGGCTCTGCCCCCAGTCACGTGCCTAAAACGTGGCAGGGCCAGGAGAACCCGAATGTCCCAACTCCTTTGTTGGTACTTCCAGAGAGCAGTCCCGTGTCCTGTTCACCAGTGTCCCTAACAGCAGGCACTCGGTAAATGCTGAATGAGTGTGTGGTGTGCAAGCATGTGAGTGAGCTAGCGTGTGTGTAAGGGTGTGAGTGAGTGGGCACGTGAGTGGCAAGTGCGAGGAGCCTGGACTGAATGATGCCTTCAGCTCTCTGCTTCTAATGTCACTGCCCCACCATGTGGCCCTGAGAGTTACGTGGCCAGGCGCTCCCGTCATCCTGGGACCACCCACATGAGGTCGGGCCATCTGAGCACTGTTGTTTCCCCAGGAGAACAGTCTCAAGTCCGGGAAGGGGGCAGCTGCCATGATCCCAGGCCCACAGGCGGTGGCCACGGAAATCCGTTCTCTTTCTCCGGTAAGTGGGCAGGGTCAGTTCAGGCTAGGGGACTCTGTGCTGAAAACATGGGTCTACGGGGCAAATGCAGTGTAGAGCCCGGCAGGCTGCCCTTTGAAGTGCAGCACCAGGAAACTGGGTCATTTTCAGATGCCCGCAGGGCTCTTTGGTACCCCCCTGAGTCTCACTGCTGCCCTCCATACCTCCTCACACACAAGCGGGGCATGGCCATGTTGTGGCGAAGTGGCCCGTCCCCTAGGTGGTGCCTGCGGTGTGACAGCTCTTCTGCGTCTGCTCTCCTTGTGACCAGGAGGGGCAGTGGACTGGGGGTGCAGAGGCTTGGATTCTGGACCTGGCTTGTTGGTGGCTGCCCTGCGAGCCCAAGTCTGCCAGTTTGAGGGCTGCTGTAGCCCCCGCCTTCTCCACATCTCTCTTTTTCACGGTCCAGCCCCAGAGAGAGCGTGTTCCTGGCTCTGAGAGGGTGGAGGATCGGGAGGACTCTTGTTTCCATCCTGATTCCTCTGTTCATTCTTCTAAGATGCCAGGATTCTTAAATTCCAGGGTCTTGTTAGAATTCTGGGCCTGAGGAATCTAGGTTCTAGGAATCTAGATCCCAGTGTTTGCGAGTTTCATGGAGCTAGCATTCTGAAGACTCCATTGTTCCTGAATTCTTAGACTCAGTGGTTCAAAGCATCTCGGCTTCCAAAGTTCACCGTCGTGGAGCCCCCTTGGTTTTCCTGACCCCTGCTCCCACCCTGCGGAGCCCAGTGCCCTTACCTGACCCCCGGGGTGGGCGGTGGTTATATTCTGCAGATCCTCGGGAAAGATGTCCTCACCAGCACCTACGGCGCCACTGCGGAAACCCTCTCCACCTCCACCACCACCCATGTTACCAAAGTGAGTAGCAACAGGGCACCACGTGCCCCCAGCCTGGCTGTGGGCCGGGGAAGGTCGTCACCGTTGCTCTGCCCTGTAATGTGGGCAGAGAGGCCTGCAGTACCCCCAGTTTCCAGAGCGTTGTGTGCTTTGCTCGGTGCCATGGGTTGTCCTAGGCACGAACCCTGCCCTTTGACATTGACAGCCAGGCTGGGGGACGAGACCATCTCCTTGGAAATAATTGTGAATCATGGCGTCTGCACCTTAGAGACATGAAGTCTGGAGGGACATAGAGGGAGGTGATACATGGAAGGTTCAGAGTGAAGAGGTGTTTTCCAGAAAGAGTGGGGTTTGTGTAGAGCCTTGGTAAGCCGGGTGGGACTCATGAGGGAGAAGAGAGATGCAGATGTTATAAGCAGTACAGAAAATGGGAGCAGAAACTGTGTGCGTGTGCTTATTTGTTCACCGAACAAATGTTGGTGTCATCCTTACGCCAGTCTCTGTGCTAGGGGCTGCTGGAGGCGGCAGGAAACAATGCCTGCTTGTGGGAAACAGAAGTCGTCTTAATCAGGAAGAAGCAGCGCATAGGGGATGTAACTGTGGGAAAATAGGTTGGACTGGGGGTGAGAGAAACAGAATAGAGACAAATAAGACAAGTCCCAGGACAGATGTGACTATGGAAGGTCTCAGTTGGAGAACCATTGGGAAGCAGCCCAGGTCTTTTAACTGGGGAGTGATTCAGTGAAAAAGAGATTTCAGGAGAGGAGATTAGGTCCACCAGGATGTGCAGGTAGAGAGTTGTGGAGACACACTAGGGACGGAAGGCCGGGCCCAGGTTGGGAGTCAGAGCTGGGGAAGGAAGAGGCAGGGCCAGAAAAGGAGGCTTTCCTGGCATGCAGCCATGACTCCGACAATGAGGACAGGGGGCTGAGGACAGGCTGGCTGGCATGTCCAGGCCTGAGTGGCTAGGAGGTGGCCCAGACCAGGGACGCGAGCCTGGGGGAGAGAGGCCAGGGAGCCAGGGAACTGGCAGTTCTGCTGAGCTGCCCGGAGGAGAAGTCTGGGAGACAGCACGGGCCCTTTGTGCACACACAGTGTCCCAGCCCTGCCTGCTTCTGCGCGGGACTCAGTACCTCTGCCTGTTCCCCAGGAAGCGCACACGCTCACCAGAAGCGTTAGTGAGCAATGTTGGCTTCACTGGAAGCTTTGTGGGGAGGTTTCCCGTCACACACCCCACCACACAGAGCTCAGAACTCTTCTTCCCCAAATCCCTCCTGCCTTTGCCAGCTGGGAGCCCCTCTTTCTTCTCTCTGCTCCTGACTCCAGCTAGGACTTCCCTCAGCCACCACCCTCCTTTAATATGCCAAGCAATTATATCCTGCACCATCTTATACTTCTAAGCTTGCATGCAAACCCTGCCCCTTCAGGAATCAGTGGAGGCTCTAAGTATCATCAGTGCAATTTTCTCTTTTGTTTGAAGCCATTTAAGGTAGAACCTTGTCACCATTCACATTTCATTCATGTGTTCATTCAACAAATCCAAATTTAGCACCTGCCCTGATCAGGTTGGACAGGGGAGTTGGAAAGGAGGGGGTACAGAGATACATAAAATGCAGCCCCTGCTCTCAAGAGCTGCAGCCCAGTGAACAAGGCCTGTTCACACGGTTAGCAGAAGGCAGAAAGGCCCAGAACTGTGAGAGACACAGACTTGGTGCCTGGAAGTGCCCAGGCGGGAGGACGGAAGGGCCACCAAGCAGGGCCAGGGGGACAGCATTTGTGCTGGGCTTGGCAGACCTCCACGGGGCAGTTTGGTAGCTGGGGAAGCGGCGGCAGCCAGGCCAGATGTGCGCTCCAAAGCCCCCAAACCAGAGAGGGAGCCGGGAGAGAAGGTGACTGCTGGCTCCAGCCTTGCCCTTTGGGGAGATCCCCTGTCGCAGCTGACCTCCCCGCCCTCTCCCTCTGCAGACTGTGAAAGGAGGGTTTTCTGAGACGAGAATCGAGAAGCGCATCATCATCACCGGGGACGAAGATGTCGACCAAGACCAGGTGTGGGCGCCGAGAGTGTGGTTCCCGGTGGCACTGCCCGGTGCCCGGCCGCCTCGGATTGGGCTACCCTTGGGCGGCTGCCCTTGGCGGCCGGGCAGATACCCACTTCCTGACCCTGTTCAGCCCGGAGCCCCAAAGGAAGGGCCATTGAATGGGGAGCGGAAGACCTGAGCTTTAGTCTCTCCCTCTAACTGTTTGACCCACTGCCCCTCCCTGGACCTCAGTTTCCCCAGCTGTGCACTGAGAGGCTTATTGGTCTCCATGGTCTCTGCCATACTGAGCATTCTACATGGGCTCACTTTGATGTTCTTTTCCACCAGGCCCTGGCCTTGGCCATCAAGGAGGCCAAACTGCAGCATCCCGACATGCTGGTAACCAAAGCTGTCGTTTACAGAGAAACAGACCCATCCCCAGAGGACAGGGACAAGAAGCCGCAGGTAAGCTTCCTGAGGTTGAGCAGCCCTGGGCGGGAGGAGGGGACAGTGGCAAGACCCTCTGAGGGTCAGTTCTCTCAGAGACCCCGTCAGCGGTGTAGTCTCTAGCACAGCTTTTTTGACCTTCCCCAACCTTCCTGGCTTGTGGCTCAAAGGAGAGAGGTAGCTGCCACAGATACAGCCGGTCGGAGTGGGGAGGCGAAGGAAGACTGGTTCCTGGGCTTCTTAGGGGTTTCAGCACCAGACCCAGAAAAGTGAATCTAAAAATGGTAAGAAAAGGGTGTCAGGACAGACAGACAGTAAGTACTGAGGTGGGACAGGTGGAGGCACACATGGCCTCAGTGGCCATTGCCTATATGCCGGAAGTCAGGAAAAGTCCTCCCAGGCCCAGTGCCACATTCCTGTCCCTGAGTCTCTGTCTCCATCACAGGTCACTGGATGTTGCTAAGAGATATATTGCCCAAAGCCTTTGATCCCATCTGTCTTGCTAGACTGCAAACCCTTGGCCTCTCAGGCCAGCTGGGGCAGAACCTTAGAAGCCCCAGTATTTTTCTGTCTTCTTGGGGTCCATCAATGCCTTGGTGAAGGGGAGGGATGAGATGGTGCTGCAGCCAGGAAGGCTTTTATCACCTGTGTCAGGGGAGGGGTTCTCCTGGTCCCTCTGGACATTTGCTGAATTTTATCAGACCTGTAAAACAAAACCTCACAGACACTGAGTTGAGTGGTACATACTGTACAATTCCATTTATAGGAAGTTTAAAAAACAGGCAAAACTAATCAGTGATGCAAAATGTCAGAGTAGCGTTACTCTGGGATGTGATATTGAGAGGGAAGAGGCACAAGGGAGACTTTCAAGGTGCTGAGAATGTCAGCTTCTTGAACTGGGTGGGTCGCACAGGCATGTACACATATAAAAATGTGTTAAACTCTACACTTAGGTTTGTGCACATTACACGTTTCACATGTTGCAAAATGAAAAGAAAAATCTGTTTCCAAGACCCCCTTAAACAGCTGGTCTCCTTTTTGCCCTCTTCCTGATGAATGAACCCAGTGCTTTTTTAGAAAGATACAAGAATGTTTCTTTCTCCTTCAATGACCACCCACTTTGTGTCAGAAGAAAAAGCACTGAAACATTTTCCTGCTACTCTGAAAGACAGACAAACACGGACCTAGACTGTGCTGTCCAACAGGACGCCCTGCACTGATGACAGTGTTCTCTCTGTGTATACCGTGTGGGAGCCACCAGCCGCACCTGGCTGTGAAGCACTTGAAATTGGCTAATCAGACATGAGATGTGCTTTAAGGGTAAGATATGTACAGGATTTCGAGGACTTAATATGAAAAAGAGAAGGTAAAACATCCCAATAATGTTTATATTGATTACATGTTGAAATGATGATGTTTGGAAATTTGGTTTAGTGAAATATATTAAAATTAATTTCACTTGTTCTCACTGTTTTTGGTGTAAGTTTGAAATTTAGAGTTTTAGTTGAGAAATTAAACTTTTCTATCTAGAAAATTTGA
This sequence comes from Smutsia gigantea, assembly GCA_032199065.1. Lineage (NCBI taxonomy): Eukaryota > Metazoa > Chordata > Mammalia > Pholidota > Manidae > Smutsia > Smutsia gigantea. Next base: position 8,139 of record JAVSCE010001781.1, on the reverse strand, counting down.
GCAAGTAGGAGTATCTAGAAAATGGAGAGAATATTATCCAGACATTTTAAAATTCCATATGTGGTTCACATTGTATTTCTGTTGGACAGTGCTGGTCTGGAAGGAAGTACAAGCTGGTCACTGGCAGAGCGTTACCTCCCAGCCTTCCTCAGATTCATGATAATTGTCACTCCTGTCCTCTCAGTTGTCCAATTCTTTAACTTTTTGTCCCCTAGATCTCAGAGTAGTAGAGTATAGGTCACTTGCAAGCTGGTACTGAGCTGGCAGTGTCACCAGGGACTACAGGTACTAGAGAACCATTGCGATAAAGTCTGATTTAGAAGGGTTGGGCCAGGACCTAGGATCTTATTTATGCCTTGGCCCTTAGGAAGTCCATGTTTAGCCAGGTGTAGGAGCCACTAATGAAGGGAACTTTGTGCAGGGAATGCAGTGACCTAGCTCCAGTCCCAGCCACTCCACTGGCCGGATGTGTGACCACGGGTCAGTTTCTTCCCTCATTGGAACTCAGTTTCTTCATTTGCAGAATGAAGAGATGCGGCAAGCCCCCCTCCAGTTATAGTCTGCTGGCTGTTTATTTGCTTTCCTGCAGTGTCTGTCATGTATTTGTAATACCTTCTTCTTTTCCTCACTCCTCTTCTTTTGCTGGGGGCATTCCCAGCCAGTCCCCCAAGCTCCTCCCTCCCCATTCTCCCCGGTCACTCGGAGCTTTTGTCCCAGCGCCCACATCCTGCCCACCCCACCACTGTGCAGTCTTTCCCGTCTGCCCACCTCACTGCTCCTTTGCTGCCTCATTGCTCCTCCTCACCCCACTTTAGTTCTTTCTTTGATGCCATTGTCTCATGCACCACCATTCTCCTCTCTCCTTTGGATGCTTCTGTAAAGGTCACCTTATTTGTGTTGCCCTGGAGAGAAAGAAGCTTCTCCAATGCATTTTACACCCACATGCTTTACCATTAGTTATTGCCAAGTAGGAACCACTCCTGACTCTTACTGTAGTCAGACTCACTAATTCTGGGGGAGAGGTCTTCTGTGAATTAGAAAACTCCTTTTTGAAGTGCTTAAAAATGTTGGTTCGATAGGTGGATGCATCTTAGTACCCCAAGGAAACTCCCTGGAGTCCTGCAGACCTGAATTCGAATCTCGGCCCTGTCTGTTATTAGCTGCATGACACTGACCAAGTTATCTCAGCTATGTTTCCTCATCAGTCAAATGATGATGATTATCACAGTAATAACAATTGCTGTAATTAATGGAGTGTTTACATTGTTCCAGGCATCTAGGCATTCAGTATAAGTATTGCCATCTGCTCATTCATTTTACAAATGAGGAAACTGAGGCTCTGAGACCTTAGGTGACTCGCTCACAGTCATGGAGCTGAGAACATGATGGATTGATTAGAAAGTCAAACCTCATCTGTTAGACTCGAGAGCTACCCTGTGGTCTTAACCTCCTTACCAGATTGACTTTTCATGGTATCTGTCTCTAGGGTCATTGAGATCATACAGATACAGTAGTTAGCACAGGGCCTGGCTCATAGTAGGTGCTCAATAAAAGTTAATTATGACTTATTACTATTTAATCAAAGTAGGCTAATGAAATGTTGCACATTTGAACTCTGCTGTAATAAACCAAGAAGAATAAATTATCTTGTGGTATTGTTTAGAATGTCCCTGGTACTAGTGTTACAGGCTTTTGAAGATATCCCAGATACCCAGAATCATATTTACACTGACCTATAGGGTTGGCACTTAAAGTGCAGCCTGCAGCTATTAAAAAAAAAAATCCCCAGGAAGTGGCACAATTAGGTGGAAAGAACACACCCAGGCTTTGAAGCCAGAAACTCCTTGGTAGCGGTATGCCCAAAGGAACCTCCCTGAGTCTCAGTTTTCCCATCTACAAAATGAAGTTAATGTATAACTTGGAGCTGCTGTAATAATTAAGCATCTGTGAGTATCTCCATTTGGGCTGCTGTAACAGAATCCTACAGACTGGGTGGCTTAAACAACACACATTCCTTACCCACCATTATTGGGTCTGGGAAGTCCAAGATCACGGTGCTGGCCAGTTTCGCTCCTGGTGAGAGCCCTCTTCCTGGTTTGCAGACAGCCATCTTCTCCATGTTTCTTCACGTGGTGGAGAGCAGAGAGGGATCATCTCTCTCATGTGTCTTCTTAAAAGGGCACTAATCCCATTTGTGAGGGCTCCACCCTTATGACCTAATTACCTCCTGAAGTCCCCACCTTCAGGTGTCTCACATGGAGGATTAAGGCTTCAACACATGAATTTTGTAGGGACACAAATATTCAGTCCAAAGCAGTCACATACTAGTGCAGTGTCTCGGGTTCAGAGGGTGCTCAGCAATGTGACCCTGCTTCCTTGTCCCTCTGGGTTTTGCCATGTTTAGGGATTGGTGAGAGCCCTGAGTAACTCACACCATAAACTTCTGCCACCAGCCTTGTGCACAAGGCCCTGTTTCCACATGGGTTTCCATTTTGTTGGTTTTAATCTTCTTTCCCTCCCCAGATCCTCCAGAAACACCTGCCCCTACTCCAGTTGACTCTTGGCCTTCCTTCTGGAAGTTCTGCCTCTTTGAAGTTCTTGCTGTGAATGTGGAAAACACACCCATCGCACAGCCTTTTCTCCTCTCTCCATACAACTCACAGGCCAGATACGTGGCTCCTGCTCTATCTTCTCCCACCTGCCCACATCCTTCATGTAGGACCTGTTTCCCAAACACTGCCAGTGAGAGGGTGGCACCCACCCAGCTTCCTAGAGCTTTCTTACTTTCAAAATTTTACGGCCTGTTTCTCAGTTCTGCCACCAGCTCACTAATTCATTCAGCCCTCTGGGTCTTTTTTCCCTTCTGTCAAATGAGCCAAGAAGAATGTTGTTTATGTGACTATGTTAGCAAGAGTAGTAAAAGGCAGGAATGATTCGACCTGTTAAATGGTTTTGGGTAGTTGCTATGTGCCAGGCACAGTGTTGGGCACTGGAAAGACAAGGATAAGTAAAAGAGCCATTGGCTCAAGGAGACCAGAATAGTGTGTGGTTAAATTAGCAACAGCAATAGTAATAATAATAACAGCCAGTATCTATTCAGTACTTAACTGTATGCCGACCCTTGTTTTGAATCGTCCCAGTAACTGCATGAGGCAGGACCCATTGTATAGCAGAGCAACTGAGGTCTAAATAGGTTGAAAAGCTCACCCGAGCTTACAGAGCTGGTAGGCTGTGGAATGGGATTTGAATTCAGGTAGTCTCATTGCAGAGCTCGTGCCCTTAACCACTAGGTTTTGGAGTCAAACCCGAGTTAGAAGCCAGGTTCCAGTTCCTTTAAGTAAGCACTGCACTCTGGGACTTAATCCCCAGGACACAGCAGGCCCACAGAGCTCAGCAAGGAAAAGCAAAGAACATCTACAATCCTGACTAAACATTTCTTAGAGCTGAGAGGAGACAGGAAGAAAAAGTGAAGTGAGTGTGATCTCGGCTTCTCAGTGTTAAAGGGGACTTGGACACATTTTCAGTTCTAAGTGAAAGATTCCACCTCCCTAGAAACAAACAAGCAAACACGCATGGGCTTTGGACCAGTCACTGTACCTTCCTGGGCCATGATAAAGGGCACACAGTAAAGGTAGACAAAACACCCTCTTACCATGTCAAAAGTCACCAACTTTTCTCGTCCTTCTCATTCCTCTCACCCCCATCTCCCTATGCCTCTGGCTGTAGGAATCCTGACCTCTGTGAAGAGATGCTGGCGTTTCTGGTCCAACCCAAGCCAGAGAACCGTTAAGAAGGGGCCTTCATTCTGGATTCTCCGATGCAACACCGATGTCCCAGCTGCGACGTACTGTCACTGATGAGAGACTGGGAAGGGAAAAGCATATATATAGAGATATATAGATATAGATATATACACAGGCAACACCGCGTCCTCGCACTGCTGCTGGGGCTGGCCGAGCAGTCGGCCAACGGCAACAGCCAACATCTGAATACATTTCCTTTGCAGACAAATAGAAGAATTGGCGGGATTTTTCAGGAAAAAAAAATTATAACGACAATAGTCCCTTGTTCCCCACTTCCGAAGCCCTGCAGAATGACAAAGGCAAGCAAGACCACAGTGATTGTAGAAGTACAGATCACCCCCTGGTTCTGCACATAACCTTGAGTGGCAGCCATTCCATTTGTTCTCCAGCATTGGTTGCCCACTCGAATGCAAAGGAAAACACTTTTGCAGCTAAGCAGGAGAAGTTGCAGCAGCAAGACACGTACCATCAACCATTTTCCGAGAAAGAAAGAAAAGTCCCCACTTGGAAAGGAAGAGGAGGAACACTGGATTACTATTTTCTGGGTCTTGACACTGGGCTGCAAAATCCGCCTTCCTTTCTTCCGCCTTCCTGCCCCGTTGACTCACATGTCTTGTCACTTTCTGTCTCGGCTCCCTCCTCCCCTGACCCCAGCCCAGGCCCCACACCGTCTGTGTCCTGGTCCTGCCGAGGGCCACTGCAGATGACTCTCACTTGAAACGAAAAAAAAAAAAGGAAGAACAGAAAACCAAGCCACAGGAAGGGAGGTAGACATTGTACGTTTATGGGTTCTCATTATGAAGGTACAGCTTGTAGGAGATTTGTATGGACGTGCTTTTAAGTTATGTATATTACATATAATGGGAAACAAATATTAAAATAAACAGTGCTGGTAAGTATAAAGCTGACATTGTAAAATTATAATTATCTGACTGTGATTGATGTATCCCCAAGGTTCTTAGATCTCACTGTACCAGCCCAGCCAGGGAGGCCTGGACTCTGGCTGTGGCTTGCTCAAAGTAGGAGCTGATGGTTCAGTGTAGTAATACAGTGTGTGGTGTTTGAAATTGGTTAATTGGTGGGGAGGGGCGGGTCCTCAGATGGAGGGGCAGGGGTTTAGCAAGGAAGCAACACAGATGTAGTCCAAGATGCCTTCTTCCCCTGGGCGGTAGTGACGAGAGCCTGGTCTTGCTCAGGTGTGGGGTCCAGAGTTAGGGTTCTGCTACAGAGGTCCCCTGGCTCAGTCCCCTTACCTTCCTAGGGGCTTACCTTGGTTTTCAGTCTTCTCTTTTCTTCTGCCACATATCTTGCCTTTCCCTGACCACATTGTGACAGCCACCTCCCTATCCAAAGGGAGGTGACGCCCCTGGCTGCTGCAGGGAATGGTGGCTTTAACTTGGCTGGCTGGAAATTCCCAGCTCCGTCTTTTCCTCTGACCCTCCCATATTCATTCTCTTCCTCCTGGGCCAGAGCAGCCGTGCTAGAGACCACGAACACAGGGCAGGCCCTGATAGGTCAAAGCTTCCTTTCCGAAGGCTTCGCCTGTCCCGGAGCAAGCTGAGGGTGAAAGCTGGTGGTTCTCAAAGGCTCTGTCTATGTATAAGACTCAGGCTTTGGAGATCTTGCCTTCAGCCAGCATCTGAGCTCTGAGCCTATCCCCCTGGAGTCCCAGAAATTGCCTCGAGACCAGAGAAGCCCTTGGGGAAGACCCCATCAAAAGCGTGGCATCGACCTCTAGTACACACGGGCTTTCCCAGGCAATCCTGCCACAAGCGGCTTCCCTGAGTTCAGTGAGCCCCCCACCTCTGGGACCCCGGGTCTCCACTGCACTTTCATTTCTCAGCCTCATTGACCTTCCCAGCCCTGCTTTAAACCAGTGGATAAATTCACTCAACAAATACTTACCGAGTACCTGCTTGTGCCGGGCACTATTCTTGGGCTGAAGGAGAGGGTGTGGGGGAGGAGAGAGAACTGAGACATCCCCTGAGCCAACCGTACATCTCTAACTATGGCTTGCCCCTCTGAGAGCATTTCTGCATTCTCTCCAATTACTGGACGTCGCCCAGGGACGCCCCCCGGAGGGCCTGGTCACCCCGACGGCATATATGCATAGCTGTTCAGCTGGTGCTGACCTCACAGAGGACAAGAAACCAGAATAGTGTTTGCCTCTGTGGGCAAAGATAGGACAGAGCAGACAGTCCTGCACCTGGGGCCCGGATGGCAAAGTCAGCCACATTCTGCCCACCTCCCACACCCCCGGAGCAGGCCAGTGGCCCGCTCCAAGTCCCCTTGAGTGTGATGATGGCACACTTCCCATGCACCAGGTTCTTCTTACAGTCCTGGCAGAGAAGCCACAGAACCTCCTTCCCACCCTTCATAACCTGAGAGCCCCCACTCTTTCTGGGTCAAGAGCTGAACCGGCTCTACCCTCACTGGGCCACCTGGAATTTGGCTCAGGCATCCCAGGCTTTGCAGGAGCCACACATCCTGAGCACACCTCGGGGAGAATATTTGTTCTGGGTTCTGCACCTGCAGTCCCTGGGTGTGTGGCTTTGGGACCAGGATGAAGTGACCAAGTTTGTGGGCTGACTGGGGTTTGTGGGGATGTCCATCCCGCAGATGCTCTGACCTTCCTCCCATGGAAAGGCAGGCAGCACCACCAGGGAGGAGGGAGCTGCAAAGCTGAAATCTGGGGCACTGTTTCCTTCCCGTCCTTCTCTTCATAGAGAATATAGTTGTTTGTCTTGTCTGTCTTCAACCTACTTTTCCTTTTTACATTTCTCATCTTTTCTGTGCCACGTCTCCACCCAGGAGACCATGTAGCATAGTGGAAAAAGTCCCGGGAGGGGCATCCTGGCTCAGCCCCTAACTTGCCATGATATTGGACCAGTCCCATGCCCCCTTTTGGGCCTCAGTTTCCCCACTTTCAAAATGAGCAGGATAAACCAGATGCTCTCCAGGGTCTTTTCCCACTCTGCCATCCTACAGATCGTCACATTCTCTTATTTTGCTTTCTCGGGATCGTTTCCATCTGAGGGTACGGCAAGTGCCAGGACCTGTTTCAGTTTTTGAATCCTGCAAGCACATTCCAAGACTGACCTGAAATTGCATGAGCAACATCATTCTAAATTTTTTTTTCAAGAGCACCTTACCAACCAACTGCAATGCTGTCCTGTTCCTTTTACTCACACCCCTCTCGTCCCTGCGCTTCCCCACCTCAGTGCTCTGTGCTGTACGCGTGTGCTCTCTGTTCTTGTATACTCAATAAAAGTGAAATAAATGTGTTTGATGCTGAACCGCAAACTGCCCAGGTGTGTGTGTCTCTCGCTGGCCTTGGCTGCTGCTACAAGCTGGCCTTGTAGGAAGGGCTAAAACTGGGGTGGAGAGATTCCAACCTAGAACACTTTCGTTCAACACATATTTGCAACTCCCAGTGTGATCCAGGTCTTGGGTTAGGCTCTGCAGGCACAATGCAAATGAGACAAAGTTCCTGCCCTCCAGGAACTCACAAGCTAGTGGAGGAAATAGACAACGGAACAGGCAAGCAGTCAGAGAATTCCAGAGTTATCAGCACCAGGAAGGAAATCTACAGGAGGAAGGGATGGTCACTGAAGAACACCACTTTAAATAAGGTGGCCAGTTACAGCCTCCCTGAAAAGGTGGCTTTTGAGCTGAATGAAAAGGAAAATGCAGGATGGTGAGGATCTTGGGCAAGAGCATTCTGGGCGAAGGAACAGTGAGGGTGAGGACCCCAGGATACAGAGAGGTTAAGTGTGTGCAGGAACACCATGATCCCTCCTCTTCCTGAAAGAAGCACCTACGTCGGAGTCTCTTCCTACAACTCCCCTCCCTGGGAGCCTAGTGTATAATGTATACAACAATCCCCAACCTCAGCCTTTGCCCAGCATCTTCACATATGTTGCCATATCCCCGTATGTGCCCTCTGTCCCATTATTGACTTACCACTTTTCTTTAAAAATAATAATAAATTCCTTTAAAAAGGAAACTGTATTACTTCCACAAATGGAAAGCTAGTGTCACTGGCCAAAGAAGAAGGTTTCATAAGAATAAATGCAAAAATATTAAAATTAAATATCCATATTCATGTAAAATGTAAACTCACCCCTTGGACTCCCTGAGGTACATGTACCAACCACATTTTCATTTTTATTCAAAATAACTCACCCCAGAAACCTTTCTTTATTGCCCAAAATCTCAGGAGCAAGAACCACTGATAATAACTTGGTGCGTTTTCTTCTAGTCTTTCCACATACATGTATTTTTTGGAGTTGAAGTCACCTTTTACATACCATTCTAATTACTTTTTACACTTAAA